>ML779296.1:301111-325799 GCA_009831015.1 Picea engelmannii
CGATCTCATCTCATTTTTAAACAAGGGTTGTATGGTATCTTAATTTCTACCGAGTAATGAAATAAGTTATGTGGTAAGATCTCCTTAACTAATTTAAACATGTTGCTCTACTTTATATGAATCAAAAGAATTTAGGGTCTTTCACATGATTAAATTATTAAATAAAAAAAGACTTAATCTAGATTTTTCAAACAATCAAATGTTTCTCACTAACTTCTTTCTCACTAACTTCTTTCATGTTGATAAGCTCATTTCTTAGTATTTTCCATATTGAATGGAATGGATCTGAAATGTTTCCACTTGAGCTTGTATATACAAACATGGAATCTCACTTGGGGATGTTATAAAATGTTGTATTTTACTTTCATGTGCTCCCATCTACACATATTTAAAACTTTACATTGATACAATTATTTCTTTTAGACGAATTCAACTAAACTCGTTTAAATTGTGGGTTTAAATATATCTGAAATCACATTTATCAACAAATAAAATTGTTTCATTTATAAAAATAGAGTGCTTTGATAGTCTGCCCTTAATATCAACCCACGTTATCAATATTCAATGCAACAAAAACAAAGATCTATATAAACCAAATTAAAAGTTACATTTGTAATCCAATGTTAACCAAAACAAATGGCATGGGATTATAATGTTAGTACACATAAAACATTAAATAATAACAAAATAAAGTTAAAAACAACTTTATTTGGAACAATCCCAACTACCCATACATGTTAATGTTATCAATCTTCAATGCAACAAAAAGAAATATCTGTATGAACCAAATTAAAAGTTGCATTTGTAATCCAATGTTAACCAAAACAAATGACATGGGATTATAATGTTAGTACACATAAAACATAATAAAATAAAGTTAAAAACAACTTTATTTGGAACAATCCCAATTACCTATACATGCTACTAGTATAATAATAGTAATATAAAGTGATCACTCGATGAAGAAACTCTTCCAACCAAAAGCGCTGCAAGCTTGATTAACATTGCTAGAAAACGGGGTATGGGCAACCCTATCGCAGTTGGCTCTCGTGTAACAACGGTCTGGCCTTGATAAACGAAGTGTCATCCATGAACGTTGCTACCTATATTAGAACATCCACATTTGCTATATCCCTGCCCACATTTATAGTGGACTTCAAGCAATGGTGGCTTTCACTAGGTGAATAATGAATAATTTTTCCTATTGGAGATATTAATTCCCAATGTGTATGGAGACCTAAAGTAGCCCGGTACAATTTTGTTAACTACAATCTGATAGACATGAAGAGTGATCATGTTTCATAATGCATGGTGCATATTTTTTGTAAAATCATATAATAAATTAATCATTAACAAAACACTGCGAGCTCCATATACAATAAATCAATCATTCACAAGAGCACTGCTAGCTCGAGTACAGGTTCAGGGTAGTAGATATACAAAGCAGATTTTACATGCCCTTCATGGTTTTCCTAGTGCAAAGAAATTAATTACCAACATTTTGCACCCAAACCCTAAGGTGGTAGGTGGAAATCTCTATATGTTTGAGAAACATCATGGACAACGTCTGTTTGTGAAACTATTAGCATTTTGTTGCTCCTCATTTTGCAGCTAAGTTCCTTCAAGTAAGTGAAACATATTGGATTATTTTGGAACTAATTGAAATACAACTAGCACAACCTACTCACGGCTGGAGAACGCCGAAAGGTATCGGTGTAAATTACTTGTCGTTTAGATCCACATCCAAAATAAGGTGAAGCGCTTAACATACTTCATTTATAATCACATACTCCATTGCTAATTACATAAACGTCTCAATCAATTGTACAAGATAGTAAACACATAAACATACGTCTTTATAAAAACAAGGAAGTTAATATTTCAAATCAGAACCCTCCATTTAGTGTGACGACCAAGAATATTCTATCTACATTTGATCATGTCCATAAAAACCACATTAAAGATTAAAAACATATTAAATATGCCCATTACCAATAAATATACGCCTTTCGGCGTAAATATAAAAAAAAGCCTAATATACTTCATCATTACTATTACTATCAATATCAATACTAAATATAGTATTAAAAAAAACAATTTAACTTCACCCGATATTGATATGAGGCCTTGGTTCAAAGGCCATGGCAGTGATACTAGTGGTGTCCACGTATAACGAGTCGGGAAGCCAATTCCATGAATTTTTATCTAAATTGTAAACAAGAACCACCACAGATGTTCCACGCGTTGATATGAAGCAAACGCTATCCCCACCCCTTCTACTGCACACATAGACCAGTTCAGTACTTTCTTAAAACATGCAGGCATCCGAAGAATCTCTTCCCACCTCCATGAAGAATCTGAGGAGTTTTTATGAAATTCCCAAATAATAACCAACCCATTCGGCTCAATCTTGGTCGACACCATCAGAAGCCGCGACCCACAGGTAATAAGACGGTACATTCGCCTGCCATTATTCTCTAAAAACTCCGGCATTGGTTCTACCCACATTCGCATTTCTCCTGCATCTTGGACGCTGAAAATCAGTATCCTACGTCGACGTTCCACAGTCAAACAGTAAAAATAACCATCGCAGAAAGTCATGTGATGCTTTGTATTCAGATCCCCTGGAATATGTCCCGCAATCCTCCATGTTTTTATAGAGGAATCGTATATTTCAACTATATTCGCATTTGAGGCACTTCTCCGGCCCATGACCACCACTTTGTAGATGTCTCCGCCATTCTCGCCTTTCAGGATGGCGGAGACAAAGTTTGTTTCTATGGATGCCAGTGGGGTAGCGTGACGGACGTCTGTGTATAAGGATTACTTACGGAGATGGAAAATTGTGATGACGGATCATTCGGCAGTACCATTAACCTCCCTGCAGCCGATCCTCCCAAAAACACTTCACCGTCTCGAGGTAAGAAAGAAAGCGAGAAGCTGGCCTTCTAAGTGCCCGTATAGAAGAAAAATACAGGACAAGGCTGTGTGGAGCCTTGCTGCCACAGATGTAGGAATGGCTTCTTGTTAATAGGCGTCTTAGCCCAGTCACCACTTAGGAACTTGCTTGATGAAAGGAGGGCATTCCATTCCATGGACACGGTGCGATATGTTAAGACGGAATCCACAGGGCAGCCAGGCCAAAGCTTCCTCTTCCAAATCTTTAGGCAACTCCGTCCACCAAGCATCATAATGTTATGGTCCATACCTTTCGGACGGACAATTGTAATTAATATTATTATAGTCTATACAAAGTAGGAAGGGCCTCAAGGAGAATTAATTACTATCCCATCATTTACATTTTGATTGGTTTAAAGTTTCAAATTTATCTTTATCATATGGTGTGTTTAATCTAGCTCGCACCTACCAGTGCAGTGCAATGTCTAGTCTTTTCTATATAATATTAAAAGGAATGGTTGGTAGTGGTCCTCTACATTGAAAGTGCACTATTGAGTGCAACTTTAACAAGTGTTGTATGGCAACGGAGTCCCTGCCAGGTTAGTATGGGAGTAAATGTGAAGTAGTAGAAGAACTTGGGTAGAAAGTTGAAGTAGATGTGGTTTGCATGCAGAACATAGTAAAGTAAATATATAGTTTTATACATATGAAATATGTACTTGTATAAAGTATATATTTAGATTTATACATACGAAATTTGTATTTTTATAAAGTATGGGGATGAGATTTTATAGAGCATGCACAAAACCCTCATTGCATACTTAGCTAGTTTTTGGATGGTGGGTTCTCGAGGTTTATGTTCCGTGGCATACAAATAGGACCAACAGTTCCGCGATATAAAAAATGACAGGCGGAGTGGCAGACTATAGAAATTTATCAGAAATTAATAATGTTAGTTATACAATAGAATATCTATAAGGTCTGTTACATAGGTTCGTGGAGAAAAACACCAAAAAATTAGCATTGTCGAACTATTTTGCTTTAAAACTAAGGTTTTTCTTGGACAAAAAATATATAGCATTGCCAAATCGGTTTTCTTTGGACATGTTTTACAGAGCATGGACAGAGCGATCATTCCATACTTAGTCAGTTTTTGGATCGCGGGTTCTCGGGCTGTCGATTTCAAAAATGGGCCTCTGTTGTTCTGTGCCCTATACAAATTAAAAAGCAGGCTCGAGAACTATACAAACTTATTGTAAAATAAATAATGTATGTTACATATCTCTGGAAATTACATGAACATTTAAAACATCAACGTCGTTGAAGACCAAAAAATTACCATACAATAGGGATTTTGCACCCAACAATTTTGTCATATACATGAGACAGTAATTTATAGAAGATTATAACATTGTACGAAGATTTATACTAATTTGTATAATTCTATAAAACTTCATACATTTTATACTGAACAATTATGCAGTTGCGGGTTGGCGGAGTTCTGGGTTCACGCTTTTCATGTCGAGTGTGTTACGTGATATACATTTTGCACGAAAGACTTTCGTCATATACATTTTGCAACAAATAATTCTGTGATATACATGACAGAGAGAAATTTATAGAATATTATAACGTTGTATGGAGATTTAAAGTAATTTATATAATTCTATAACATGTCTTAGTTAATGAATTGTATAAGCAATTTTTTAAATTTTATTCAATTATTTTTTTTTATAAGTAAGATTGTATAAAAGTCTGTCAAAATGAAGGAGTACAGAGAATTTCCATGGTTTCAAGCTGTAAATACTGAGCTTCCCTAAGGGAAAACTAGCTTAGCCAGGCAAACCGCTTCATAACTAAGTGTAGATTGTCACTGATATAAAAAGAGTTCAAAATTCTAGCCCGTAAGGGTGGGCGCTAGAACTGTGGAAAGTGTAGATAGTCTAATTATAATAACCATGGAAAAATGCATGAAAGGTCAGCATGCACATGACAAAACAATAGACAAAAACAATAGAGATCACCGGTATGGGCTATAGTGTAGCGACATGGCCATGCAAAAGGCGCGAAAAGTCATGTCCCCAGGAGGAGGTGGCTCCTCCTGGAGTGGTGTGCGGTCCAGTTGCATAGTGCTCTCCATATTTAATGGCAGGTGATCTTCCTTCTGGAATTCCTTTGGGCGTGATGGAAGCCTCTGGTCCTTGCAATCTCCGTCTGCATGGCCCAAATTTTCCAGTGGCAACATTGGTGCCGAGGTTGCTACTACTTGGGCTGTTGTTGATTGGGATGCCTTTGGTGCGAGACGATGAGCACCTTGTAATGCAGAGAACGACTACAGGACTCGAGAGGCTTTGTCGTCCAGGCTATATAGGTGGAAACGAAGGTCGTCCATGTCCCGACGTAGGTCGAATACCAGGCTTTGCACCAGTGTAGGGCTTGTTTTCCACTCACATTCTGGGTCAGCATTGGAACCCGCTCGAGATTGGGGTTGTCGTCGCGAATTTTGACTGGCTTCTGGACCATCCATATGAAATGGGGTGTCGTGAAGCTGGTCCTAAAGCGACTAGGTGGTCGGAGAGTTGGGAGGGGATAAAGGGCCTGGGTATGAAACATATGCAAAATTGGCTAAAGGTCCTGGGTTGTTGTTCAGTGAGACCCTTGAGCAGTCTAGCTCCTCCATTCTGTTGGCAAGGGATGCAGGAAGGGGCATGAGAGATGCGGGAATTTTAGTCGACTGCGCCAAGGAGGAGGATGAGGTGGCCAAAGAGGAGGAGGATAAGAGGGAGGGAGTAGGCGGGGAAGGCAGGACCAGGCGGTGTGGGTTTGGCTGGTAGGCTAGTTGGCCTTTGGAATTCCTTCATAGCTGGGGCATCTTTGGGACAATGGGAGAGCAAAAAAGCGGCAGGAATAGAGCAGGGCAGGACAAATGCAGAGCAGGGAAAGGATGGGCAGGAAGCCGAGGTCTGAGAGGAAAAAACAGTAAAAAATGAGCCATTTGGACCCATTGGAGCAATTGACATAGGTCGGGCAACTAGTGAGGTTCCATAAATGGCCTCACTCGTAGAGTAAAGGCGCGGCGAGGGTGTCGATCCATCGAAAGGATGCGAAGGCAGAGAAGGGTGCACTGAGATTAATGGTGCCATGCCTCGAGCGAGCTAAACATGAACTAATTAGGAAGTTGGGAGTGAGTGGCACGCGGTCGTCACATCGTCGTCACCATGAAGTATCACTCATGGATGCTCTGCTCGACGTGTGTGTTGTACTAGAAACCCATCCGCGGGAAAGGGAATAAATGCGAAGGAGTACAGACACATGGGAAGGACTATTGTTTAGATATGATTTCCATACAGCCGTGGAAAAAATACACAGAAATAGTAGTAATGAGCTGGTGCGCTGAAATTCGGGCTTTGTTGTTTAGTGGCCTACAAATTGCACCCAGAGTTCCGCAACATACAATTTGACAATTGGAGTTGTGGACTATTTGATATTTAAGGGCATACATATGTTACAAAGAAGAGTTGCTAGATACCAAATATGTAATTTGATTAAGTAGATATATAGACCATTGTGGTTGTCAGGCTCGAAGGCTGAAAATTGTGCTCCCATAGGTTCATGGACAAAAGCATAAAAAGACTACCAACACTGAATTAGTTTTCTTTAAAACAAAAGCACGGGAGCTTCATTCCGGGTTGTCGGGGTGGTGGGCTGAAAATTGGGCTACTGTTTTTTCGTTGCCTACAAATAGCATCGAGAGTTCCACGAAATACAAATTGAGAAGCGATTTTGCAGACTATTTGAATTTTTGGATCGTGGGTTCTCAGGTTGTCGAGCTGAAAATTGGTTTTATGCTATTCTGTGGCCTACAAATAGCACTGAGAGTTCTGCAATATAAAAATTGACAAGCGGTCTTGCAAACTATTTGAAATTTTAGATCGTAGGTTCTCAGGCTAGGGGGCTGAAAATTGGCCTTTTGTTGTTTCATGGCCTAAAAAAATCAAATATGTAATTTGATGAAGTAGATATATAGAGCATGCACGGAAGCTTCATTCTGGGTTATCGGGATTGCAGGCTTAAATTTGGGCTTTTGTTGTTCCGTGGCCTACAAATACCACCGATAGTTTCGCGATATACAAATTGACATGCTGCTTTGATGACTAGAATTTTTGAATGGTGGGTTCTCGGTCTGGCGGGATGAAAATTGGGCTTCTATTGTTTCGTGGCCTACAAATAGTCTGTAGAGTTCCATGATATACAAATTGACAAACGGACTTGGGACTATTTAAAATTGAAGGCACTTGTGTCGAACAAGTTTAGCATTCTCGAATTAGTTTTCCTTTTTACATATGTTGCTTGAGTAAAAAAAAAAAAATAGTACTGACGTCTTTTACATAGGCTGGTGGAGAAAAGTATGAAACAAATATGATTCCCCAATTAGTTTTATTTAAAAAAAATGACTTCTCAACTTAGGCATTTTTTGGATCGCGGGTTCTCGGGATGGGGACCTAAAAAATGTGCTTTTGTTCTTCTGTGTCCTACAAATAGCACCATTAGTTCTGTGATATACAAATTGAGAATCGAACTTGCGAAGTATTTGAACTTTAAGGAGCTCGTGTCCCAAAAATTTAGCATTCGCGGATTAGTTTTTTTTACATAGGTTTTACATACGCTGGTGGAAAAGAGGGAAAAAAGTATAGTACTAGTGTCTGTTACATAGGGCGGTGGGCAGAAGAATGAAATATATAGCATTCTCGAATTAATTTTCTTTAAAACAGGGGCTTCTCGACACAAAAAATTGAGATTTATGAAATTATAGGTTCTTGCAGACCATAAACTATACATAGAAAATACGTAATTTTTTAAAGTAGACATTTTACTTTTATAGATATGAAATATGTACTTTCATAAAGTATGGGGATGAGATTTTATAGAACAACGATGGATCCCTCATTCCATGTCCTACAAAGAGCACGCAGAGATACATGGTGTACAAATTGAGAAGCGAGCTTGCGGACTACTTTAATGTTAAGGGCCTTTGTGACAAACATTGTACAGGACATGTTGCAAAGATGCAAGAAATGATAGTCTCTTTATGTTTGAGTAGAAAGAAAGTAGTGAACACAATTTTACGGAATTTATATAAAAAAATAATAAAACGTGTTACATATTGCTGAAAATTTAAAGAAACATATATATATATATATATATATATATAAGTGAAATATGATATCTGAAATTTGAATAAGTGATTTATGTCATAGTCCATTCTAAAAATGAAAAATCTAGGAACACATAAAAGCAGGAGGAAAACTAGCCTTCCCAAATTAGAGCATAGACGAAACCCTCATTCCATACTTAGCCAGTTTTTGGATTGCAGGTTCTTGGGATGGGGACCTGAAAAGTGGGGTTTTGTTGTTCCATGACCTTCAAATAGCACCAAGAGTTTCATGATGTACAAATTGATAATGGGACCTGCAGACTATTTGATTTTCAAGGGGCTCGTGTTCCAAAAATTTAACAGTCGGGAGTTACTTTTCTTTACATAGGTTTTACACACGGTGGTGGGAAAATGTACAAAAAATATAGTACCAATGTATGTTACACAAGGTGGTGGACAGGAGGACCAAATAAATAGTATTCCCAAATCAGTTTTCTTTAAAACAGGGGCTCATGGATACAAGAAAATGGAATGTATCAAACTATAGGTTCCTGGAGAACATAAATTGTATATAACAAAAACGTAATTTTTTAAAGTAGATATTTACTTTTATACATACGAAATATGTGATTTTATAGAGCATGTACAGAGCTCTCATTATATATAGTGTGATGGAGCCCAGATTACATACTTAGGCAATTTTTGGAGCACAGGTTGTCAAGCTGGTGGGCTGAAAATTGGAAAAAATTAAATGTGTTACATATTCTTGGAAATTTAACGAAACATATATATGTGTGAAATATGATATGTCGAATTTGAGTGAGTGATTTATGTCATACATTATTTTGAAAAAGAAAAAAAGAGAATAGACATAAAATAAACAGAATGACTTCACATTCATCATAGCTGAAGATAAAAAATCTAGGAAGACATAAATATATAAGGAGACAAAAGAATAGTTTTATTTGGAATATATGAAAAAAATAATAGTTTGTTACATATCCCTAGAAATGTAAATGCGTTTTTCATATAGACTGGGATTGGGGATCCCGCAGACCATAACATAAATATGTACAAGAAATAGGAGTGTGGAAAGAAGTTGGACACGCTAGAATGTAATACCTAAAAAGTAGAAATGCGGAGATCAGCTTTTGCCTATAGATTTATACTCAGAAAAGGAATAACTGGATTGATAAAGAAATTACTATCACTATACACTTACAGGGATGGTACGTATAAGTAATTTTTGTGTTTGGTTGGCCATGCCTTTCCCTGCTGGTTTTTGTGGGCAGCCCACTTCAATAACTGGATTGATACACAAAGGATTTATGCATTTGCCTGTTGGATTTCGTGGAAGATCCACTTCAAGTTCTCTTCAATATAGCTTCTCAAGGGGGTGACGTTGATGTCATTACGGATTCAAATATTGAAAACTTCATTTTCTAATTCTCTTAGATCAATTGAAAGTTTACATAAACCTTCATGAATGTCTCCATTCTGTAGCGAATACCCGACCAGCCAGTTGTCCACCTCTTCTTCATCATATTCAACAATTCTGTAAAACGTTTCTAAAGACAAGGCCTTCAAATTATCAACTTGTTGATCAAAAGATTTCTTTGTTAACGTCATCGAGTTGAGGATTAAGCTAGGGTCCTAGAAGACGTTTCTCTTTCCTGCTAAGTCTATTTTGGTGAGCTTTGTGAATAATGTTTCTTTCTTTGATATTGCTTGCTCACACGATTGCACGATTAGGTACGGGTTCTTCACTTTCTATTTCCAGCATGCTTCTAATTGAGTGAGCCTTTTTTTGGATGGGAGATCATGTTGTCTTCTTCTCGTCTCTGGAATGTTGTTGACATGAAAGGTGAAAGGGATGACTGAGTGCACATAGAAATATTCTTTATTCTTTAAATTCATCTGCAGAAGTAGGATCAAGTTATGTGCCCTGCTCCCCAGGGAATCCATATTCTGTGATGTTTCCGAGGCCTTGGCAATCAGTTCTATTATTTTGTTGATATTTTTCTCCACATATCGTCTACAGGATGCGAGGAAGTTGGATGACCCTTTTATATTTGTTGCAGGGGTGCACGTAGTCGCAGGCATGGCTATTTCCAAGGAACTGCCAAGCAATGGCATAGGAAACAAAGCTTCCTCTAATTCCTTAATCCAGTTCTTTAGTCTAGCATTTTTGGCTTCAATGAATCCAACGAAATCATGAAGATCATCTCTGGTTTCCCTGTGAAGTTCATAGATTTTGAATGTGTGCATATTGGCAAGCTCAAGTCCTGAACGCTGTTTTCTTTTCTTATTTTTTAGATCTCTTTTTTCAATGATTAATTTTTTTGATTCCGTTTCAAAAACAACGCTCAGGAATATGAAGGATTCATCTTCCTCCAAAATTTCGGTACCAACCATGTCCATTGAGCAGGCATGTTGAATTGTGTGTGCGGGCTGATCAAGGTTGCAAAATATGCTTTCCAGATCAGCGTCAAGATCCATGTTTTGACAATAAATTTTGGGTTGCTCCGCCTCCCCTACAATTCTTTTTCCGTTCTTCTGCACGGGAAGCTCCTGAGGAAGATGTTCATTGTATCTCTACAAAAATTTTGTGGAGCTACTAGTAGTAGTTTATCAAAAGGTTGGTTGGCTCCAGACACTGTTTGAAATGAAGAAATGGAGGGGACAATATAATCCCCCACAAACATTGCTTCAATGCATGCGAATGGAAAATCTCCTCATTAATGACAATATCTATGTCTGTTGTATGGTGACCTGTTAGAAGTAAAGAATAGTTATTGCAAACTTAGAAGTGCGAAGGTGAGGGTCACGACGAACAACATTTAAGGATAGGAGGTTTTGTGAACGAACCAAGCTGGCGATGTGCGAATGACATTGCATGGTATTTGAAATTAAGACTGGGAAGCGATTGAAGGTTTTGTGAAGGAATAAATCTGGCGACGTGTGAATGACATTCCATGGCATTTGAAATTAAAACTGGGAAGGGAGAAGAAAATGCTTCGCAAAAATTGCATTAATGGAAAAACTTCTTGAGCCTTGCACGCATTAATGACAACTTATATGGTAGCTTCACGATGACCTCTTAGCATTAAATATTTAGAAATAAGACATATATACACACATATATATATAAACAATATTTTTTATCATGCACACATGCGAAGGTAACGACCACGGGGAAGAGAAAGCAAGGAAGGAATGGCCAAGTCTAAAAGTGCATTGTTCGGGATCGCGAGTTCTCAGGTGGGCGGGTTCAAAAGAAAGCCTCTATTGTTTGGTGTTCTACAAGTAGCACACAAAGTTCCACAATATACAAATTGAGAAGAGGACTTGCAGGCTGGCTGAGATTTGATAGACCATCTACAGTTTCTAGATCACAGGTTCTCGGGCTGGCGGGGTCAAAAACGACGCTCTATTGTTCGGTGCCTTGCAAATATCTTATGATAATAAATTGAGAAGCGAATTTGCAAGGTGATCGGCTCAACATTCTACTCCAGGGCTGGCGGGCTCCCACAAATGAGCAATACATATTTGTGGGTTGTACATTGGGCCGATTTTCACCATATAGAAATTGGGTTCTCAGGATAGCGGGTTCAAAATTGCCTAAGCAAAGAAAAGGGATCCGTCCGACTCCCACTGCACATTTCATAATTCATGTGCAACACCAAGTTTGTGATTACCAAATCAGTGTGTGTAGAAACGAGGCAAAAGTAAATATGTTCCTTTATAAAGTATGGACATGAGATTTTATAGATCGTGTACCAATATTGTATTCCATACTTGCGGGTTCTCGGACAGGAGGGGTCAAAAAATAGGCCTCTATTGTTCTTTGTTTTACAAATAGAACATACAATTCCGTGATATACAAATTGACAAGCGGACTTGTCGAGTGGATGAGAATTTATAGAGCATGTACAGTTTGTGCATCACGCGTTGTCAAGATGGTGGGGTTAGAAACAATTCTCTATTTTTCGGTGCCCTACAAATTTCTTATGATGCACAGATCCCTTATTCCATACTTAGCCACTTATTTATATCGCGCACTTGTGAGATGTACACGGTGCCTCTAATGTTTCGTTTCCTACAAATAGCAATTATAGTTGGGCGATACACATATTGACAAATGGACTTTGGGCTGGTTGTCTCAATATTGCAGTTCTGCTGGAAGGCGGATGTGCAGCGTAGTGGATTCTCGACACAAGAAAAAGAAAAAAAAACATACCTTCAAACAAGTTTGACAAATTCAGAGAAAGTGAAGGAAAATTGTTTACTATGGAACACAGGCAGAAAAAGAATGCACCTTTGCATTGATTTGTGTACATCTCTGGGTAGGATTTCTTTGCGCCTTCTAGTTTTCCTTTCTGTTTCTATCAACAAAAGTACAAAACAAAAGGGATATGAACATAAGCTCAGATGTTAAGAAAAATGCAACTACTATGTACATATATAAAAATAAAAAATTGAATAAGATGAATAGAGTCACAAATATTTTTTTTGAGGATGTACCTTATTTTTTCTTTTTTTGCACAATGTATATTTTATAATTAGAGTAGAATACTGTATGTATGCTCACCAGAATGCTATGTGTAGAAATCAGGGATACAGATATTCTTTGAAACATAGAAATACAAGTTTGCAATAAGTTTGATGTATATGTCATAATTCAAGTGCAATACCAATTGTATCATGATCAGACCAATATGTGTCTAAGACAAACATATTGTATTGAGAAATGGGCACATTGGACCAGACATGGTCAATAAGTGCGTTTTGCAGATGGGCTGTGTTGTTCAAAAGAAACCACACACTGTATTTGCACATGTAGTTTTGCAATTCTTTTGTTCTGCCAGTGTTTTGTAGCATGTCAATATTGAAGTCTCCTACAAGTACAATGGATCCGTTTAGATGGAAATGGTCCAATGCATTGGAAATAACATTTACTATGTTGGAGAATGTTGCATGGGGACCAGTGTAAAAATTTAGTATTGCAACTTTTGTTCCATGGGAATTCTTTTTAGCAAGCACCAATTCAACATTCTTTTCTTTGATATGTGTGTGGTCCAAAATTGATACATGTTTTTTCACCAATATCATCACCCCATGTGTAATGTAACTTGATATGCAATTGTGATTTGGGAATTGTTTGTTCTACATGCATAATTCCATGTGCGTTTCCTGCAAGCACAGAATTTTGAATTGCATTAAGTCATAGTCATTTAGTATATCATCCATGTGTGCATTTAAGTTGTGTGTGTTAAGCGAGAGGATTGATACATATGGATTTGTTTGTATGGATTGGTAATCATAACACAGTTTCCATTTTGTGGTGGTCCTCATTCGTTCCATCTCAATATCAAATTTTTGTTTCACTTTGAAGTTATCTTTTGTCAGAGGACTTAGTAAATATAAGGAGTCTATGATTCTAACACGGGATAGTGCTATGTATACAAGTCCATGTATCCAAATTCCAGCAGGCTGAAATGCAACATTATCAAGTGTTAGTCCTTGTGATCTATGGACTGTACGTGCACATGCTAGTTTAATCGGAAATTGTTTGCAAATCTTTAGTCGACCTGTCTTTGTTGATGTCGATACTGGCTTTGATATTCGCAAAATAGGAGTCCAATCGCTTGCAGTGTTTGAATTATATAGATAAGACAACTTGATTGCTTGTCGCTTGCCTATATGCGGTTCATGGAACTTAATCCAAAGGACATCTAATTTTTATGTCTTCGTATAGCCTTTCATTATTCCATCTGCACCATTCACCAAGCCATCATGTGAATCATAGTTACAGGAATATATTTCAACTAGCATTTCTAATTTCAGTGCAAGGTGCATAGGTAAAGTTACTGAATGTTCATGACGTGGGACAATTCCATGGTTGTCTTCTTCCAAGTCAATCGAATTGATGATGATATCATCGCTATCCATGAGCGACAACATGCGGCTATTATGCTTTGCAACATCCTTATTTCTATAGAACAGGTAAGGGAGCATTGGATCTGTTGGTGCAGGTTGTAAGAACCTCAAATTGATATAGGTCAAGTCATCATATGTTTGGTTGTTTGTGTGCATTCTATTCAAAATTGCAATGAATGTTTCATATGTCTGGCGCATTGTAGTATGCAACTCAAAGTATTTAATATTGTCTCTCCAGAATTCATGGGTCACTGTTTCCATGTTAACGATAGGTTGTTCGAATATCAAAGAATCTTGGATGGGTTGTGCCTGGTAAAGATCGCCATAGAAGATCATGTCAATGTTTCCAAAGTATTTGGTCTGCACATGTTTTATGCTTCTTAGTCGACTGTCAATGGAATACAGGTACCGCCTGCCAATCAAAGATGCTTCATCTATAAATACAAGTTGGAGTTCCTCGTAAATCTTAGATAATGTATCCAAAATTTCCTTGCTAAGTGGAATAAACTGTGACTTGTTAAAAGACATTAAAAATGCAGAGTGGACTATTGTTCCACCATCATTGTATGCAACTTTTCCTATGTATGCAACTATTAGGCCCTTTGGTTTCATAGGATCAGAGAAATTATTTGAATCATAGATTCGTATAAGCATTTGAAACAATGTTTTAGCTGTGAATGTCTTGCATGTTCCTGCTCCAGTTCTAAGCAACACATGCATAGGACTGTTCATGTTCAACCATTTTTTAAGGGCAATGTTATTTACAATTTTTTGTTGGTCACGATTCAACAGACATCTTATTCTATGGTATTCATTATTTTCAATCAGGAAAGGATGTTTTGTAACTTGAAAACCAAGGTTGATATGTTTTTCACTTTCAGCTGCTGGAGGACGAGGAAAATCCGCTTGTAAGTCATGGGACTCGGAAGGAGTTCTAGTTTCTTTTAGGTTTTTGAATGTATCATCATGATCGCTAGGGTTTTCTAGGTCATTAAGTGCAACTTCTAGATCGCCCCATGTTGGATTAACATTGTAGGTAAATCTAGCTTCATTGACATGCACTATAGTCTCAAAGGCAACATATCCAGCCTCCCATGTAGAGAAGTTATGTATTAATGTCTCTTCGTTTCATGGAATGGAATGTACAACAAAAGTTTTTCTCTACAATAGTTTTCATAGTCACAATGTTTATTGTATTTGACAAACCGTATAACATAGGGTTTTTTTCTTTTTGATATGGGTGTACCATTGTTTTTCTAATGCGATACAAATTCTTCTAAGAAGATATGCCTAATAGGAGATGGACGTTGGATGTAATAATCAATAATAGAGCGACATATGACGTCCCCTGAATTATCAGGTTCTTTTTGTAGAAAAACCGGTGGTTTAAGCATAAATGTGCGTTTTTCAAGTGGAGATGTGTTTATGAAGACACGTTTTCATGAACTACAAGTGAGGGGCGAAGAAAGGGCAATGTGAACTGCTTGTTGAGCAGATATTTGTTGAAGATTAAGCAATGTATTGCCAAGGGTGTGTATCATTTGTATGGCATCAATATGACTTCTTTCGTGTTCTTTGTGTATTTTTCTGAATGCATATATCATCGATTTGTCAATCTTCGTCATATACAAGGTGAAGTGGGATGATGTAGCATATGCATTTAGCACATACTGTGCATCTGTATTTTCTTTCCACATAACTGGCATGTCCTTGGAGAAACTGTTGTTCCAAATATGGGAGAGTTTTCATATAATGAAAAGTGTTGGTTGCCTAAGCGTTATTTGTATGGCTTGGATGTACTCATCTTCTGATAGATTTACCTATTTCAAGAAGGCATCAAAGCTCATCATTTCTTCAAATCCTCCTTGTTCTAGAAATGTGAACAAGGATTTATATTTCTCAACAACAACATTGTCCTCTAAACTAACTGGCTCTATGATTCTTGTAGCTCTCATTGGCAGAACAGGAAAGTTGTATCTGCAATGCGAGCTTTTTCATTTTCTACAACTTCTTGTATGGTAATGTCTATGGACTTTCACAAGGTCCGGCTCCAAATGATTTGTATTTCATGTTATGTATTTATCCACAAATTGTTCGATCTCTGAATTCTTATCAGCTCAATAGACTGGTTCACCCTTTATCCACAACAGTGCGTGGTCATGTTGTTATTGGATAAATCCGTAGGTGCAGACACTAATCGATCTCCCTAAATCCACCTGGATCTAGAACAAAGGAAGACAGAACATGACTCTTTCCCTAGATTTTGACCATTGAATTAAATAGGAGGCAAGATCAAATAACATACCTTATTATCTCTTCCTTTGGTCTTTGTTGCTCTCACTTCACTCCAGTGGTCTCGTGCAGTCAAGACCAAGACAACACAAACCAACCAAAGTGAAGATAGCAAAATCTATTCAACAGTCAATCTATGTATATGATCAAGGAATTATATGATAAAGTGGAAATAGATTTATGGGAAAGGAACATATTACTGTATCATATTAATGGAAAGTAAAGATTACAACCTGATCCTTGATGTCGCAAAATTCCTTTCTATGGCCCTTGGCTCCGACACACACACTTGCTCACTTGCATGAAGAAGATCAACTCTTTTGGATAAACTTGTTGAAGTCTCCAAGTTGTTGTAGCTTCAGTCCTTCACACAATTCTTTCACCAATTCTCCAATGAATCTTGCTTAACCTTTTCCATGAGAATTCACTCAATATATAGGAGAGAATGAATTGGTTACTTGGATAAGAGTGATCCCAAAATATCATGGAATCTAGTACTAGGATAACCATTTGAATGCCAACCCATTCTTCTAGAAGATTCCCTTCTAGAAGATTCCCTTCTAGAATCTTTGAGAATTCATTTTTTTTCTTGCTTTAGAAAGAGTTCGCACCCTAGCAGTTCAACACAGTGTGAAATTATCGCACCCTAGATTAAGGCAGCCTGTGAGAATCAGGAATTCTCGCAGGCAAATATACTAGCAGCCTGCGAACAGTCTTCAAAAATGAGTTTTCTGGAATAGATGAAAATAACTTTTTCTCAAGAGAAAGTTCTTATGAAGAGCCTGAGTACACCATCATCAATACATCATCATGACGAGCAAAATCACGGGTAACGGAATTCCCCCCAAAGTATGAGGTTGGAACCAGTGACAGCTGATAGACTTTGTAAGCTGCATGTGTGTGTCGAGAACCAGAAGCACACCTAATCGGAAACCTGTGAACAACCAAGAATCTACAGAATATCATATATACCAATTCTGAGTTAGGCATTCCCATAATCAGATCATAGACTAATGACAATTATAGACCTGGGTCATGGCCACTAATCATACACTATGGATCCATGCCATCAAAATATAGCATAGCCATTCGAATACACTGTGGATCTATGCGAGAAATTTCAAATCAAGACGACATAGCCACGAGACATACACAGTGGATCTATGTGTTGCAAATTATACATAATCCATCACAACTTGGATCACAAGAATGATATCCAGGGTATTCAATATCATCACCCAAAGTACGAATCTAACCATGTGATTACATGTGTCGAAGTCGAACATGGCAGAAACCACTTGATTACCAATCATTGATGAAACCGTTAACAAGTGCGAGGGAAATCACCATTGATGTCAATGACTCCCAAGGTACCTTAGTAAAATCCATCGAGTGTGAATTAATGATTTGAATTTGAACATTCGATGGAATCTTTCGATCAGGGGTCAATGATGTAAACCCGTTGTCGAAAGCGAGGAAACCTGCCATTGAAGCATGCAAGTTGCAAGGTACCAAATAATTTCTAAGTCTTGATTCTGGATAATGAGCTGAAGTCGACGAAACAAAACTCGTCACAGGAGGGCCTTGATGTATCCCCCATCAATGACATGAAATGAGTAACAAATTTTGAAGGTGAAATAGAGTATTTTGCAAATTGGACCGGACACAGAGAAGGCCGACACGGAAAGAATGGAAAACTGTAGATGGATGACTCAATATAGGTTTCAGATGGACTTCTCTTGAACATATGAATGACATGACCAATGATTTGGCAGCATTGACTCAAAGACAACACAGGGAATGACCTTGTAGCAAATCGAATGAGAGACAAATGGATTTCCCAAACCGGCTTCAAATGATGAATAGGGGGTGTCATATTCAAGAGCGACACTTACTGCCAATTAATACGAAGATGAAAACATATCCCTTTCCCAAATTCCCCCCCACCATTTATGGCAAGTACCTCTTTATTTTTACGCAAGCTTGAGGAGGATAACATATGCTTATTGATGTAAGATCATCCTTCGGACGAGTCCCTCGAAGTATTTTTAATGAACCCTAAGAAGGAGTGGTTCGGTCCCATTACGGGTCTATCAATGTTTTTTTAACGAGTCCAAAGATAGAAAACTCGAAGGTTTTTCATGATTATAGAGTTTGGAAAAAACACTTAAAAGAAAACTCTCTCAGTTCATTTTTCATAAAATAGTCTGGATGAGACCAAAAAAGAGATAAATTATCACTCACCATACGCTTACTTCAAATACTTTATCGAGTGTGAAAATAGCAAGGTCGCTCGGCGATATTTTCATGTTTAGAGATTCTGAAAAGAGCTTAAAGAGGACTCCAGGGGGGTTCCTTTTTCGTATAACCTTGTCGAGCCCGAAAAAGTCATAAAAGTATGCTCAATCGTGTTCTCATGTATTTGTGAGCGCAAGAACGGACAAAAACGATGCTCGAGGTTTTATGTAAAAACCATAAAAAACAATAAAAAACACGCAATAACAAAGAAAAACATGTCTGTATCCATGTATTTGATCATCAACGTCATCACGTCTACAAGAGTTACACTCAACATGACATTAGGGATTAGGGTTTAAAATATAAATAAGCATAAAAAACCAAATGACATAGTAAAAGTAAATAAAAAGGAGTAAATATTATTTTTACCACATCATTTTTACATTTCCACTATTGAGCTCAAAAACCCCTCTTTTACCCTCCAAGTTCGGCATAATATTGTGGGAGCTACGAGAGATCATTCAGCAAGTCGTCTGTGATAGTTAGGTAGGCTCTTTGTCCTTCACACTTTCATGGTTTAATTTTGTAATTTCATTAGTTAAATTTGCATTTTTAAGTTGATTTTCCAATCCCTACATGCGCACTTCCATTCTCGCAGGTAGGCTACACAGGACCTGCGAGAATGGGTGATTCTCGCAGGTGGCCCGTGGGCAGCCTGTGAGGTTCTCGCACTGTGCACACATGGCACCTGTGAGAACCGCAAAGCTCAAATTTTTTTTAAAAATTTAGCCAATGAATAAGAACCAAATCATGAAAAAAGTTGTTAATCTTCTCTTTGTGTTCCTTATGCAGATAATTATCCATCAGAATGGTGTTGGAATGGCGTGAAAGAGAACATGAAGAATACAATGCAAATGCCGAAAATCATCCACCTACTATCGCTGCTTTGAGAGACTGTGGGCTCTTGAAATACTTCCGTATCCCAGGCATGAGGGCCCAAGTCAGGTTGTTAGAGTACATGGTGCGTATGTGGGACCCTGATCAATAGGTATTTAATGTGGGGGCCCACACACTGTCCATAGACATTGAGGACATTTACTTTTTAACTGGATTGTCCCAGTGCAGGTACTATGTTAGCTTGACCGGTAGTAGAGGTGGTGGGATACAAATGAGTGAGTATTGTCGTATACACTACGTTCCCGAGGCTGAGAGAAATAAAGGAAAAGTAGCTATTTGGGGGGTACGATATTTGACCCTCCGTACTATCCTATTCACCATAGCTCGGATGGCTGGGAGTTCTGCTCCACACATGGCATTACAGAATTACTTCCAATATGCTATCAAGTGTACTGAGCCTCGGGTGTTCAACTGGGAAGATGTTGTGCTTCACAGTATCAAAAAGAAATTGACTAAATGCAGACGCGGTAACCTGAAGCAATTCGGGTATGGATCTTTTTTGGTGTCCTTCTTCCTTGAGAGGGTTCCCATACTGAGACTGCAGGTTGAGTGGAATATATCGGGTCCCAGGGATCCAAGGATGTTGAGATGGTGTCAGCTCATGGCCCAGCATGTAGCAGGACCGATCATCAAGTACGATGATACTTTCTCTGACTGGCTTCAAACCCAAATGTTGATAGTTGACGACTATGCCTATGTCAGGTTGGATTTCCGAGGAGATCTGGACTTAGCACTGCTAGAAGATACTCAGTGGGGTGAAATTGGTAAGAAGTACACACATTTTTTTCTTTTTAAATGTTTTGTGAATTTTTATCATATTCAAATTTTTTTTTTTATATGTTCGTCCAAAGACTAATACAAAATTGTTTGTTGATAACACAGATGTTGGACCGTACCGACCTCCTGGTACTTCTCCCATTCAGCGGAGAGGAGAGGTAGCAGCAGCACCACAATATGTCGAGGATTATCAGGTGGTGGAACAAAATCTAGAGGGCCTGACCGCAGACATTCCAGACATGCCTCTGGAAGAGGTTCCACGACACGACCAACGTCATACTATAGGAGTCTCAGCATCTACGAGTCGACTGCTCTGTAGGGTTGCTAGGGCAGTCGTGTGTTACTGTGAACATCATCCATGACGTCACTTTGTAGAAGCTATGAGCTTCATTTTTTTTGATATTTTGGGCTTCGGACAAGACATTTTGTAAAAAACTCTTTTGATCGTTATATATACAGACGGCTTCTATCGATTTATCATGTGTTGTGTGAACATTGATGTGATTGATTTATAAATAATTCAAATGTCTATCTAATACATAGTTAGCCAATGCATCTGTTAATGTATTTAGACATCTAGGAATATGTTGATATTCAATGTAATCAAAATAACGCTCCAAGAGGAGAATTCGCAAATACACCCGTAAGAATGTAGGACTTCGGATAGTATAAACATTACTTAATTGTAGTACTATAAGCTGCGAATTGAGACACACAACCAAATGATGAATTCCGAGCGAGATAGTATCAACCAATAATTCAATGACGACGCTATACTCTACAATGTTTTTGGTCGCACGGCTGAGACACACACCTCGTAAAGAGACAAGTTTGTTTGTAGGGGCATAAATTGCCCATGCAGCGGAAGCAAGGTTCCGAGTACTACGGCTAGCACCATCAGTGAAGCCAATATAGGGTAGAGAAAACTCTGACATCTGGAAATCAAACACAATGTCACATAAGGGCAGAGACCAGATAACGACAAAAGCAAGCTATAGTAACACACAAAAAGTATGATACATTAAAAATACAAGTACTTGTGCACAGATGAGTTTATGCATAGTAATTATTCAAGTACAACCCATTACTGGGTTCACTTAAAGGGATACCATCATAATCTACCAACTCATACACTCCTTTTTCCAAAACTCGTCGAACGATATAAGGACCTCGCCACATGGGTTCGAATTTCCGAACTCCTAACATATCTCGATCTTGTTCATAGAGAAGAACAAGATCACCTTCGAAAAAAATGTGAGGCTTGACATGCTTGTCGTATTGGGCCTTGACACGCTTTTTCTGAGCTTCTATGACTAGGGTAGCATCACGTCGAGTTTCGTCTAATCGCATAAGATACAAAAGATGTTCTTCTTCAGCAGAAGTGTTGGGTAGGAGTTCAACAACTAGTTTCAAATAAGGTATCTCGCATTCGATAGGGAGAATGGATTCCACACCATAGACTAACCGAAAAGGTGTAAACCCAGTAGCGGACTTGACGGATGTCTGGTACGCTCACAATGCCGAAAACAAAATTGTGTGCCAACTTGTTTTATGAATCCCTATCATCCGTCGGAGCATATTTTTGAGAAATTTTTTGATTTCTTCGACTTGGTCGTTGGCTTGTGGATAATAGGGTGTTGAGTTATCATGACGAAGACCCAACTTCTCAGTAAGTTCAGACATCATAAAATTCCTAAAGTGGCTACCGTGATCAGTGACGATAGCTTGGGAAAAACCAAAATGAGCTATGACATGGTTAAAAATAAATAAGGCTGCGGTCTTTCCAGTGTTGTCAAATGTCAGCATCGCCTCGGCCCATTTCGTAAAGTAATCAACGACTACAATGATGTAACCATGCCCCCCAGCCGAGTGAGGGTGACATGTCATGAAATCGAAGCCCCATTTCGCAAAGGGACCAACTGAGACCACAGGATGAAGAGGAGCAGGATGTGACTGGATTTTCTGATTATAGGTCTAGCAGGCATGGCATTTCTGAACGGCGGTGATGCAGTCATTAAACAAAGAAAGCCAAAAATACCCTGCACATAAGATCTTTTGGGCAGTAACATACCCAGACATATGACCACCACATGCTCCGGAATGGAAGTCATTCAGAGCTTTCTCGGCTTCGTTGAACGTTAGACAACATCAAAAAATAGAGTCAATCCCCTGATGATAAAGAGTATCCCTGAGGATAATGTATTGACGAGCTTGATAGCATATGCGACGTCGTTCAGTACTGGACAAAGATGGCCAGAAAGTTTAGGTTTGGAGATATATAATGATATCCCCATACCAAAGATCATCAGTGCTAATAAGGAAAAGAGATTCATCAGGTAATGAATCTACTGCTACATTTTTCGTTGCAGAATGAGGAAAATCGCATATCAACTCAACAAAAACTAAGGATTTCTTGGACTTGGCATGGTCGAATTTCAAGTCAAACTCCTGGAGTATCACAATCCATTTGGAGTACTTTCCCCCAAGCAATTGACGTGTCAAAATATGTTGCATAGAGTTGCAATGAGAAATCACCGTAGTCTTACGTGAGAGGATATAGTGCCGGAAGCGTTGGACGGCTTGGACGGCAGCCAAGGCCAGTTTCTCGACATGTTGATACTTGATTTAAGTCGGCGTGAGAGTTCGACTCAAGTAGTAAATAACATGTTCATCGTGAGCATCATCCTCTTGGACGAGAACCATGCCAATGGTGTAATCCGATGCAGCAAGGTAAAGGAAATAAGCACAGCTGTAATCTAGGGGAAAGATAAGCGGAGCTCACGTTAGAGACAACTTCAAAGCTTCAAAAGCATTGTTAGCAATGGTATCCCAGACGAACTTTGAATCCTTCTTTAATATCCACGTAAATCCACGAGTGATCTCAGCATAATTTGGGATAAAACCATGAAGAAATTTTTCTTTCCCATGCAAACTTTGCAACTGGCGAAGTGTAGATGATCAGGGGATCAAATTTTGCTCAAAACTTCAAAGTGCTCGGAATCGCTTCAAATCAGACGAGAGCACAGGCCTCGTTGTTACGAACCCAATGCAACTTGTTTCATTTCAAATGGATTTCGGGAGCAAGAGATATTGCGATCTGTTCAAATCGTCAAACAGGCAAAAAAAGGGACGTTGACTGTGCAGTCTGTATAGTCCGTATAGGCTGACATGGCAGAGTCCGTACACTGACATGGTAGAGGTTATGTGGCATTTTTTGATTAGCTTACAGTTGGGCAAATCATGTTTGGACACATGGTATTTTTTGGTTTGTGGTTGGATGCCACGTGGCCCAATCATGGGCTGCCACTTGGCATCATTATATTGGTTCAAAATTATATGGAATCCGTGGGATTCGAACCCCAGACCTCCCCCACCGGTCAAAGCCTTTGTAAATTCCACCCTACCAATGGGCCACATGTTGTTCCTTGTTAACTATATGTGTTATAAACTATTTGAATTAATGTAATGGTTGATATGGCGGGGGGTCGGGCCGGGGCTTAGCCCCGACCCATGGTTCTATTGTGTTACACATATGACCATATCATATCATTTGCGCGGGAGTTGGTGTTACAAATGGAGCCTAGCCCTGGTTCCACATATGACCACCGTTCCAAAGAGCATGGGTTTTACATTTGACAAACGGTTGCGCCTCCGGTCACATGACCCATGGCATGTGACCTTGCCACAGAGCGCGTGGGAGTTTTGTTCAAACAGTTAGCACAGTTTCAATGCGCCCGACACTTGGGGCTTAACTGTTGCCTCTTAAATATTAACCCTTTTTCTTATAGAGCGCGGTCATATGGGCGACCCATGTGACCTTGAGTTGGCGGTTAGGGGCTGACGTGCCCATAACTGTCCTACAATTCGCACCGTTGGCGCGGTTGCGTTTGGTGCTGGGTTTTTACGCTTTAAATAGGGTGTGTGCTAGGTTGAATGGACAAGGGTGTGATTTGTAGATGTAGAGACAACAAGCTTGAAGGGGAGACTTCAAGGAAGCCTATCTTCTTCGTTTTTTGGCCAAACGGGGTGCCGAAAAAGCCCAGCTAGGGGTTTTTGGACATTCTGAAGCCATTGGAGCAGTCTATTTGAAAGTTTGAGCATTGTAAAGCACATTTTTTAGCACTTTGAGAAAATGATACAAATGATCCATTGGAAGATGGACCAGGAGATGTAGCCCAAGAGAGGGGTGAACTCCTTTATCATTTGTTGTGTTATGTGTTTTCTATTCATTGATTATGTTGTTGTTTATATGCATCTTGAATGAGTAAATCCTATTAATGATGTGTTTCAAAGTTGATCCATTTGCTTTTAACACATAAAATTTAACTTGCAAATATTTTCAAGAATACAAGTCTTCTTCATTTTTAGATCAAGTTGGTATCAGAGCACTGGTTTTTGAAGACTTGATTGTTTGCAAGTGTTTTGTTTTCT
>ML779296.1:329395-343623 GCA_009831015.1 Picea engelmannii
GTTCAGATTCCTTCTATAGATGATTTTTCCCCAGAATATCTTACAGAACTGCATGAAGACACCATCCTTGACAGGAGAATGTGAACTTCAAAACGAGGAAATGTGGAGTATCTTCAAGTTGGTCTTAAAGGAACAAATCCAAGAAAACCCAAGTGGATTGAGGTTGGAAGGGTGAGGGAACTATACCCTCATCTTCACATAGACTGAAAATAGTCTTTTGGAGGTCCAAAAGGTTCCCAATGGGGAGGTGTGATCAGGGGATCAAATTTTGCTCAAAAATTCAAAGTGCTCGGAATCGCTTCAAATCGGACGAGAGCGTAAGAATCGTCGTTGAAAACCCAACGCAACTTGTTTCATTTCAAACAGACATCAAGAGCGAGAGATATTATGATCTGTTCGAATAATCAAACAGGTAAAAAAAGGGACGTTGACTGTGCAGTTCGTACAATCCGTACAGGATGACATGGAAGAGTTCGTATGCTGACATGGTAGAGGTTATGTGGCAGTTTTTGATTGGCTGACAGTTGGGCGAATCATGTTTGGACATGTGGCAGTTTTTGGTTTGTGGTTGGATGCCACGTGGTCCAATCATGGGAAACCACGTGGCATCATTATATTGGTTCAAAATTATATGGAGTCCGTGGGATTCGAACCCCGGACATCCCCCACCGGTCAAAGCCTTTGTAAAGTCTGCCCTGCCAACGGGCCACATGTTGTTCCTTGTTAACTATATGTGTTATAAACTATTTGAATTAATGTAATGGTTGATATGGCGGGGGGTCGGGTCGGGGCTTAGCCTTGACCCATGGTTCTATTGTGTTACACATATGACCATATCATATCATTTGCGTGGGAGTTGGCGTTACAAATGGAGCCCAACCCTGGTTCCACATATGACCACCGTTCCGAAGCGCATGGGTTTTACATTTGACAAACGGTTGCGCCTTCGGTCACATGACCCATGGCATGTGACCTTGCCACAGAACGTGCGGGAGTTTTTTTCAAACGGTTAGCATGGTTTCAATGCACCCAACACTTGGCGCTTAACTGTTGGCTCTTAAAGGTTAGCCCTGTTTCTTATAGAGCGTGGTCATATGGACGACCCATGTGACCCTGAGTTTGGCGGTTAGGGGCTGACGAGCCCATAACCATCCTACAGTTCGCACCGTTGGAGCGGTTGCGTTTGGTGCTGGGTTTTTACGCTTTAAATAGCATGTGTGCTGGGCTGAATGAACAAGGGTGCGATTTGTAGATGCAGAGACAACAAGCTTGAAGGGGAGACTTCAAGGAAGCCTATCTTCTTCGTTTTTTGGCCAAACGGGGTGCCGAAAAAGACCAACTAGGGGTTTTTGGACGTTCTGAAGCCACTGGAGCAGTCTATTTGACAGTTTGAGCATTGTAGAGCACATTTTTGAGCACTTTGAGAAAATAATACAAATGATCCATTGGAAGTTGGACCAAGAGATGTAGCCCAAGAGAGGGGTGAACTCCTTTATCATTTGTTGTGTTATGTGTTTTATGTTCATTGATTATGTTGTTGTTTATATGCATCTTGAATGAGTAAATCCTATTAATGATGTGTTGCAAAGTTGATCCATTTGCTTTTAACACATAAAATTTAACTTGCAAATATTTTCAAGAATGCAAGTCTTCTTCATTTTTAGATCAATAGAAGGAGGAGGGAGATTAAGGATCGCCTCAACCTTAATAGGATCCACCCAGATCCCTTGACGGGAAATCATAAAACCTAGAAGACGGTCGGATTCTACGCAAAAAACGCACTTATGAGGATTTAAACGTATACGATAGAATCGACAACAAACGAAAATGGCTCAGAGGTGGCCAGGGTGATCGACTCTATGCATGGAATGAGCGGGTAAATCATCCAAATAGGGTTGAACGATGTGCTTGATATCATGAAAAGCATAAGACATAGCACATTGAAACGTTGCGCCAGCGTTCTTAAGACCGAAAGGAAGTTTCCAATAGGAAAAAGTACCCCAAGGACAAATAAAAGAAGTCTTATGTTGATCCTCGGGAGAAATGTTAATTTGATTATAGCTGGAGAAAGCATCCATGAGAGAGAAGATTTCACTGTCGGCGTAGTCATCGACAATGTGATCGACGAAAGGGATAGGATAGTTGTCTTTGGGACAAGCTTTGTTAATATCCCTATAATCAATGCATACATGAATGGTGCCTCCTTTTTTGTCTATCAGGACTGGATTGGAAACCCATTGTGTAAGAGTCACTGGATAAATAAAGCCGACTTTTAGAAGTTTCTCGACTTCGAGCTTTATAGTAGCCACTTTACGTGGGTGAACTGGATGAAGGCGTTGCCAGACAGGTTTAGCTCTGGGGTATGTCTTTATCACATGTACAACAATTGTAGGGTCGATACCTGGCATCTCTTCGTAGCTCCAGGCGAAGGTGTCACAAAATTCTTTGAATAGAGACGTATAGGTGACTATTTCATCAGGGGAACACGAAGCTCCAATATGGACATTTTCAACAATCCCAGGTTTAATGGATATGTCAGTGGGAATCATGGGCGAGATATTGCTTAAGTTCCCTTCAAAAAACACATCGTGTGTAGTCGCGGGAACCGTCAAGATGGCAACAACGATCGACAGAGTTGAAATCCGTTGGTAGTTCTCAAGAGTGTGTTGCTCCAGAAAGAGGATAGAATGATGATGCCCATCGTCCCAAGGGGTGTCCTCCATGATGGACATGATCATCTCGTCAGTGGGAAAAATAACAAGAAAAGGATCAGGAGACAACTCATCAAGAGAGGGAGTATAAGGGGTTTCTGATTGAATGGCTTGGTAGGCAGATTCAACTGGACTTAACGGCATTGTGTCGCCAAAACGAAAATGGTCTCCAGGGTCAGGGACAATCCAAGGGTTGTGAGACGCAGGAACTTCGTGAGGCACTGTGGAGATCATGTTGATAGAAGCAACTGACGGGCGTGGGACATCGGGTGGTGGAATGGGGAAAGTACCCATTAACGAGGAGTCCTTTAAAAGGCCTACACTGACGTTCTCATAACCCAGTGGGGTTTTAGAAATAAACGATATGTTTCCAGTACAAGTATTAGAATTGAAGAAGGCAAGTTGGTTGACTATAAAAACCTTTCCTTGGTGAGGGAAACGTACGACACAAAAAAGTGTCGACGCAACGACGCACATGGAATCGATCCAGCTACGGCCAAGCAGGAGATTATAATCAAGGGGAGCATCAAAGAATTCCACTTCGACTTGGACCATTTTACCTTCTAACGTGATGGGCAACGAAGGAAGAACATTGTAGGGCTTAAAACTGGAGCCATTGAAGGCTTTAAGAGTGTTCTGGGATTCATTCAAAGGAGGAGAGCTAATGGATTTCCAACAATCAAGAGACATAACACATGTCGAGGCACCCTCATCGAAAACGATTCGGCAAATGTTCTTGTCAGAAACAACAACTTGTATCTGGAACGCAAGTTGGGGGGGTAACCTTGGAATGTGATCTTCCAAGTCAAAGACTATCAAATTCGTATCCATTAGATCAATTCCACCAATAGATTTCAACAAGGCCTTTCGTTGTGCGGGACAATACTGAAGGACTTCAAGGGCTGACATCGCAGAAGGTGCCTCGGCCAAATCTTCAACAATGTTGTAGTTATGGGCAGCACGAGCGTGAGGATTGAAAGCCGATTTCCAAACAACTCCCTTTGGGGGGGGTTGTAGAACTGTGACGAGGCTCGGTCGTTCGAGATGAAGAGGACCGTTAGTAGATGGAGTCACGGGAGAGGGTTGGATCAATGAAGGAGGTAAGTCATCAACCTTCTCCTTAGATGGAGAATAATCTTTGGCTCGAGTTGTGAGTGCAACGTTGTTCTACTTAGAATCACCAGTACACATCAAAACATATGATGTAGTAGAAGAAGAGGGTTGGTCGTGAATAACCAACTGAGCCTGTTGTTGATATGGGAAGGGTTGGGAAAAGACAGTCGGTGTAGGGAGTTTTGGAGATCCCTGAAGGAACTTAGTGACCTTGGCACGTCATGGACAATCCTTCGTGTAGTGATCATCACCACAGATAAGGAAAGGATATCGTGGTTTGCGCTTATCCCGATCGTCAACAGTTGTAGTTTTGGGTTTCTCTGCTTGAGAATTATTTTTTCCCTCCTTATTCTTGCCTCTCCCCTTTTTAGATTTATTTTTACCGGCTGGGGTAGATTGGACTGCATTTACCTCAAAAGTTTTGTCGATGGGAGTGGCAGGAGACGGAGCATTTTGAACATTAGAAGATGTAGATTTAGGGGTTGTGCTTGAAATGGAATGTGATTGGGTTTGGGCAGTACCAATCACACCATCAGCTGCATGCGAGGCAACGGAAGTAGTTGAAGTACTGGAAGTATTAGGACGAGGTAAATCAGGTAATAAATTGTAAAGGGTCCCCGTTTGTGAATAAATGAGATCAAGATATTGAGAACGCCTTATATCCTTCTCTTCCATGACAATGCCACCCATGGCAATCTCCTTACCAATTTCGTTCACAAATGATTTCGTAAACCATTATGCCAGTAACTAATCAGGAAGCTCAAGTTTAATGAGATGTTGTCTCCTTCGCCACTCATGGATATGATCAGATATATGAGTGCCTTTAGTCTGTTTGAAGGAAGTCAAAATCTCAGTCCTGGTATCATAACAGATCAGTAACTGGTAATGCGTAAGGAAATCCATAGCTAGGGTGTTGAAATCAGAGAAGAAACCTCGTGGAAATTCAATATACCACTTCACAGCAGAACCTTTAAGGTTTCGTTGAAAAAGACGTAAACGAATAGAGTCATCCATCAATGAGTTGGATGAACACCATAGGTGAAAAGTCATAACGTGATTGTTTGGGTCCTCTCCCACTTTGTCGTCGAATTTAGGAATGTCCAATGGAAGCTTGGATGGAATAACAGGCCATTGGGGAGAGTGACGAATAGGATCATTTAAAATCCTTGACAAATCTGGCAAATCCAAAGTAGCAAGAAAAGGTAACTGTTGATTCACCTGCGGGTTCTGGTGGCTTTGGGGTGGAGGCCCTGTCAGCAAAACAGTAGGACCGTAAGCGGTCTGCGCATAATGGGAAGACCCAGGCAGATTCGGTGGTGGTTGGAGAGGATAGTAGCTCCAGGGATTGTAACCTTGAGAGAGGACATGAGTTTGAGCATTCAGACCCAAAATAGGATTGGGTATACCTGGATATGGTTGGCCTATAGTAGGGACAGGAAACTACTGCCCCCCAGTCGTTTGAGGAGGATTTTGTATCATCTGATTCCAATACTAGGCCAAAGAGGGAGGTATGTTTTGTCCAAAAGGTGGGGTTGGTCCCCCTATCGTAGGTGGTGTTCCAACCGGAAGTTGTGTCCCAATCAAAGGTTGTGTAGTAATTGGAATGTGTCCGGTAAGAAGAAGTTGAATCGTACCACCTTGTCCACCAACGAGAATCTACAAGTTTGGTGTAATGGATGGGATAGTGCCACTAGGATTAGGATTGCCAGTGGAAGATAAGAAAGGTCTTCCAGAAGGAAATTGAGGGAGTGTAGAAATAAAACCGGGAATAGGGTGCCCAGGAAAAGAAGGACCACCTAGAGAATTGGATGGGGTTTGCATAGGTGTTGGAATAGAAGCATTCAACGCACGGTATCCGGGTGGTAGTGTCGGAGTAACATTGGGCGTTTGTTGCATGTTTATAGGAGCAAGACCAGCCGCAGTGAACCCGGTTGGGACACTCATAGTATTCGTGAGATGGGCCATTTTGGCAGGGACAGTAAAGTGATAAGTGGTAGTCAACGGTACAGTCTCTGTCTCAGAAAACACTAGAGGGTTGATTTCGGAGACCACAGGTGAACCAGGACCAAAAAGGTCCCATCAGAAAACACCTGTAGACCAAAAAGGATCTTGGCCTTCTATGTTGGGAAAAGGTCCAACAGGTGATCCAGAAGATGTAACAACTAATTCTTCGGAAGAATTCAGTCGCATAAATGGTCTCTCAGAACCAGGGTGAAGTCGAAAGTCCTCTCGAGTATTGGTAATTCGGAAAGGTTCTAGAGAGTCAGTTCGTTCCACTTGTGGTGTGGTGACGACTATGGCTTCACTTTGCCGAGCAGAGCCCTCAGGTGTACTTGTAGGCAAGGGTTGAGAAACGTCCATATGCTCTGGAGATAAACCCTGCATTCTACGTGAATGACGTGGGGGAGCTATTGTAAATGAGTAACAAACTTCGCGAAGAAAATCCTATGGTCAACTTCGAGAAACAAACAACACGCGCTAGTAAACAAAATCTAGGAAGTAATCACCAGGCAAACAAGACCTTCTAATTTCAAAGCCACTAGTTGGTGATGAAATCCAACGTTGCAACAACAAGACGAGAAGGAGCAGGGATAGGGTGGAAAAGTTACACTGACGACCTGCTTAACGGACTTACACCCTGGTGAAATCTCCCACACATAATCGTGGGTATACCCTCCAAGGAGCCCAAGTGAGTTTGGTCAACGTCAATTCCAGGTACCGCGAAGACTTTCCCCTCCATAGTCACCTCGGGTAAGAACCTAGAGAGATAGGCCACTAAGGTCACCACCAACAAGAATAAATCCTGGGGGGACAGTCGACGGTCCGATCCACATGCAAGGGCAAGGTATCTAGCCCGAAATCAACTCAAAAGGCTTCCACTCATCATTGTGGGTATACCTCCAAGTGATCCACGTAATATGTGCAATCTCTACACTGATACCAATAAAGTAGGGTGAGTAACTCTGCTAATATCAATGCGACCTCGTGCTTGACCCTTGTGTGAGAAGGACTTCCCAGGACAGGATGTTGCAAATGGAATTTAACACTCCCTAACACAATATGCTATTGTGTGTTTTATGCTTTAGGAGAGTGTATCTCTCTTCCTACTCCAAAGTGCTAGCCTAGCTAAATGTTGGTGTAAAGAGCCCTAGAAAAGAGTTACTAGATAAATTTTATGATTACGCAATGTTATTAAAAGCCGTTTTTTACTCAAAGGGAACGGAAATGAAACTTATGTTGTATGACTCTGACCCAACAATGCAGGATGAGAATGAAAAATATCACTTTTCTTTTAATGAATCCTATGTATGGGAGGGAAAGAGAAAATTTTCTAGATCAACCTTGAACTACAATGCAAAATTTCCTTTAAAATGTAAATGCAACAAATCACGCATCAAAGAAAAATACTCTATTGCTTCTTTTTCAACACTTCAACAAATTTTGATTTTCAACGTTTTCAAAAAACAAAAAAACAAAAAATTTGAAAAAAAAAACTTTATTTACTTTTCAAAAAGGACTCTCACTATGCCAATGAGAGTACAAAAAATTAGAAAACCAATGAACAAGCAAATAGCAAACCAAAATAGTCTTCTCAATTTCTTAAGAAAAATGTCCTTTCAAACAATAAGAAAATAAGAAAAGACCAAACAACTCAACTTTCTACCAATCACTGGTTTTTAACCAATCAAACACACTCAGAGTCTGAAGTCAGAGAGAATGGTTTTGCCAAGAAAAGTCAAGAAATGAAAGTCAAGACATAAATGACAAGAAAAGCCTTGAAATCGTAAAACTATCCATGTATGCAAACAAAGACAAGAAAAACATCAATCAAAGGTCCAAGAAATTTTTATGAGGCAATCAAACTGATCTGGGCAGTTGAAAGTGCCAAAACTCAAGTCCAAAGTTCTGAAAAATTGAGTTCGCAGGTAGGCAATATTACACGGTGCGAGAATAATTGATTCTCGCAGGTGACCCTTGAGCAGGGTGCGAGAACCTCACACTGAACCTTAAAGGAAGAATGCGAACCCTACCAATTCTCACAAGCTGCAATGAAGTGCAGTGCGAGAATGTCTGAACATAAGCAAAAATTTGGAAAATGAAGCAAAGTTTAAAAAGGCCTCTGGACCCAGAGGGTCTATCAGGATATCCTGAAGACTCAAAGATTGATAGGACAGGAGAAACGTGAAACCAGAGAAAATGGACACAGAAAAATACCAAAAGCCACAAAGAAAATGGGATTTCTCCCCAGTGGAGTCGCCAATTTTGTTATTGGATAAATCTGTAGGTGCGGACACTAATCGATCTCCCTAAATCCACCTGGACCTAGAACAAAGCAAGACAGAACATGACTCTTTCCCTAGATTTTGACCATTGAATTAAATAGGAGGCAAGATCAAATAACATACCTTATTATCGCTTCCTTTGGTCTTTGTTGCTCCCACTTTGCTCCAGTGCTCTCGTGTATTCAATACCAAGACAACACAAACCAACCAAAGTGAAGATAGCACAATCTATTCAACAGTCAATCTATGTATATGATCAAGGAATTATACGATAAAGTGGAAATAGATTTATGAGAAAGGGACATATTACTGTATCATATTAATGGAAAGTAAAGATTACAACCTGAGCCTTGATGTTGCAAACTTCCTTTCGATGGCCCTTGGCTCAGACACACACACTTGCTCACTTGCATGAAGAAGATCAACTCTTTTCGATAAACTTGCTGAAGTCTCCAAGCTGTTATAGCTTCAGTCCTTCACACAATTATTTCACCAATTCTCCAATGAATCTTGCTTAACCTTTTCCATGAGAATTCACTCAATATATAGGAGAGAATGAATTGGTTATTTAGATAAGAATGATCCCAAAATATCAGAGAATCTAGTACTAGGATAACCATTCGAATGCCAACCCATTCTTCTAGAAGATTCCCTTCTAGTAGCTTCGATAATTCATCTTTTTCCTTGCTTTAGAAAGAGTTTGCACCCTAGCAGTTCAACAAAGTGCGAACTTCTCGCACCCTAGCTTAAGGTAGCCTGCGAGAATCAGGAATTCTTGCAGGCAAATATACTCGCAGCCTGCGAATAGTCTTCAAAAATGAGTTTTCTGGAAGAGATGAAAATAACTTTTTCTCAGGAGAAAGTTCTTATGAAGAGCCTGAGTACACCATCATCAATACATCATCATGATGACCAAAATCATGGGTAACACATGCTCATTTCCCCTATTCTGGAATTCAGTCACAAAAAAGTAGTCTGATATTTTTCCAAAAAATGTTTCATCATAGCATATCAATTGTCTCAAAACATTTATTCTATGTCTATAGTATCGAGTACATGTCACCGGGTCTTTTCTTATGAGGTAGTCAATGTTGTTATTTTCTAGTGTATCATTTTTTTTTTTAAGTTTCCTGTTACTATGTAGGTCAGAAACAAAAGCCACCAATGGATCCCAACAATGCTCTACACTTGTAAATGTGATGAAAAATGTTGGCAGCCCCAATTGTCAGATCATTGCAAAAAAACGTTTTTTGTTTTGTTGCAAATAGTCAAGAGAGGTTCATATGTTCTTGAAATCTATGTATCCAATATCAGATTTCAGAATTTTTTCTAGGTTTACTTTGTACTTCACATCCTTGGCCAACAAATTTCTTCCTTGTAACTGGCCTTTTCTTATTCGGACCCACATGCAGGACAGAACTTGCTGTATTATTATGCGCATTGTTTTGAAAAACAAATTTTCTATGTGACAGGAGAAGTAACCACTTGAATGTAGTAGCTCTCATCGGACTATTTTATGATAAATAAATCATTATGTAATATCAGTGCCATGTGGATCTCCGTAGAACAGTTTTGGAAATTTCATTTCCTCAACGAATTTGTCCTTGAATATTCCAAGTGGATGATGCCCCTCGCTAGGTGCGATTTCGACAATTTTGTCTTGCAAGTCAAGAATGCATTGTGAATCAGTGAATCCATGGACCAATGTTTCAGTAGGTGTTTCAGTCTCCGATTCATCACTTGTATCAGAATCACTAGGATTTTCGAGAGTCTCTGCAGAGTTTCCATGTTTTTCTGCGAGAACATTGTTCCAGTTGGCATTTATACAAATGTTATCTGCTTTGTACAGGGCCCTGGAACATAATTCCTTTAATTATTTCATAACATTCACATGCACTTTGTCTGTTTGATACGGATTTTTGTATTGCAAGTGTCTTTTCAGAGCCACATCGATTTTAATTGTATTGTTAATGAATTGTGGCAACACCTTTTTCATAACATCTAGCTGAACAGGTACATTAATAATTGATCCTGTTAAGCCCATCTGGGGTCGCTTATAGCCCCAAGGTCTAATTTGAGAAAATGAAATTCGCAGAGAGACAAGTCTCTCCTCAAGTTCTATAAGTGCACTTACATATGCTAGTGGTGTATTACATCTTATTCGGTCAAGGTTTGCAAACTGTGGCAGTTTTCCATTTTCAAGCAATCGTTTGCATGGAAGACAAAATTTCTCACTCAAAAATGGTTTATCGTGGTTTGTCAGCCAGAGGTATTCTTCTTGCAAATCAGGCATGAAAGACTTACTGTTTTTTGAAAAATTCAATTGTTCACAAATTGTACATGCAATGGAAGGAGTGTCTTTCATTTGTTTCATGTAGGTTTGTCTTTCATTTTCTTTTCACAGGGAAGTATGGGTAGAAACTGTTTCCTATTTTTCATGTACACCACGAACTGCCACAATTGCATGACCATTCTGGGATATGAAATCGCACATGTTTATGTTCTGTTTTGCATGAACAAATTTCTTTACATTGTCATATGTGAGTTTCTCTCTAAAAGGAAGTGTAGCAATGTGTTTTTTTTTGTCGTGCATGACCTTTTTCAAGTTGTGGTAACTTACTCTACATTTATTTCCCAAGGGTGGGATGACCTAGTGGCAATTGGGATGAATTTCACTCTCACCCAGTTTCTCAGAAACTATTTTATGTTTTTTGTTCAAGGCCTCTATTTTCTTATCAGAAGTCGGACGAATTTGACGAATAATTTTTTTCAAGTTGTGATAACTTACTCTACGTTTTTTGTTTAAGGCCTCTATGGCCTCATCACAACTGAAATGAATTCTACGCATGTTTTTTTTGTTCAAGCCCTGTCTGCCCATATCGCAACTAGGAGGACTCTTGTTTTGACTAAAAAGAATTCCACGTGTATGCATATTCGATGTCATTTGGGTGGCATGCGCACGCAACCCTGAACTACCTATATCTCCAAGTAAAGGTTCATAATGGATATGTGGTGTATCTGTTTTCAATGACACGATGTGAATTGTTCGATCGTAATTTGAATCGGTAACCCAGGAATGGACAGTGCTAGCTGGTGAGGCCGACCAAACCTAGATATTCACCCTAAATACCATAGACAACCATTGCAAACAGAATCTGCAACCCTCCATATTCCCTTCTTCATATGGAAGTGCCATGTTCACAAGGTATTCCTACCAACTTCCAACTGTCGGCATATTTTCCATGAGATATGGGCAAAGGTGCTGATGCAAGCACCTAAAAGCTTGTTCGTTGCAGCCTATAATCCCGTTGTAGAAGGACTGTATAGTGTAAAGACGCAATGGCTGAACATCGAACTTGGCTACTACCAAAAAAAAATTTGCATTAAAAAGACTATCTCCACAGCTAGACATAACATTTGTTGCCGGCTGTAAACCATAACAATCTATGTCATCCAAAATTGGTTTCCATTGCGATTGAAGGTCTTTGCAAATAACAAACAAGTAGATACAAGGACCTTCTATATTGCATATGGACATTTTTTTGTACAGCAGTGGTTCATAATGGCCACTGAGGGCATCGACATCATGGAACAAGATGCAATATGGATTGTCAGGTGCAGTTTTGTTGAATAGTAGATATCTTGTTTTTCTTGTCAATGATCATATGCCAACTGATATATTCAGCTAGTTAGATAGCCACTGAATACAAAATGTATCTCCCTAAAGTCCCCTCTGATGTGCAGGCAGAACTAGAGATGCAGATAACCGCATATTCAAAAAATACGTAGCCACATCATGTACTCCATGCAACTTCCCAAGAAAATCAGATTCCAGTTCGTATTCATAGGACTGCAAAGCCTCAACATCGCCATTTTTAAAACAAACCAATAAATAATCTATCAATCCATTATGCAACTCGGTCGATGAATACCAGAAATGCAATAGAACCTCGAATGTATTGAAAAGGCAATCCCCAATAGTATACGAAAATGCATCCAATCTAAAAAGGCCATTCCTATGCAAAACCATGTCAATGTTGTCATGTAAAATGGACTGTGTATATTTTTCATACGACTCAACATCTATTACCTATTTCATCTTTTCAACTGTCATTTTGAAGTTGTTTTCTAGATACTTTCAGTTTCTATCAAAACAGAGAAAAACACAGGCAAAAAATAAAAACTAACAAAATAAAAAAGAAAAGAAAAATAGCGCACCAATCCCCATATGTATCTTTAGACCCTCTTCTTTTCAACTTGAATCCCCTTAGTTCCCATAAAAGATGAGAAGTAAACAGACTGACACTGGAAACTGAACCAAACAGAAGAAAGACCGCAAAAAAATAAAACCATAACTTAACTCAGCAGAAATAAAATAGGCAGACACAGTTTTCCGGCCCACAAAGTAGAAGCATACACTGTGTCTACACCTTTCCTGATGGTTCCCTCTTCTGATAGCTCCCAACTACTTTTCATAAAGCCCTCTGCATTGCAATTTTTGGAAAAACTATGAATGTGACATTCTCCATATGAAGATGCATTGTTTCGAGGAACAAAAACTAAGAGCACAGACAAAAATGGTCTGGAACAGAATATTGAAAATCACCAAGAACAAGGAAACTTGCCCGTCAACAAAGGATGAGAAGACCTCAGCGCCAAAAAAAATGCAAACCGCAACAACAGGTCCAACAACTTGCAAAGTTGAAGAACAACAAACCAGTGAACAACCACGAAGAGCTTGAAATGCAAGTGCAAGACCTCAACTTTGCAAAGTTGAATCAAACAAGAAGCAGAATCATGGAACGAAACAACGAACAAGGATGGATCACAAGAGAAGGGATGTCGAGAATGAACAAAACTCTATTGCAAGGCATATTTACCATAATCATTTAAGACTGGTAGAGCTCTTAGGTAAACCATTAAGACAGTAAGGACCATCAAAGGGCATAGGCCTGTGCAAGTATTTAAGAAAAGATGCAGTGTGGTAGGACTGTTATCTCAAAGCACGCAACAATAAAGATAAAATCAGACATACAAATATCGTGGAAAATGTATTCAACTGAGCAGAAAATGCTAAGGGGAAACATTCGAACTAATGCTAGCATTAATCCACGTTCCATGAATGCATAACAAAATTTATGATTCAAAAAGACCATATACTACCAAATACTTTGGAAATGCAAACATATTTTACAATGGGAATAGTGAAGGCAGCAATAAGACCTCCAATCCGTTGTCCAATCAGATATTGACAAACATGATACTTTTTATTATATAAAAATTGATATTTTCACTTCCCTTGTTCCAACAATAGACAATAGAGAAATATTTTTGGTCAACGCACAAGCTAATGCCAGGTTAACATTTTATCGATTGTTATAGTCCCTCTATGCCTACGGTGGGGACTAATAACATAAACATCCCCCACTTATTGGTGGTATAGAACATGTTAGAGGCACCATTGTTTTTGTTTCTATATAAACCAAGATCAACATACAAATACTTTTAATATGTACATTTTTCGCACACTTATTGGTGTTCTTGGAAATGTGCGCTAGCACAAAAAGTGGTGCTTTTGTATATCAAAAGAACATTGGTAATCAAATCAAATTTATTAAATATTTCTAAACTTGTCAATGTGTTTCAAAATGTGTATAGATACCATGATTGGTACAACCATTCATATATATCACATTGTTGAATCCAAAGGATAGCATAAAAATTTGGAACACAAAGGCTGGTGCAATTTTTGTTCCCTTGTACATTTGGAACATCATTTATAGGTAATATTGATAATAATACAATACTTATAAACCATACCATCGTATTAATATTTAATTAGGAACACTAGTAATGATGTTGTTATAATCAAGATGCACTTTTGGTGGTGTCTGTATATAATAAGATGCATTCGTGAATTTTACATTATGTTTTTTCCAAGAAGAATAAAATACAATATTCGATGAATATTACAAATCATAATTTAGTATATATTGTTTATGTTATACGTGTGTATGCTTGTGTGCCTAATGAAATTTGTATGTGAATAATAGATAATGATGAAAACAACAATAGAAATATGTTGACACATATAAATTCATACTTGAGTAGGATGCCTCAA
>ML779296.1:343662-385103 GCA_009831015.1 Picea engelmannii
AGAGAGAGAGAGAGATGTGTATCCTCATCCTATTAAAACATGATGCAGGAGCATCGCTCCAACTCAGCATAAGCGCCAGCCAGCCAACACATCCAGCGTGCATTCTTGAAGGAGAGAAGCACAACCCTCTCATTTTTCAAAAATATGAAATCAAATCCCATTTGGGGATTTGTGTTGTAAGGAATGTAATGCCAAACCACACCTTTGTACATGTAGTGGTTGAGGTCGCCTTTAATGGGTGCCTGGATCAAGTCTAGATCAGTGAGGTCTGCGACTTCCTTTTTTGTGTACTGTAGTCTTAGAGGTAGGAGCCACTCAAAGATAGAGATAGCACAAAGGCAGTGGTTGAGGATAAGCTCATAGAGATCCCTCTTTTGTAATTAGAAAGGGGAATTAGGACTCAGAGAGGTCTAGGTAGAGAGGCCTAAGGAGGTCTTAGAAGTTCTGGGAAAACTTGATAGAACTAAGACTTGTTACAGCCCAATCTTTGTAAGAATTGTATAGATACACAGAGAGTAATAGAAAAGCAGATTTTCTTGCATACTCTGCATTTGGTGTTTACGTGTTTTTATGCATTTCATGTTTTAAATGCATAACTGGTGAAGCATTGCATAAGTTTCAATTTATTCTTGTCTTGAAGTTTCTGAGTGCAAGGAGTGCACATAGTCCACAAGGTGTGTGTTGACAGAGGTGAGGTAACCTCAGGAATGCTCAAGAGGGATAGCATTGAACCTTCATCAACAGAGGTGCAAGGAGTGCACATGAAGGAACTCTATTTCGATTTCATGGAGAAGACATAACTACTGAAGGTTCTATAAGAGCTCTGCTAAGTGGGCATTGAGTCGGTGCAAGTGTGCACAAGAAGAACTCTTCATAGAGTTCGAAGAAGACAAAGTTATTGAACACTCTGTGAAGAAAGGCTCTGCACAATGTGCATCGAGCAAAAGAGCACCAGGAGGGCGTGAATCATTTCTCTGCAAGAAATACTTTGAATTGAGTTATTCAAAAACTCAAACAACACCAGGAGTGTGCTAGTGCAAACTTGTCTCAAGTTCTTAAGCTCAAGAGGAACAGTGCCTTTGCACACAGAGTTCCAACAGAAAAGGAATATTAGGCTGAGACACTTTGAAGTCAAAGCCACTGACAAATCTCAAAAGAGATAGCATTTCCAAAACACAGGTGAGATCTAAAACCATCAGGGCTCGTAGAGGAAGCAAAGTTCAAAGCTTTTGATACTTTGAAAATCATCCAAGTCTAGGAGGGAATTCGAAGCTCAAGAGGAGGAGTACAATAGCCGTGGGATTAGCTACAGAGGGAAGATATGGACCGTTGGAGTCTACATCCAGAAAACAAGAGGAGAGCGTGCAAGGAGAATAGATCTGGACCATCAGATCTAGTGAAGATATTCGACAACCATTGGATCAAGTGAAGGTGTATGGGGTTTAAACCCTTTGATATCCACAAAATTCAGAATTGGGAGTTGGAGGAGCAGAGGAGACTGCTATCCAGACTTGCAGTCATTGAAATCTCAAAATCGCATCAGCCATTGGATCTAGAGTGTAGTGGCCCAAGAGTCGTTGGATCAAGGAAATGTGCATGAGTTTTAGTCCCTGGGAGGCGCACAAAATATTTGATCTGAACCGTCAGATCTAGTGCAAATAGTCACAGGTCTTTGGATTAGGTGAAGTTGTACAAAAGATAAAGGCAGGACCATTCAGTGTCTCAAAGCATGGGAGGAAATATCTGAGTCGTCAAATCTAGCACAGAGGACCAATAGCCATCAAAACGGGGAGAAGGTACGCGAGGTTTAACCCTCATAACAATAGAGAGGAGAAGGACTGGTCAAGGTATCGAAGGAGTGAGGACCAATCATCAAGGAGGATACATGGCGAATGGTCAAGGTTTTGGGAAATCCCCGAAAGGTTTTCGACCATCGATCCAGGAGGGATTTGGATAATAGTTCCAAAGTCACCAGATATCGAAATTCCGATATTAAAAATAAAAGGAAGGAGACTGCACTCCATATTCCCGAATGTGAAATCCGAGATTCGATCTTGGCCATTGGTTGTCTCGACAGCATCGTGACCATCCATCATCAAGGGTCACATGGCATAAGTCCACATATGTCAGAGGTTTGAGAAGGGGAGAGCCGACAACATCATGACTGTCCATCAGGAGGACACATGACGAGAGTTCAGCGTTTCGCTAACTCACTACTGAAGGAAGTCAATGGAGAGAGCATCGTTGAGTTATGATTTTCGATAGCACCATTTCGTGTTAGCGCATGGTCATAGGACTGGGTCGTATGGAAAAAAACTTAAGGGAGGAGCTAAATATCCATTAGGCCCTTTTTGGGTTTCGACATTTCGAAGCACAAGGAACGGCGAGAGCCTGTATGTTGAATCCCTGAATTGCGAAAGCCGATAACGCTTTAGCGTTAGCACGTGGTCATAGGGTGGTGGTCACATGAGGGTGACATAAGGTAGGAGCCAAGAACCTTTCCTTTTTTGGGGTTTTGAAACTCAGAGGAATGGGGTACCTTGACATCGAAATCCTCGATATCATGAAATGCGACAAGCGCCTTTTGGATAAGGCCTGTGGTCATAGTCGTTGATCACGTGGGGGTTGAAGCTCACGCTCTTAGTGCTCAGACGCACAGGTGGGTTTCAATAAGGGACCCGTGGATCTATTTGAAGGGTTCCAGCAGGGAACCAGAGAGTCATTTTGGTTCAGAAAAAGGAACGATCCAGTGACCGGGAGGTCGCGGTCCCAGTTGAGGTAGGGGGTCTGCCTCAAATGGTATCAAAGCCAAAATTTTGTCTACAGATCGTAGGCAAAATAGAGACGTAAAAATAAAACACTCTGATACACACCATCATGTGGTATTAGAGATAATATTTTCACCTATAGATTTCAAGTGAAAGCAAAAAAGGAGGAAAACCGAGATTTGTTTGCAGACAACAAGCAAAGGGAAATACAGTGAAGGAGAAATTTTGGTTACATCAAGTGTAGCAGAAGCCAAAGTTCACTTGTAGACAACAGGTGAAGGAAGAAAGGGTATTGATGCTCTGAAGTGATTGTTTGCAAGGTGTGAAACAATCAATAAACAACCAGGCGAGCTGTAGGAGGACATGGAGATGCTCTCAGACGTAGAGTGATCCATAGGTTTTCCAGGAGGAAAGATAGAAGATGGAGATGGCTACTGAAGACCATGAACGTGGTCGAAGAGGAGACCACCACCAGAAACCAAGGAAAAAATTGGTGAGGAACTCACTGAGATAAGAGAGAGAATGGAGGAGCTGACATTGAAGATGCAACAGGAGGCGAAAGTACACTAGAGGTACGAATGGACTCTGAACAGGAGATCCAAATGGCCTGTTCGAAAGTTGTTGGCTAGAAAACAATAGAAAGAGTTGAGGAAGTATTTGAGGCATGATGAAAACCTCAGTGACACAGAGCTGGTTTTCATTTGTGATCCAGAAGTTGGAGAAACCCTCAGTGATGGCGAAGGGAGATTAGTTACAGATCTCATGAACTACCAGGACGACAGAGATGAATTTCCCAATTTCCAGGTGGGAAATGAAATGAGATCATTGGAGGATATCATAGAATGTCAGGAAGACAGCAGTGGAAATTCATATTTCCAGGAGGGCAATGATATGAGAATAGCAGAGGATCTCATAAACTGTCAGGTGGGCAAAAATGAACTTTCGAACTACCAGGTGGGCAATGGAAAGAGATTAGTAGAAGTTCTTGCATACTGTCAGGGGAGTAGTAATGAAAGTTCAGATTTCCAGGTGGGAAATGATATGGGACCAATCGGTCTCATAGACTACCAGGTGAGCAGCAGACAATTCCCATAATGAAAAGTGGTCAGGGGGAAAGAGATGAGGCTATGTGATAGTCTCACAAACTCTGTTGAGATTTCATATCAGCAAGGAGTGTTGATGGAAGAGAAATAGAGGGTTCTTCTGAACATTGGAGGAATAGAGGTATTCCTGCCACATAACCCAGTTGAGGCCAGTGAATGTGTTGTAGATGCAACAATAGAAGACAAACAACCAGCATAGACTGTCATGGAGGAAGAAATGGAGCAGACACTGATGTCTATCCTAGTAGAAGAAGTAGAGCATTTAGCAGAATTGCTCAAAATTTTTGTCCAGGAAGCTGAAAAAGAAATGACTACAGCACTAGAGACTGCAGCAAAAAAGGAAGCAAACATCACAGATTTTGTTGATCTGTATCAAGAATTGGAAGCCTTGTAGAGAAGGGTGATGGTGCAAATCTTACACATCCAACAGGCTAAGTTGGAGACAGATGGAGGAGCATACCAGCCCCAGGAGGAGCTAGAAGAAGTTGGAATCGAGCCAACACAAGGAGAGATGACAGTCAAGCTGTCAGAAGGAGAAGTTGAGCAACAACTTGGAGATGAGACTGCAGAGCTGGAGTCTGCAACAAAGTGGCCACTTAGTCCCACAAAGAGAGATAAAGACAACATGGGAGATCAGGTAGATCTGCCCACTGATAAGGATGAAGAATTTCAGTAGAGAAGACTTCATATAAAGAGCCAGCTAGTCAGAAATGGGAAGCTAAGCAGAAGGGATCCTGCAAGAGCAGCAGGGCAGCAACAACATAGATGGAGAAGAGCAAGAGGAAAACTCCAAAGGCAAAATTTGGGATCCAGGTGGATTTCAATATTGGAGAAGAGGAGCACATGAGAAGGAGAACATGATTTTTCCAGCTGAGGAGTATGATGCAGCAACATCGCTCCAACTCAGCATAAGCATCAGCCAGCCAGCACATCCAGTATGCATTCCTAGACGAGAGAGGCGCAACCCTCTTAGTTTTCAAAATTATGAAATCAAATCCCATTTGGGAATTTTCATTGTAAGGATTTTAATGCAAAACCACACCTTTGTACAGGTAGTGGTTGAGGTTTCCTTTAATGGGTGCCTGCAGCAAGTCCAGATCATTCAGGTCTGAGAGTTCCTTTTTTTTGTAATGTAGCCATAGAGGTAGGATTCGCTCTGAGATAGCTATAGCATAGAAGCAGTCGTTGAGGATAAGCTCGTATAGAGCCCTCTTTTGTAATTAGAAAGGGGAATTAGGACTCAGAGAGGTATGGGTAGAGAGGCCTTCGGAGGTCTTAGAATTTCTGGGAGAACTTGATAGAACTGAGACTTGTTACAGTCCAGTCTTTGTAAGCATTGTATAGATACACATAGAGTAATAAAAAAGAAGATTTTCCTGCATACTGTGTGCTTAGTGTTTATGTTTTTTTATGCATTTCATGTTTTAAATGCATAACTGGTGAAGCATTGCATAAGTTTCAATTTCTATTTGTCTTGAAGTTTCTAAGTGCAAGGAGTGCACATAGTCCGCAAGGTGTGTGTTGACAGAGGTGAGGTAACCTCAGGAAATATCAAGAGGGATAGCGTTGAACCTTCATCAGTAGAGATGCAAGGAGTGCACAGGAAGGAACTCTATTTCAAGTTCAGGGAGAAGATAGAACTACTGAAGGTTCTGTAAGAGCTCTGCCAGGTGGGAATTGAGACGGTGCAAGTGTGCATAGGAAGAACTCTTCATCGAGTTTGAATAAGAAAGAGTTATTGAACACTCTGTGAAGAAAGCCTCTGCACAACGTGCATCGAGCAGAAGAACACCAGGAGGGCGTGAAGCATTTCTCTGTAAGAAATACTTTGAATTGAGTTATTCGAAAACTCACACAACACGAGGAGTGTGCGAGTGAGAACTTGTCTCAAGTTCTTAAGATCAAGAGGAAGAGTGCCTTTGCGCACAGATTTCCAATAGAAAATAAATAGTAGGCCAAGACACTTCGAGGTCAAAGCCACTAACAAAGATCAGAAGAGATAGTGTTTCCAAAACACAGACGAGATCCAAAACCATTAGGGCTCATAGAGGAAGCAAAGGTCAAAGCCTTTGATACTTTGAAAATCTTCCAAGTTTGGGAGGGAAGTCGAAGCTCAAGAGGAGGAGCACAGCAGTCGTGGGATTAGCTACAGAGAGAATATTTGGACCATTGGAGTCTACGTCTAGACAACAAGAGCAAAGCGTGCGAGGAGAATCGATCTGGACCATCAGATCTAGCATAGATATCTAAAAGTCATTGGATCAAGTGAAGGTGCATGGGGTTTAAACCCTTTGATATCCAAAAATTTTGGAATCAGGATTCAGAGGAGCAGAGGAGACTGCAATCCATACTTCCAGTTGCTGAAATCTCGAAATCGTGTCAGTCGTTGGATTTGGAGCACAGTGACCCGAGAGCCATTGGATCAAGGAAACATGCACGAGGTTTAGTCTCTGGGAGGTGCACAAAAGATTTGATCTAATTCGTCAGATCTAGTGCAAATAGTTGAAGGTCATTGGATCAAGTGAAGTTGTATGGAAGATAACGGTGGGACCATTCAGAGTCTCAAAGAATGGGAGGAAATATCTGAGTTGTCAGATCTAGCACAGAGGACCGATAGCCATCAGATTACGGAGAAGGTGCATGAGGTTTAACCCTCATAACAATAGAGAGGAGAAGGACTCGTCAAAGTCTTGAAAGAGCAAGGACCGTTCATCAAGGAGGGCACGTGGTGAATGGTTAAGGTTTCAGGAAATCCCCGAAAGGTTGTCGGTCGTCAATCCAGGAGGGATCTGGATTGTAGATCTGGAGTCACCAGCTATCGGAAGTTGGGGATTCAAAAGAAAAGGGAGGAGACTACACTCCATATTCCCGAATGCAAAAGCCAAGATTCGATATTGGCCATTGGTTGTCTCGACGACATCGTGACCATCCATCATCAAGGGATGCATAGAAAAAGTCCACATATATCGAAGGTTTGAGAAGGGGAGAGCGGAAAACATCGTGACCATCCATCAGGAGGACACGTGGCGATAGTTTAGCATTTTTCTGACTTTCTACTGAAGGAAATCAACAGAGGGAGCATCGTTGAGTCGCGATTTTCGATAGCACCATTTGGTGTTAGTACATGGTCATAGGACCAGGTCATATGGAAAACAACTTAAGGGAGGAGCTAAATATCCGTTAGGCCCTTTTTCAGGTTTCGACATTTCAAAGGACAACGAACGGGGAGAGCTTGTACACTGAATCCCTGAATCGTGAAAGTCGATAGCGCTTTAGCGTTAGCACATGGTCATAGGGTGGTGTTCATATGAGGGTGACATAAGGGAGGAGCCAAGAGCCCTAGCCCTTTTCGGGCTTTTGAAACTCATAGGAACGGGGTACCTTGACATCAGAATCCCCGATATTGTGAAATGCGACAAACACTATTTGGATAAGTCCTATGGTCATAGCGATTGATCACGTGGGGTTGAAGCTCGCGCGCTTAGTGATCAGACGCACAGGCGGGTTTCAGTAAGGGACCCATGGATCTGTTCGAAGGGCTCCAACAGGGAACTAGAGAGTCATTTTGGCTTAGAAAAAGGAACGATCTAGTGACTGGGAGGTCGCGGACCCAGCTGAGGTAGGGGGTCTGCATCAAAACACAAACTCATATTAAGTGTAGTTTGGTAACAAACTTAATTTTTGTTTTCTTATCATCTTGGGTTGCATCAAATTGTTATTGGATGATATGTTAAAATCAATATGGTCAATACAAGACAACAAACAAGTTTGATTTTAAAAAATATACATAATTGAATATTACATCATTTAGAGTATAGATGTAACATCCCCGCCATTATGACAAAAATGACGTACAACAGGCAATTTTTTTTTTTTAAATAATTAGGAAAATAACGTCAACAATAAAGTCATAGCAACAACACTCGATGACATCATAATGAATGAATTACATGAGACACATCATCATAATCAATCACATCACAACCGCCGCATTCACACTTTAGTAATAACAAATAATCAAACATCATCATAAATGAATAATGACACAAAGTGATAGCATCACCCACTACTCATCATTGAAATAAATATCAACGTAATCAATGCATCAACGAAGGATAGAGACACATAAACATAAATAGCATATCATATTAGCAGATCATGAATCTTGAAGCAAATTACGAACATTCAATCAGACAAATAATATAAATGACTACCCACCCAACCTACCCTGCAAGGTTAGGACTTCCAAGACACATAAGAAGTGATCAAGCCCAGGTTCCCATCGATTTTGACCATTTAAGGTCGGAGGGTGGCCATTGTTCTGAGGAACAAGGAGGTGCCTACATCCCACTAACATAATCAATCCAAACCAACTAGCTAAGTCAACAACTTCTACGATTCTTCAATTTCATCAATTCATCGATCCTAATTCACAATTAATCATGAAACACTAGTAATGATACACACAAATCATCATACATCACATTAAAACCAAGGCACTGAATAATTTAATTACGACATCAATTATACATCTAATACATTCATGACACAAACAAAATATACTTATTTGCAAGTCGCAAGAGAATATAAATAGTAAATCAATCATATGACAACAAAATTGAGGTGCAAGCAATCATCTATTTTAATTGGCGCAAGAGATCAATTATGCTTAAACCATCATAAGTCATTTGTTATTCTAAAGGTGTGGGAGTAAAGTAGCCACATAATCACCCGATCAAATAAATTCACTCAAGACACAATATATTTATCAATTAATCTAAACGTAAATAAGTCTAATGTCTAAAAAATCCTTCTTTACATCATGTTTTCTTGTGCGCATGCAATCCAATGTATATCAACCTATGTTGCAGTATAATTTCAGTGTGCACAAGGAATTTATTGATCTATCTAGTCGTCCAAAAATTTTAAAATTTGTGGTGCAAGTATCTAAGAACTTAATCATAAATTATCCAATGTGAAATCTTCATTCATCTAAAGGTGAAAAATATAACTAACAAAATTTATCCATCCACCATATTCTTAAGGCGCGTCGAGCCAACATTTTACAATACCATAAAGGTTAAAAGGAATTTCATATAGCATTAATGAAGAACATATTGCGTCAAAGGAGAACATATAACATTAAGGAAGACAACAATTTACAATACCATTAAAAGAGAGCATAAAGAATTAAAAGGAAATTTAGTTGTGCAAGGATGAGCAGAATCACTCGGATTTGGAGGGACATTCACTCAGTAAAAATATATAAAATGTGTCGGCCATATCGCTTTGCAAAGATGAGATTTCTTTTTTTATAATAGGGGTGTGTTTCATTGGGTGAGTGGAGAGTGGAGGATAATGCACAGGGCCTCCAAAACATAGAGCAAGGGCCACTTTAATTCGCAGAGATATTTGTACTAACTTGTTGAGGAAAGATACAATCTGTGTGGGAGAAATCAAAGGACAAGATAGCATGGAATTGCAGAGGTTACATCATTACCCTTTCTTAGGGAGAAGTATGAATTTTGGGCGAATTTAAAATAGTTAGTGATATGGAAAGAGACACTCGAGTCGTCGGTTGTAGAACACGATCTGTTGAGGAATGAACAATTAGAGAGTTGGAAGGATCACACTCAATGAAAAGTACTGAGATGTCGGGGTATTGGTCATAGGTGAAGGTGCAGGGCCTTAAGTCTCAAACACTGAGAAACAAAAAAGATAATGAAATGCAGAGAAATGGAGAGGGCGTAGAGCCATGCCCTTCCCTTAATGTTGACATAATCTAACAAAACACACAGAGATGGGTATTAAGATGGGTGAATTTCCAAGTTCATTCACAGAGGGAAAGATCAGATTCTGGGCAATTTTAATGCAGTTGATATATATTTCCAGTGTTGCAGAGAACAATGTAAAAATAGAAGAATTACCCAGTTCAATGTTGGGATAAATTGCGAGTAAATTTTTAAAGGTAAAATTGGATAAATAAACAAGAAAAACACAAATCAATCCATTTAAATTTAGAGTCGAGGTTAGCGACTATGCCAGAGGGTAAGATTCATAAAATCTTGGGTGCGCATCAAGGGAGAAGGTAATGGAAAGATCTCAACTAGAATGGAAAGGGTCAATATTCTATAAACAGACATTCAAGCTTAGGATTAATTAAAAGGGATAGTGAATCCTTAGAATTCCCTTCTAGAATTTACACAACATCAATGGGATGCCTATTCCATTCTAAATTTCAACAGAGTAAACAATAAAAAGAAAACATGATTGTTCGATTTAAAAATCCAAACTCAAATCATAAATTACAATAAATACTGTAATCGTCATCTGATATACACTTGATGATGTTCGTCGGCAACCAACGTTCCTCCTCGCTCTAGCTTGGTGATCATGAAGACCTCATTGGTACCTCCAAGCCAACGCTAATTGTACTCTTATACCCCCTTATCCCCCCTAAGCCACAAAGGGGCTATTGACCGCCTATTTAGTTAGTGGGTCAAATCTATGTGCCATGAAGATATGCATCATCATATGCAAGTATGTTGAAGACAGTTTGGTTCTACTTGGACATTTTATGCCTCCAACACAAAATTTTGTAAACGAAATTTCTGCACCCCTACATGGGTTAATAATGTAATAAGTCTGCATGGATCATAGTTAGGTCAGGTACCTTGGGATGTTTTCATTGGGAGAGTTCCTTTCACCGAGGTTTTTTTATCCTCAGGTTGTCAATTGGGCTTTTCAACCTGGATGACTTCCCATGAGTTTTTCCCTCACACTTGCAATAATTCCTCCAAAGTGGTGAACGACATTATAATGGTCTCATCCTTTGGTAGCTATTGTTTAGGAATTATGTAAATGACCATGCTAGACATTGTAGAAAGTTTCGCGGAATTTCGTCGAGTCTAGATAGGTTTTTTTTAATTAATTAAATTAAATTAATTTTCCTAAGGTTGGAATTTTAATTATTTAATTAATTAAATGTTTTTGAGCAAATATTGTAAAAACTGGATCTTTGGGTTTTTGATAGGGGTATTTTTTCTCAAAATAAATGGAATGGCACCCCCTACACCCATAGACCAAATTTCAGCTCAGTCGAACAAAGTTTGCTATGCATTTGTCCACCTGGAGTCAAAGTCAGTCAAAACAACAATTTTAATTGCTAAGTCATTTTTGTAATTTTTGTAAAAATATTTAATGGGTTAGTTTGAAAGTTTAATAGAGCAATAATTAACCATCCTAACCTACCAAACCCAACTTACCCACTTCATAAGCTTTCCTACACCCCCAACTCACCCATTCTCTAGAACCCTCACGCCCCAAGGGGGATTTGCGCCCTCCTTCCCACATCTACTTTAGAAAACCATTTAAATCGATGTGTGGGCCCTCTCTCATACCTAGTGCTCCCCCCCTGGCCTAACATACCACCACTATATTGTCCCCACGCTCCAACTCATCAATCCACTCACTCAACAAACCAAAACCCTAAGCTAGGTGCACCCCCTTCATTGAGATTCACTCTTGTACTTGTGATTTGACACTTGGAGCTCATCCAAGTGCCTTCACCTTGCCTCTACAGCTATAAAAGAATCCCCTCATCACTCTTTCACTTCACCATTCTTTGAGGTAAAGTTATGCTACTGGATTTTCGCCCCATCATTCTTTCTCTTGCCATCTTCATTCAAGCTCATTTTCTCTTGAGAGCATTAGAGCAAGTATTTGTTGCAAGGTTCTCACATTTGGTTGGATCTAGTAATAAGAATCTTTGGATGTTTTGGATCATTTCATGAGTATTCTGATGTGCTCCATCTATTGAGGTGATATTGTGTGATTTTATGCATTGGTTTTATGGTGTAGTTTCCTTGAGCAAAGTATTTTGTTTGAGTAGATCAATAGATAGTATTGTTTGTTGATCTATATGTGTAGGATAATAGCTATTATGAAGTAGTTCATATTATTCTTTTATCTTGCATATTATTCTATTTACATATCTCACATGGTGCTTAAGTTTTGCAGATTTTGCCTCTAAGATAGTGGTTGGAAGAGCCTCAACAAGGGGGTTTTCAACCAACATCTTCTTACACTCCTTACTTACATTTTAGATCTGATTCATTTCTGTTTCATTTCATCATATATTGTTGTAGCTAACTCTCTTAGATAGGTCAAAATATTTTCATTTCAACGTTGAGATTTTATGTAAAAAATTTATGTGTAAAAACATAAATTTTTTAACATTTTTTTTGTGTTGTGTAGCATTTCTAGCAAGCATTTGCTTGCTGGTTTTTGCAGATTCTTACCAAGGACAAGGGTAAATGCTGCCAAAATCCATTCTCACAACACCCCCAAAAGGCTCCATCAAGTTGGTAAAGAATCCCTTACTTTCTCTCCTTGTGTATTTCATTTTCTTGCTTTCATTTCAGCATTTTTGTATCATTCAAAGCTAACAATACATTGCCTACACTTTGGGTGTGTGATTGGCCAAGCCAACCCCCCAATATCGTTGGGCTAGTTTAATTTTTCCTTTCAAGTTAATTTATTTGTTTTGCTCCACTTGTCCACAAGAAAAGGTAGTGTGTCCACACAATAAAAATAAATCCTTTTTTTTTCTCCAACCCTCTTTAGCCAATAATGGTAGGCTTGTTTCCACCTTGGTCATTGTGAGTGATTTGCAACATTGTCTATTTTTATTCATTTGCTTAATTGTTTTCAACCCTCTTAGACCAACATTGGTAGGCTTCCCTCCACCTTGGTCATTGTGAGTGGTTTGCTCTAATGTTTTTTAAGTTTTGCTAAATGTTAGTTGCCTACACCTTGGGAGAGTAATCCCCAAAATCATGAGGCTAAAGGAAAATATTTTTGATGATCTACATTATATCATGGGTTAAAATCATCTAGAGTAGTCATAACACATCTATCTTTATTTCCTTTCATAGTTGTTCTTTCACATATTCTTATCACGTATTATGTTTTGATGCTTTAGGATCTATCTTAAGTATTGCACTTCATTCATTTTTAAGGCATTGTGCCATTTATCTCTTTCAAGTTTATGTGGTTAAATAAATGGTTTAGGATCTATATCTTTAATTTTCCAATTATATTCTTTTCAAGCACATCTATTTCATTGGGATAATCATTGTGGATGAGTAACTAAATCTAAAGTTAATCTCTTGGTATCAAAGGAAAGTTGTTCTTGGCTTTGCTTTATTTTCTTGCAAAGTTACATGTTATGGATGACGAATGATGTGAATATGATAATCATTATTTGCTTTATTTATTTGCTTTTGTATTTCTAAATGTTTTAAATCTTTATGAGCATTTGAGTTTATAAATTTATACATTTTTGTTTATTTCTCTTGTGGTGTGATTCAAGAAGGAGTTGAGTATCCCACTTGGGGAGGCATCATCTTCTTGAATCTTGAGTGCTTTAGTGGTTGCCATTGAAAAGAAGTCCAATAGAGTAAGTGCTATTGGGGCATCTTGGCTTATGTGGTTGATCTCAATTTGAATATTTCCTAAACTTGCACATTTTGGCATCATTGTATATCTTGTTAATTTGTATCTTGTGTATCATCTTGTATCTTTGTAATATTTGTCTTTCATTGTATAAGTAGTTGCAATTTTTAGTTTGTGGGATAGTTTCAACTAATTTTAATTGTAATATTTTTGTAATTGAACCACCCTCAAACTTAGTTGACCCCTTGCCCAATCTTAGGCACTAGTCATAGTTGACTTAGGGAAAGGGTTGCTTGTCATTTAGACAATCTTGCACTTTGCATTTGTTGCTTTAGCATATTAGGTCAGTTTTCCCCCAGGCCTTCTAACAAATTATAACCAACTCCTAGAACTTCAAAGTTAAATCAAATCTAGTAACTAGGGTCTACCCCCCTTGGCTTCCCTAGGAGTAAGCCTAGAAGGAAGAGGTTACAATCAAGGTGACAGTGTGGACTGTGAACCTAGGCATTGTGCCTCCAAGGACACACTAAGTGAGATGGAATTTGCTCACGTTTGCAAGTGTGTATTAGGACGACAACATATTTGGCACCGTTTCCTGGGATAAGTCATTTATCCTTGGTCAAAACGTCTTAATTTTTTTTTTTTAAGAACTAAGTAATAAAAACTTTAGTCCCTTAAAATTCTTTGAACTTTTATTGGTTTAATTGTGTGTTTCCTTTCCATGTGGCAACTCCATTGAAAAAATATGTCAAGTATACTACTAGGAGCACTTTAGAAGGAGTGATTTATTCTTTTCCTGAACTTGAAAAGGTTTATAGGAGAAGGCTAAATCGCCTTGCTCCTAGAAGGCTACTTGAAAGTCTTGGGGAAGAAGCACTCACTGATATCCAATACTTGTTCCAAAACAATAATCAGCCAACTGTTAATAATCCCACTACTAATCCTAACTTAACCATGAGTATCTTTTTGAGACCTTTGAACTTTGCAACAATCCAAGGTTCCCCTCATACAGTTCCTGAGAAGGCTATTGATAAGTTGCCTACCTTTCAGGGGAACAATGCTATAAGTGCCAAGTCCCACATCCTCAACTTTCAGATGTGTGTGGAAAGATATTGTAGGGGTCATCATGAAGAAGATGTAAAGATGACTTTGTTTGTGTACTCTCTTGAAGGTGATGCGGCTAAATGGTTTATTGATTTTCCAGTAGCTAAGTTTAGCAACCTTGATGAGATATTGAATGAATTTAGGAAGAGATGGGGTGACCAAAAGGAACATAGATATCTTCTTACTGCTCTTACCACTAGTCAGAAGAAGGAAAACGAAACTGTGGTTGAATTTAATACTAATTTTAATAGCTTGGTGAAAAGCCCTCATAGAAACATTAAGCCCTCTGATACAACTATTTTGATTTATTATATTGAGGCATTTGAAGGTGAAATGAGGTATGCCTTAAGGGACAAAGATCCTCAAACTTTAGAAGCAGCACAGAACATAGCTATAAGGGTTGAACATAAGTTGCTTGAGGCTAGGAAGTCTAATATTCCTGGTTTTACAATAGGTTCTTCTTCAAAGGTTAATGATGAGAAGAAGAAAGAATCAAAGGGTCAAGAATCAGCAAGTGATGGGATTAAGGAATTGACCCAATTAATCAAGCAAATGGAGATTAATCATGCCAATCAGATTAATGCCTTGCAAAATAGGTTGATTACTATGGAGAGGTCTCAAAACAATAGACAACAACATAAGCCAAATGATAAGTGACCAAGAAGACCTCCCCAAAATGATCAAAGGCCACCTAATCCTTTTGAATCTACCAACTTGGTAGATCATCGAGCTATACCTTATTGTAGGCCTTGTGGTGAGTTTCATGAGGAAGCTACTTGTCTAGTTTTTCTTGAATATTGTTGTAATGACTATGGAAATGAACAGATAAACATGTGTGGTAAAAAGTATTATGGGGGCATGTATGATTGGATGAATGTCAATGATCATGGAAGTAATGGAAACTTCATGACTAGTAGGTAATGTTGATAAAGCAACCAAAAAATATGGGCCCAATCCCACACCCCAACAAATTGCAGAAATGGCTAAGAATAAAGGCATTACATACCAAAGGAATGGAAATAAAGGACAGGATCGGGATCAAGCTAGTGTTCCCAAGGTATCTCCAAGTTTTCCTAAGTCTAATGTACCTATTGATATGGATTTGAATATTGACTTAGGAGGTTGGCTGAATAATGCAAAGATTTTGGTACCAGTATCAGAAATTATGAAAATCCCTTCTCAAAGGGAAAAGCTACTTAAAGCCATAACAGAACCCCCTAAAATTGTTATACCAAAGCAACCAACAGTGGCCTACCAAGATGCACCAGTGATTTTTCAGAATTGGGATAGGACTAATGAGGAGAATTTGCCTTTCTACCTTTCTCTACTTGTGAATGATAAAGTGTTACACAATTGCATGTTAGATTCAGGAGCAAGCTCTAATGTTATGACTAAGAAAGTGATGGAACAGTTAAACTTGAGGATATCTAGACCTTATCATAAAATTTGTGCATTAGATAGTCAAACAATTGAAGTATTTGGATTGATTAAGGGTTTGCAAGTGTACTTAACAACATTTCCAGATATTATGATTGAAACGGATATTATAGTTATTGATGTTACAGACCTTTGGTGAATGTTGTTGAATAGAAAGGAAGCTACAGATTTGGGTGGAAGTTTGCAAATGGATTTATCTTATGCCACCCTCCCTACTCCAGATGGAGGTACTTTCAATTTGAATAGGGAAGTGTATAGAAAATACCATGTAGAAGACCCCAAGAACCCCATGAATGAGTTAAAGTATGATGATGAGGGTCTTGGTAATTATGCCATTTTGTCTAACTCTATTGTGCCCCTAGAAGATAAAGTTCAAGATAATGAGTTGGACAAAGTGTGGTACATGAACTTTGATGGTGCTTTTTCTAGATTGGGAAAAGGTGCTAGAATTGTGCTTCAAGCTCCCAATGGTAGAGTGTCTAAGTTTCTTATAGATTGGAGTTTGATGAAACCAATAATGTGGCTGAGTATGAGGCTTTTCTCCTTGGTTTAGAGATTTTCAAAGATAGGGGTGTTAAATGTCTAAATATCAAGGGGGATTCAGACTTGGTCATCCAACAACTAAAGAATAAATTTACTTGCAAGTCTGAAAGATTAAGAGGTTATAGGAATGCAATCTGGGATATGATTAATGATCTTGATGTTGTAGATTTGATTGCTATTCCTAGAGCACAAAATTCAAAGGCAGATGAACTTGCAGTAGCAGCTTCAACACTTCAGCTTCCAGATAGTTTGATTGATGAGAATATTTCAGTAGAAGTGATTTTCAGACCCTCAATTCCTAATAACATGAACCATTGGGAGGTTTTTGATGATGACAAACAGGTTATAAAGTTTTTGACTCATATGCATGAATTTTCTGACTTTGGCATCAATACAATAAAGGAAGGGTGTAACTATACTGGAAATGTTGATAAGGTTAAAACACCCCCTAGGCGAGTTGTGTCCTTAGAAAAGGACTTTGATAAACTAGATGGTAACAAGCAAAAGGAAAATTCAAAGAAAAAATTATGTGACCACCTAGAAGTTAACATTGGAACTGTTGAAGATCCTAGGATGGTAAAGATAGGAAAGACTACCCCTATAGAAGAAAGGAATGAAATTGTTAAATTATTGAAAGAATATAGGGATGTTTTAGCTTTCAGTTATGATGAACTCAAGGTTTATATTGAGGATGTGATTCAGCATGTGATTCCTCTTAAGGAAGAAACCAAACCCTTTAGACAGAAATTGAGGCAAATGAACCCCAAGTTAGCTCCTTTGGTCCAACAGGAGTTACAGAAAATGTTAGAGGTTGGAATCATTGCCCCAACTAGACATTCTTCATGGTGCTCAAATTTGGTTGCTACTAGGAAGAAGAATGGAAAGATCAGGATATGTATTGACTTCAGGAATTTGAACATTGCTTGCACAAAGGAAAACTACCCCCTTCCCAAGATGGAAAATTTACTTCAAAGAGTAACAAGATCAGGAATAATTTCCATGCTTGATGGTTTTTCAGATTATAATCAGATTAGACTTAAGGATGAAGATAGGCATAAAACAACTTTTACTACTCCATGGGGAACTTTTGAATATCTTAGAATGCCATTTGGTTTATCAAATGATGGAGCTACTTTTCAGAGGGCTATGGATTATGCCTTTAGGGGGCTAATTGGAAAATTAATTGAAATATATCAAGATGACTTGACAATATTTTCTAAGGATGGGAAAACTCATATTAACCACCGTAGGCAAGTTTTGGACAGATGTAGAGAGTTTGGAATTTCTCTAAATCCTGTTAAGTCAGTTTTTGGGGTGACTGAAGGAAAAATATTGGGCCACATCATTTCAAAAGAAGGGGTCAAGTTAGACCCAGAGAGAGTTGAAGCTATGAACAAGGTACCCTTGCCTCCCACAAAGAAAGCTCTCCAATCCTTCTTAGGACAAACCAATTTTGTCCATAGGTTCATTCCTAACTATGTTGAGATTATAAAACCTATTTATAAACTGCTTAAGAAGGATGTTAAGTTTGAGTGGAATGAAGAAAGAAAGCAAGCCTTTGAAAATATTAAGACTGCCATATGTGAATCTCTCGTCCTTATTAGCCCAGACTATAGTAAGGACTTTCAGATTTTCTCTTTTGCTTCTGAAGATACTATTGCTGGTGTGTTGCTTCAGAAAAATGATCAAGGCCATGAACAACCCATTGCCTATATGAGTCGGGCCTTGCAAAATTCAGAGCTTAAGTATCCCATGTTTGAGAAACAAGCTTATGCCTTAGTAAAATCACTCAAACATTTCAGAGTCTTCATTGGATATTCCAAAGTGATTGGTTATGTTCCTAGTCCTACGGTTAAGGATGTTTTATCACAAGTGGAAGGATTAGGCACAAGGGGTAGATGGATTGCTAAAATCCAAGAGTATGATTTGGAAATCAGGCCTACAAAGTTGATTAAGGGACAAGGTTTGGCTAAAATGTTAACAAAAAGTAATGAGAGAGCTTTGGGTATGGTTTGCCAGATTAATGAATGGTAGAATGGTACACAGACATCATCTTTTATCTCAAGAATCTGACTTGTCCAAGCCATCTAGTAAGACACAAGAAAAGGGCCTTAAGGTTAAAATCTGCTAAGTATGTTCTTACTAGATATGGGTTAGGATGGAAAAATCCCGATGGGGTTATCCTTAGATGTGTGGATGACATTGAGTCAAAGAAACTAATGGATGAATTCCATGGGGGTTTTTGTGGTGGACATTTTGCTACTAAAACTACTGCCCAAAATATCCTTAGAGCAAGATATTATTGGCCTACTATATTTTCAGATGTGCATCCGTTTGTTAGGAAATGTGAGCCATGTCAGCTTTTCACAGGAAAGAAAAAGTTAGAATCTCTCCCTATGCAACCAGTCGTGGTTGAGGCACCTTTTCAGTAGTGGGGTTTGGACTTCATCGGGAAGTTTAGTGATAACTCAAGTAATGGGTATTCATGGGTTCTCACAGCAATAGATTACTTTACAAAATGGGTTGAATCCATTCCTACCAATTCAACAACTGAGAAGGTTGTGATGGACTTCCTAGAAGACAAGATTATAACTAGATTTGGGGTCCCATCAAAGATAGTGACAAATAATGTCAAGGACTTTTGTTTAGTTGAGATGTCTTCTTTTTGTTTCAAATATGGTATCATCTTGTCACATGCATCAAATTACTATCCTCAAGGAAATGGTCAAGTAGAGTCAAGTAACGGAAACTTAATGACCATAGTTAAGAAAATAGTTGGTGAGAATAAGAAGTCTTGGGATAGTAAAATTAAGCATGCATTATGGGCTGACAGAAGAACAAAGAAAGCAACAACTGGGAAGAGTCCCTTTGAGTTTCTATATGGATTGGAATCTAGGTTGCCAATACACCTTAGACTTCCTACTTATGGGTCAGTTGAGGATTTTTCCACAGATCAGGATGCATTTCATAACAGGGTCAATCAGGTCATTGAGTTAGATGAAATCAAACGAAAGGATTATGATCAGAGTTGCAAAAATCAGAGTAAAGTAAAGAAAGCATTTGAAAAATCAGCTAGGCAAAGGGATTTCATGATTGGGGATACAGTTTTTCTATGGGATAAAGGTAGAGAAAAACCAGGGAAACATGGCAAGTTCGAAAGCTTATGGTTGGGTCCATATTTGATCAAAGAAATAGCAGGGCCTAATTCTTTTCATCTCAGCCATTTGGATGGTGAGCCCATCAATATTCCAAGGAATGGGCAACAACTCAAACTCTCTTTTAGATAATGAGAAACTTGATGTCCAAAGGGACACCCTTTGTAACGTATCTCTAACCCTTTTCCTTATACTTTCAATTTTGTATTGTTTCATTCATATGTACTTAGAATTACTTATTGTATCATAGATTCAATTTGTAGTTATAATGTTGTACTTTAGATATTTCATTATGTAGATGTTGTTTATAACATTGATTTTATTTTATCATGTATGGATGTGCACTAATGTTAATCTCTGGTGTTCACTTTGGGGAGCACTATGTTTTGTAGATGTTGGATTCTCGTATGCTCTCCATCTCAAAGTGAGAAGATCGAACACATGTCCCCATGTGGAGCCAGATGTTGACCACCTATTCAGCTAGGGGGTCAACTCCATGTGCCATGAAGATATGCATCATCATATGCAAGTATGTTGAAGACAGTTTGGTTCTACTTGGGCATTTTATGCCTCCAGCACAAAATTTTGTAAACGGAATTTCCGCACCCCTGCATGGGTTAATAATGTAATAATTCTGCATGGATCATAGTTAGGTCAGGTACCTTGGGGTGTTTTCATTGGGAGAGTTCCTTTCACCGAGGGTTTTTTATCCTCAGGATGTCAATTGGGCTTTTCAGCCTGGTTGACTTCCCATGAGTTTTTCCCTCACACTTGCAATAATTCCTCCAAAGTGGTGAACTACGTTCTAATGGACTCATCCTTTGGTATATATTGTTTAGGAATGATTTAAATGACCATTCTAGACATTGTAGAAATTTTCGTGGAATTTCGTCAAATCTAGATAGGTTTTCTTAAATTAATTAAATTTAATAATTTTCCTAAGGTTGGAATTTTAATTATTTAATTAATTAAATGTTTTTGAGGAAATATTGTAAAAATTGGGTCTTTGGGTTTTTGATAGGGGTATTTGTGCTCAAAATAAATGGAATGGCACCCCCTACACCCATATACCAAGTTTCATCTCAGTCGGACAAAGTTTTCTATGCATTTGTCCACCCGGAGTCAAAGTCAGTCAAAACATCAATTTTAATTGCTAAGTCATTTTTGTAATTTTTGTAAAAAGAATTAATGGGTTAGTTTGAAAGTGGAATAGAGCAATAATTAACCATTCTAACCTACAAAACCCAACTTTCCCACTTCATAACCTTTCCTACACCCCCAACTCACCCATTCTCTAGAACCCTCACACCCCAAGGGGGATTTGTGCCCTCCTTTCCACATCTACTTTAGAAAACCCTTTGAATTGATGTGTGGGACCTCTATCATACCTAGTGTGCCCCCACTATCCTAACATACCACCACTAGATGGTCCCCACGCTCCATCTCATCAATCCACTCACTCAACAAACCAAAACCCTAAGCTAGGTGCGGCCCCTTCATTGAGATTCACTCGTGTACTTGTGATTTGACACTTGGAGCTCATCCAAGTGCCTTCACCTTGCCTCTACAGCTATAAAAGAATCCCCTCCTCACTCTTTCACTTCACCATTCTTTGAGGTAAAGTTATGCTACTGGATTTTTGCCCCATCATTCTTGCTCTTGCCATCTTCATTCAAGCTCATTTTCTCTTGAAATCATTGGAGCAAGTATTTGCTGCAAGGTTTTCACATTTGGTTGGATCCATTAATAACAATCTTTGGAGGTTTTGGATCATTTCATGAGTATTTTGATGTGCTACATCTATTGAGGTGATATTGTGTGATTTTATGCATTGGTTTTATGGTGTAGTTTCCTTGAGCAAAGTATTTTGTTTGAGTAGATCAATAGATAGTATTGTTTGCTGATCTATATGTGTAGGATAATAGCTATTATGAAGTAGTTCATACTATTCTTTTATCTTGCATATTATTCTATTGCCATATCTCACACGGTACTTAAGTTTTGCATATTTTGCCTCTAAGATAGTGGTTGGAAGAGTCTCAACAGGGGGGTTTTCAACCAACATCTTCTTACACTCCTTACTTCCATTTTAGATCTGATTCATTTCTGTTTCATTTCATCGTAGATTGTTGTAGCTAAATCTCTTAGATAGGTCAAAATATTTTCATCTCAACTTGGAGATTTTATGTAAAAAATTTATGTGTAAAAACATAAATTTTTTAACATTTTTTTTGTGTTGTGTAGCATTTCCAGCAAGCATTTGCTTGTTGGTTTTTGCAGATTCTTACCAGGGACAAGGGGAAATGCTGCCGAAATCCATTCTCACAACACCCCCAAAAGGATCCATAAATTTGGTAAAGAATCCCTTACTTTCTCTCCTTGTATATTTCATTTTCTTGCTTTCATTTCAACATTTTTGTATTATTCAAAGCTAACAATACATTGCCTACACCTTGGATGTGTGATTGGCCAAGCCAACCCCCCAATATCGTTGGAATAATTTAGTTTTTCCTTTCAAGTTAATTTCTTTGTTTTGCCTCACTTGTCCACAAGACAAGGTAGTGTGGCCACACAATAAAAATAAATCCTTTTTTTTTTTTTCCAACCCTCTTTGGCCAATAATGGTAGGCTTGCCTCCACCTTGGTCATTGTGAGTGGTTTGCAACATTGTATATTTTTCTTCATTTGCTTAATTGTTTTCAACCTTCTTTGACCAACATTGGTAGGCTTGCCTCCACCTTGGTCATTGTGAGTTGTTTGCTCTAATTTTTTTTAAGTTTTGTTAAATGTTAGTTGCCTACACCTTGGGAGAGTAATCCCCAAAATTGTGAGGCTAAAGGAAAATATTTTTGATGATCTACATTATACCATAGGTTAAAATCATCTAGAATAGTCATCACACATCTATCTTTATTTCCTTTCATGGTTATTCTTTCACATATGCATATCATGTATTATGGTTTGATGCTTTAGGATCTATCTTAAGTATTGCACTTCATTCATTTTTAAGGCATTGTGCCATTTATCTCTTTCAAGTTTATGTGGTTAACTAAATTGTTTAGGATCTAGATCTTTACTTTGCCAAGTATCTTCTTTTCAAGGACATCTATTTCATTGGGATAATCATTGTGGATGAGTAACTAAATCTAAAGTTAATCTCTTGGTATCAAAGGCAAGTTGTTCTTGGCTTTGCTTTATTTTCTTGCAAAGTTACATGTTATGGATAACGAATCATGTGAATATGATAATCATGTTTATGTTATGATATTTTACATTCATGTTCATATGTTTATGGTATAAATCTTTACTTTCATAGCATTTCATTTCAAGCACTTTGCAGTTTCGGTTTTGGGCCTAAATCACACTTTTCGGACATCTAAAATACTTCTAAAACACTCCAAACACACCTAAAGACTCACCTGCGAGTCATAATAACTTTTTAGACAACTTAGGATAGCCTTATTCAGCCATCTCCACCATCTAAAACGGGTTTGAGGAAAACAATGGAGGGTAGTGGTGGGGGACTGTCCCGTGGCGCTCCAGGTGGGTGTCCTCTCTGGAAAGTACTCTTACTGTCAGGGCTAACTGTGGAAGATAGGGTGAGTGTTACCCATGATTTTGGTCATCACGATGATGTATTGATGATGGTGTACTCAGGCTCTTCATAAGAACTTTCTCCTGAGAAAATTTTCTTTCTTCTCTTTCAAGAAATATCATTTTTGAAGGAGGTTCGCAGGCTGCTAGTATATTTGCCTGCGAGAATGCATGATTCTCGCAGGCTGCTTTAAGCCAAGGTGTGAGAAGTTCACACTATGTTGAACTGCTAGGGTGCGAACTCTTTCTAAAGAAGGGAAAAAGATGAATTCTCGATGCTTCTAGAAGGGAATATTCTAGAAGGATGAGATGGCATTCGAATGGTTATCCTAGTACTGGATTCCCTGATATTTTGGGATCATTCTTATCCAAGTAACTAATTCATTCTCTCCTATATATTGAAGGAATTCTCATGGAAAAGGTTAAGCAAGGTTAAGCAAGATTCATTGGAGAATTAGTGAAAGAATTGTGTGAATGAATGATGCTACAACAACTAGGAGACTCCAGCAAATTCATCCAAAGGTGTTGATCTTCTTCATGCAGTTGAGCAAGTGTGTGTGTCGGAGCCAAGGGCCATCGAAAGGAATTTTGCGACATCAAGGCTCAGGTTGTAATCTTTACTTTCCATCAATATGATACAGTAATATGTCCCTTTCCCATAAATCTATTTCCACTTTATTGTATAACTCCTTGATCATATACATAGATTGAATGTTGAATAGATTGTGTTTTCTTCACTCCATTTGGTTTGAGTTGTCTTGGTCTTGGCTGCACAAGAGCACTGGAGCGAAGCGAGAGAAACAAAGAGAAAAGGAAGCGATAATAAGGTATGTTCTTTGTTCTTGCCTCCTATTTAATTCCATGGTTAGAATCTAGGGAAAGGGTCATGTTCTATCTTGCTTTGTTCTAGATCCAGGTGGATCTAGGGAGATCGGTTTGTGTCCACACTTACGGATTTATCCAATAACAAAATTGGCGACTCCACTGGGGACTAATCCCATTTTCTTTGTGGATTTTAATATTTTTCTATGGCCATTTGCTCTGGTTTCACTTTTCTCCTGTCCTATCAATCTCTGAGTCTTTAGGATATCCTGATAGACCCTCTGGGTCCAGAAGCCTTTTTAAATTTTGCTTCATTTTTCAAATTTTTGACTATGTTCAGGCATTCTCGCACTGTACTTCATAGCAGCCTGCGAGAATAGGTAGAGTTCGCACTCTACCTTTAGGTTTCAGTGTGAGGTTCTCGCACCCTGCTCAAGGGTCACCTGCGAGAATCAATGATTCTCGCACTGTGTAATATTGCCTGCCTGCGAACACCATTTTTCAAAAGTTTGAATTTGAGGTTTGGTATTTTCAACTGCCTAGATCAGTTTGATTGCCTCTTATGAGTTTCTTTGACCATTGATTGATGTATTTCTTGTCTTCGTTTGCATGTATGAATAGTCTTAGGGTTTCAAGGATTTTCTTGTCATTTTTGGCTTGACTTTCGTTTCTTGGCTTTTCTTGACAAAACCATTCTCTCTGTTTTCAGAATCTGAGTGTGTTTGATTAGTTAAGATCCAGTGATTGGTTGAAAGTTAATTTTTCTTGGTTTTTCTCATTTTCTTATGGTTTGAAAGATCATTTTCTTTTGCATTTGAAAAGACTGAATTGGTTTGCTCTTTATTTTTTCTTTCATTGAAAGAGTGGATTGGGTCATTTTCTTGTTCATTTGATTTTTTATTTTCTGTACTCTCGCTGTCATAGTGTGGGTCCTTTTTTGAAAAGTGAACAAAAACAAGTTTTTCTTTCAAAAAAATATTCTTTTCGTTTTAGAAAATATTGAAAATCAAATTATTGAGATTGTTGAAGTAGTTGAAAAAGACTCAATAGAGCATTGTCATTTGATAAGTGATTGTTTGCATTTTCATTTTTAAGGAATTGTGCATTGTAGTTCAAGGTTGATTTGGAAAATTTTCTCTCTCTCCCATACATAGGATTCATTGAACGAAAAGTGATATACTTCAGTCTCATCGTTGCATTGTTGGGTCAGAGTCATACAACATAAGTTTCATTTCCGTTACCTTTGAGTAAACAACAGCTCTTAATAACACTGCATAATCATAAAATTTATCTAGTAACCCTTTTCTAGGGCTCTTTTACACCAACATTTAGCTAGGCTAGCGCTTTGGAGTAGGAAGAGAGATACACTCTCCAAAAGAACAAAACACACAATAGCATGTTGTGTTAGGGAGTGTTAAATTCCATTTGCAACATCCTGTCCTGGGAAGCCTTTCTCACACAAGGGTCAAGCACGAGGTCGCATTGGTATTGGCAGAGTTACTGACCCTGCTTTGTTGGTATCAGTGTAGAGATTGCACGTATTATGGGGATCACTCGGAGGTATACCCACAATGATGAGTGGAAGCCTTTTGAGTTGATTTTGGGATAGATACCCTGCCCTTGCATGTGGATCGGACTGTCGACTGTCCCCTCAGGATTTATTGTTGTTGGTGGTGACCTTAGTGGCCTATCTCTCTAGGTTCTTACCCGAGGTGACTGTGGAGGGGAAAGTCTTCATGGTACCTGGAATTGACGTTGACCAAACTCACTCGAGCTCCTTGGAGGGTATACCCATGATTATGTGTGGGAGCTTGCACCAGGGTGTAAGTCCGTTAAGCAGGTCGTCAGTGTAAATTTTCCACCCTAGCCCCGCCCCTTCTTGTCTTGTTGTTGCGACGTTGGATTTCATCACCAACTAGTGGCTTCGAAATTAGAAGGTCTTGTTTTCCTGGTGATTGCTTCCTAGATTTTGTTTACTAGCGTGTGTTGTTTGTTTCTCGAAGTTGACCATAAGAGTTTCTTCATGGAGTTTGTCACTTGTTTACAATAGCTCCTCCACGTCGTTCTCATAGAATGCAAGGTTTATCTCCAGAGCATCTGGACGGTTCTCAACCCTTTCCTACCGGTACACCTGAGGGCTCTCATCGGAAAAGTGAAGCGACAGTCGTCACCACACCACAAGTGGAACGAACTGACTCTCTAGAACCTTTTCGAATTACCAATACTCGAGAGGACTTTCGACTTCACAGTGGTTCTGAGTGACCATTTATGCAACTGAATTCTTCTAGAGAACTAGTTGTTACATCTTCTGGATCACCCGTTGGGCCTTTCTCCGGCATAGAAGGCCAAGATCCTTTTTGGTCTATAGGTGTTTTCCACAGAGACCTTTTTGGTCCTGGTTCACCCATGATTTCTGAAATTAATCCTCCTATGATTTCTGAGATCTCTAATCTTGAGACAATACCGTTGACTACCACTTATCACTTTACTGTCCCTGCCGAAATGGCCCATCTCATGAACACTACGAGTGTCCCAACCGGGTTCACTGCGGCTAGTCTTGCTTCTATTAACACACAGCGCACGCCCAATGTCACTCTGAAACTACCACCCAGATACCATGTGTTGAATGATTCTATTCCAACACCTCCGCAAACCCCATCCGGTTCTCCAGGTGGTCCTTCTTTTCCTGGGCACCCTATTCCCGGTTTTATTCTGACACTCCCTCAATTTCCTTCTGGAATACCTTTCTTATCTTCCCCTAGCAATCCTAATCCTAGTGGCACTATCACGTCCATTACACCAAACTTGCAGATTCTCGTTGGTGGACAATGTGGTATGATTCAACCTCCTCTTACCGGACACATTCCAATTACTACACAACTTTCGATTGGAACACAACTTCCGGTTGGAACACCACCTACGATAGGGGGACCAACCCCACCTTTTGGACAAAATATACCTCCCTCTTTGGCCCAGTATTGGAATAAGATGATACAAAATCCTCCTCAAATGACTAGGGGGCAACAGTTGCCTGTTCCTACTATAGGCCAACCATATCCAGGTATACCCAATCCTATTTGGGATCAGGGTCAGAATGCTCAAACTCAAGTCCCCGCTCAAACTCAAGGTTACAATCCCTGGAGCTACTATCCTCTTCAACCACCACTGAATCTGCCTGGGTCTTCCCATTATGGACAGACTGCTTATGGTCCTACTAGTTTGCCGACAGGGCTTCCACCCCAAAGCCACCAGTACCCGCAGGTGAATCGACAGTTACCTTTTCTTGCTACTTTGGATTTGCCAGATTTGTCTAGGATTTTAAATGATCCTATTTGTCACTCTCCCCAATGGCCTGTTATTCCAGCCAAGCTTCCATCAGACATTCCTAATTCGGCGACAAAGTGGGAGAGGAACCAAACAATCACGTTATGAATTTTCACCTATGGTGTTCATCCAACTCATTGATGGATGACTCTATTCGTTTACGTCTTTTTCAACAAACCCTTATCGGTTCTGCTGCGAAGTGGTATATTGAATTTCCACGAGGTTTCTTCTCTGATTTCAACACCCTAGATATGGCTTTCCTTACACATTACCAGTTACCGATCCGTTATGATACCGGGATTGAGATTTTGAATTCCTTCAAACAAAGTAAAGGAACTCATATATTGGATCATATTCATGAGTGGCGAAGGAGATGACGTCTCATTAAACTTGAGCTCCCCGATCAGTTACTGGCAGAATGGTTTACAAAATCATTTGTGAATGAAATTGGTAAGGACATTGCCATGGGTGGCGTTGTCACGGAAGAGCAAGCTATAAGTCATGCTCAATATCTTGATCTCGTTTATTCACAAACAGTGACACTTTACGATTTGTTACATGAATTACCTCATCCTAATGCTTCCAACACTTCAACTACTCCAGCTGCCTCACATGCAACTGATGGTGTGATTGGTACTGCCCAAACCCAATCACATTTTGTTTCAAGCACAACCCCTAAATCTGTTTCTTCTAATGTTCAAAATGCTCCGTCTCCTGCCACTCCCGCCGGCAAGACTTCTGAGCTAAATGTTGTCCAATCTACCCTAGCCGGTAAAAACAAATATAAAAAGGGGAGAGGTAAGAATAAGGAGGGAAAAAATAATAATCAAGCAGAGCAAACTAAAACCACTCTTGTTGAAGATCGGGATAAGCGCAAACCACGATACCCTTACCTTATCTGTGGTGATGATCACTACACGAAGGATTGTCCACATCATTCCGAGGTCACTAAGTTCCTTCAAGGGACCCCAAAACCTTCTACCACGGCTGTCTTGTCCCAACCCTTCCCATCTCAACAACAGGCTCAGTTGGTCATAAACGACCAACCATCTTCTTCTACCACATCATATGTTTTGATGTGTACTGGTGATTCTAAGCAGAACAATGTTGCACTCATGACTCGAGCCAAAGTTTAGTCTCCATCTAAGGAGAAGGTTGATGATTTACCTCCTTCGTTAGTCCAACCCTCTCCAGCGACTCCACCTACTAACGGTCCTCTTCATATCGAATGACCGAGCCTTGATACAGTTCTCCGACCACCCCCAAAAGGTGTCGTTAGAAAATCGGCTTTCAATCCTCATGCTCATGCAGCCCAAAACTATAGTATTGTTGAAGATCTGGCCCAGGCACCTTCAGCGATGTCAGCCCTTGAAGTCCTTCAGTCTTGTCCTGCACAACGGAAGGCACTGTTGAAAGCTATATGTGTAATTGACCTGACTGATGCGAATTTGATAGTCTTTGACTTGGAAGATCACATTCCAAGGTTACCCCCTCAACTCGCATTTCAAATACAAGTGGCTGTCTTCGACAAGAACATTTTCCAAACTGTTATCGACGAGGGTGCCTCGACTTGTGTTATGTCTCTTGCTTGTTGGAAATCCATTGGCTCTCCTCCTTTGAATGAATCCCAGAACACTCTTAAAGCCTTCAATGGCTCTGGTTTTAATCCTTACAGTATTCTTCCTTCGTTGCCTATCACACTATAAGGTAAGACGGTCCAAGTTGAAGTGGAAGTCTTTGACGCTCCCCTTGATTATAATCTTCTATTGATCATCTTCGTTTCGGCGATGTCATGTCGTTAAGTCCGGTTGAATCTGCATATCAAGCCATTCAATCGGCAACACATTCTACCCTGTCTCTTGATGAGTTGTCTCCCGATCCTTTTCATGTTATTTTTCCCACTGACGAGATGATCATGTCCGTCATGGAGGAAACCCCTTGGGATGATGGGCATCATCGTTCCATACTCTTTCTAGAACAACACACTCTTGAGAACTACCAACGGATTTTGACTCCGTCGACCGTTGTTGTCATTTCGATGGTTCCCGTGACTACACACGATGTGTTTGCTGAATGGAACTTAAGTAATATCTCACCCACAATTCCCATTGACATATCTATTAAACCTGGGATTGTTGAAAATGTCCATATTGGAGCTTCGTGTTCTTCTGACGAAATTGTCACCTATACGTCTCTGTTCAAAGAATTCCGTGACATATTCGCCTGGAGCTACAAAGAGATACCAAGTATCGACCCTGCAATTGTTGTACATGAGATAAAGACATACCCCAGAGCTAAACCTATCCAGCAACGCCTTCGTCTAGTTCACCCACGTAAAGCGGCTGCTATAAAGCTCGAAGTCGAGAAACTTCTGAAAGCCGGCTATATTTATCTGGTGGCTCTTACAGAATGGGTTTCCAATCCTATCCTGATTGGCAAGAAAGGTGGCAATATTCGTGTATGTGTTGATTATAGGGATATTAACAAAGCTTGTCCCAAAGACAACTTTCCTACCCCCTTTGTCGATCAGATTGTCGATGATTGCACCAGTAGTGAAATCTTCTATCTTATGGATGGTTTCTCCGGATATAATCAAATTAACATTGCTCCCGAGGACCAACATAAGCCTGATTTTATTTGTCCTTGGGGTACTTTTGCCTATAGGAAACTCCCTTTCGGACTTAAGAATGCGGGCGCAACTTTTCAACGCGCTATGTCTTATGCTTTTCATGATATCAAGCATATCGTTCAACCCTATTTGGACAATTTACCCGCTCATTCTATGCACAGAGTCGATCACCCTACCCACCTCCAAGCTATTTTCGTTCGCTTTCGGTTCTATCGTATACGTTTAAACCCTCATAAATGCATTTTTTGCGTAGAATCCGACCGTCTTCTAGGTTTTATCATTTCGCGTCAAGGGATCTGGGTGGCTCCTATTAAGGTTGAGGCGATCCTTAATCTCCCTCCTCCTTCTACACTACGCCAGTTGCAAAGTTTGTAGGGGAAAGCAAACTTTCTTCGTCATTTTATCCCTAATTACGCCGAGATCACTCGTGGTTTTACGCAGCTATTAAAGAAAGATTCAGAGTTCGTCTGAGATACCATCACCAACAATGCTTTTGAAGCTTTAAAGTTTTCCCTAATGCGAGCTCCGCTTCTCTTTCCTCCTGATTACATTCACGATTATTTCCTTTATCTTGCTACCTAGGAGTACACTATTGGCATGGTTCTCGTCCAAGAGGATGATGCGCACGACGAACATGTTGTTTACTACTTGAGTCGAAGTCTCACACCAACTGAAATCAAGTATCAACATGTCGAAAAACTGGCCTTAGCTGTCGTTCAAGCCGTCCAACACTTCTGGCACTATATCCTCTCACGTAAGACTATGGTGATTTCTCATTGCAACCCTATGCAACATATTTTGACACGTCAATTTCTAGGGGGGAAATACTCCAAATGGATTGTGATACTCTAGGAGTTTGACTTGGAATTCGACCATGCCAAGTCAAAGAAATCCTTAGTTTTTGCTGAGTTGATATGCGATTTTCCTCACTCTGCCACAGAAAATGTAGCAGTTGATTCATTACCCGATGAATCTCTTTTCCTTATTAGCACTGACTATATTTGGTATGGGGATATCATTATATATCTCCAAACCCAGAATTTCCAACCTACTTTGTCTAGTATTGAACGACGTTGCATACGTTATCAAGCGCGTCAATACATTATCCTCGGGGATACACTTTACCGTCAGGGAATTGACTCTATTTTTCGACATTGTCTAACGTTCGACGAAGCCAAGAAAGCTCTGAATGACTTCCATTCCAGAGCATGTTGTGGTCATATGTCTGGGTATTCTACTGCCCAAAACATCTTACGCCCAGGGTATTTTTGGCCTTCTTTGTTTAACGACTGCATTAGTACCATTCAAAAATTCCATGCCTGCCAAACCTACAATTAGAAAATTCGATCACATCCTGCTCCTCTTCATCCTGTGGTCTCAGTTGGTCCTTTTTCGAAATGGGGCATCGATTTCATGAAATGTCACCCTCACTCGGCTGGGGGGCATGGTTATATTATTGTAGCCGTTGATTACTTTACGAAATGGGCCAAGGCGATGCCGACATTCAACAATATTGGAAAGACCCCAGCCTTATTTCTTTTTAACCATGTCATAGCTCGTTTTGGTGTTCCCTAAGCTATCGTCACTGATCACGGTAGCCACTTTAGGAATTTTATGATGTCTGAACTTACGGAAAAGTTGGGTCTTTGCCATGATAACTCAATGCCCTATTATCCACAAGCTAATGGTCAAGTCGAAGTGATCAACAAAGTTCTCATAACTATGCTCTGATGGATGATAGGAATTCATAAAACAAGTTGGCGCACAATGTTGTTTTCGACATTGTGGGCGTACCAGACATCTGTCAAGTCCGCTACTGGGTTTACGCCTTTTCGGTTAGTCTATGGTGTGAAATCCATTCTTCCTATAGAATGTGAGATACCCTCTCTAAAGCTAGTTGTTGAACTCATACTCAAAACTTCTGCTGAAGAAGAATGTCTATTGTATCTAATGCGATTAGATGAAGCTCGACGTGACACCACTCTAGTAATAGAAGCCCAGAAAAAACGTGTCAAGGCACAATATGACAAGCATGTCAAGCCTCACGTTTTCTCCGAAGGTGATCTTTTTCTTCTCTATGAACATGATCGATATGTGTTAGGAGATGGGAAATCCGAACCCATGTGGCGAGGTCCTTATATTGTTCGCCGAGTTTTAGAAAAATGAGCATATGAGTTGGTAGAATACGATGGTATCCCTTTGAGTGAACCCAGGAATGGGTTGTACTTGAAGAAGTACTATGCATAAACCATCTGTGCACAAGTACTTGTATTTTATGTATCATACTTTGTGTGTGTTACTATAGCTTTATTTTGTCGTTATCTGGTCTCCGCCCTTATACGACGTTGTGTTTGATTTCCAAATGTCGGAGTCTTCGCTACCCTATATTGGCTTTGCTGATGGCGCTAGCCGTAGTACTCAGAACCTTGCATCCACTGCGTGGGCAATCTATGCCCCAACAAACGAACTTGTATCTTTACAAGGTGTGTGCCTCGGTCGTGCGACCAACAACATTGCAGAGTATAGCGTCGTTATTGAATTATTGGTTGATGCTATCTCGCTCAGAATTCGTCATTTGGTTGTACGACTTGACTCGCAGCTTGTAGTACTACAGTTAAGTAATATCTACTCTATTTGAAGTCCTACTTTGTTACGGGTGTATTTGCGAATTCGCCTCTTGACACGTTATTTTGATCACATTGAATATCAACATATTCCTAGATGTCTAAATACATTAACAGATGCATTGGCTAATTATGTATTGGACAGACATTTGAATCATTTATAAATCAAACACATTGAAATTCACACAATATAAAGTAAACTGGTAGAATTCATTTGTATATATAACGATCAAAAGAGTTTTTTACAAAAAGTTTGTCCGAAGACCAAAATGTCAAAAATTGAAGCTTATAGCTTCTACAAAGTGACGTCATGGCTGACGTTCACAGTAACACACAACTTCCCTAGAAACCCTACGGAGCAGTCGACTCATAGATGGTGATACCCCTACAGTATGACGCTAGTCGCGTCGTGGAACCTCTTCCAGAGTCATCTCTGGAATGTCTGCAGTAAGACCCTCTAGATTCTGTTCCACCACTTGATAATCCTCAGCATACTATGGTGATGTCGCTACCTCTCCTCACCGCTGGATGGGAGAAGTGCCAGGAGGTCTGTAAGGTCCAACATCTATGTTATCAATGAACGATTTTGTATTAGTCTTTGGACGAATATATAAAACAAAAACATTTGAATATGATAAAAAATTCACAAAAAAAAAAAAAAAACATTTAAAAAGAGAAAATGTGTGTACTTATTACCAAGTTCACCCCACTGAGTATCCTTTGGCAGTGCTAAGTATGAATCTCCTTGAAAATCCAACACGGCATAAGCGTAGTCATCAACCATCAACATCTAGTTTTGAATCCAGTCAAAGAAAATATCATCGTACTTGATGATCGGTCCTGCTACGTGTCGGGCCATAAGCTGACACCATCTCAACATCCTTGGATCCCTGGGACCTGGTATATTACACTCAACCTACAGTCTCAATACGGGAACCCTCTCGAGGAAGAAGGACACCAACAAATATCCATACCCGAATTGCTTCAGGTTACCACATCTGCATTTAGTCAATTGTTTTTTGATACTGCGAAGTACAACATCTGCCCAGTTGAATACTCGAGGCTCAGTACACTCAATGGCATACTGGAAGTAACTCTGCAATTCCATGTGAGGAGCAGAACTACCGGCCATCCGAGCTATGGTGAAAAGGATAGTGTGGAGGGTCAAATCTCGTACCCCCCAAATAGCCACTTTTCCTTTCTTTCTATCAGCCTCAGGAACGCAATGTATACGACAATACTCACTCATTTGTAGCCCACCACCTCTACTACCGGTCAGGCTCACATAGTACCTGCGTCGGGACAATCTAGTCAAAAAGTAAATGTCCTCAATATCTAAGGACAGTGTGTGGGCCCCCACATGAAACACCTTCTGATCAGGGTCCCACATACACACCAGGTATTCTAATAGTCTGACTTGGGCCCTCATGCCCGGGATGCAAAAGTATTTCAAGAGCCCACAATCTCTCAAAGAAGCTATGGTAGGTGGATTATTTTCGGCCATTTCATTGTCCTCTTCATGTTCCCTTTCACGCCACTCTAGCACCATGTTGATGGCCAATTATCTGCATAAGGAACACAATAAGAGTATTAATAACTTCTTTCATGCTTTGGATCTTTTTTATTGGGTACAAATTTAAAAAAAAAATGGTCTTTGCGGTTCTCGCAGGTGCCCTGTGTGCACAGTGCAAGAACCTCGCAGGTGGGCTTAGGATCACCTGCGAGAACGCATCATTCTCGCAGGCCCCGTATGGCCTGCCTGGGAGAATAACAGTGCGCATATAGGGATTAGAAAATCAACTTAAAACTGAAAATTTAACCAATGAAATTACAAATTTAAACCATGAAAGTGTTAAGGATGAAGAGATTACCTAATTTTCACAGACAACTTACTGAATGGTCTCTCGTAGCTCCCGCAATATGATGCCAAACTTGGAGGGTAAAAGAGGTTTTTTTTTAGCTCAATTGTGGAAATGTAAAAATGGTGTGGTAAAAAGAGTATTTCTTCCTTTTATTTACTTTTACTATATCATTTTGGTTTTTTATGATTATTTATCAATTAAACCGTAATCCCTAATGTTATGATGAGTGTGTCATTCTTGCAGGCATGATGACTTTGATGATCAAATATAGGGATACTGACATGTTTTTCTTTGTTATCGCGTGTTTTTTATTGTTTTTTATGGTTTTTACATAAAACCTCGAGCGTCGTTTTGTCCGTTCTTGCGCTCGTAAATACATGAGAACGTGATCGAGCATACTTTTATCTCTTTTTCAGGCTCAACAAGTTTATACGAAAAAGGAACCCCCCTAGAGTCCTCTTTAAGATCTTTTCAGACTCTCTAAACATGAAAAGATCGTCGAGCGACCTTGCTATTTTCACGCTCGATAAAGTATTTGAAGTAAGCGTCTAGTGAGCAATAATTTATCTCTTTTTCGGTCTCATCCAGACTATTTTACGAAAAAGGAACTGAGAGAGTTCTCTTTTATGTGTTTTTCCAAACTCTATAATCTTGAAAAACCTTCGAGTTTTCTATCTCTGGACTCGTTAAACAAACATTGACAGACCCGTGATGGGACCGAACCACTCCTTATTAGGGTTCGTTAAACATACTCCGATGGACTGGTCTGAAGGATGAGCTTACATCAACAAGAATATGTTATCCTCCTCAAGCTTGCGTAAAAATAAAGAGGTACTTGCCAGAAATGGTGGCAGAAAATTTGGGAAAGGGATATGTTTTCATCATCGTATTGATTGGCAGTAAGTGTCACTCTTGAACATGACACCCCCTATTCATCATTTGAAGTCGGTTTGGGAAATCCATTTGTCTCTCATTCGATTTGCTACAAGGTAATTCCATGTGTCGTCTTTGAGTCAATGCTACCAAATCATTGGTCGTGTCATTCATATGTTCAAGAGAAGTCCATCTGAAACCTATATTGAGTCGACCATCTGCAATTGTCCATTGTTTTCGTGTCGGCCTTCCCTGTGTCCAGTCCAATTTGCAAAATGCTTTGTTTCACCTTCAAACTCTGTTACTCATTTCGTGTCATTGATGGGGGATACATCAAGGCCCTCCTGTGACGAGTTTTGTTTCGTCGACTTCAGCTCATTATCTAGAATCAAGACTTAGAAATTATTTGGTACCTTGGAACTTGCATGCCTCAATGGTAGGTTTCCTCGCTTTTCGACAGTGGGTTTACATCCTTGACCCCTGAATGAAAGATTCCATCGGATGTTCGACATCAACTCATTTATTCACACTCGATGGATTGTACTATGGTACCTTGGGAGTCATTGACATCAATGGTGATTTCCCTCCCACTTGTTAACGGTTTCATCATTGACCGATAATCAAGTGGTTTCTACCATGTTTGACTTCAACACATGTAATCACATGGTTAGATTCGTACTTTGGGCGATGAGATTGAAGACCCTGGATATCATCTTTGTGACCTAGGTTGCGATGGAGTATGTATAATTTGCAACACATAGATCCACTGTGTATGTCTCGTGGCTATGTCGTCTTGATTTGAAATTTCTCACATAGATCCACAGTGTATTCCGGTGGCTATGCTATATTTTGACGACATGGATCCACAGTGTATGATTGGTGGCCATGAACCATGTCTATAATGTCATTAGTATGTGATCTGAGTATGGGAATGCCTACCTCAGAATTGGTATATATGATATTTTGTAGATGCTTGGTTGTTCGCAGGTTTCCGATTAGGTGTGCTCCTGGTTCCTGACACACACATGCATCTTACAAAGTCTATCGGCTATTACTGGTTCCACCCTCATACTTTTGTGGGCATTCTATTACCCATGATTTTGGTCATCATGATGATGTATTGATGATGGTGTACTCAGGCTCTTCATAAGAACTTTCTCCTGAGAAAAGTTTATTTCTTCTCTTTCCAGAAATATCATTTTTGAAGGAGGTTCGCAGGCTGCTAGTATATTTGCTTGCAAGAATGCATGATTCTCGCAGGCTGCTTTAAGCCAGGGTGTAATAATTTTGCACTGTGTTGAACTGCTAGGGTGAGAACTCTTTCTAAAGAAGGGAAAAAGATGAATTCTCGATGCTTCTAGAAGGGAATCTTCTAGAAGGATGAGATGGAATTCGAATGGTTATCCTAGTACTGGATTCCCTGATATTTTGGGATCATTCTTATCCAAGTAACTAATTCATTCTCTCCTATATATCGAGGGAATTCTCATGGAAAAGGTTAATCAAGGTTAAGCAAGATTCATTTGAGAATTAGTGAAAGAATTGTGTGAAGGACTGATGCTACAACAGCTAGGAGACTTCAACAAGTTCATCCAAAGGTGTTGATCTTCTTCATGCAAGTGAGCAAGTGTGTGTGTCGGAGCCAAGGGCCATCGAAAGGAAGTTTTCGACATCATGACTCAGGTTGTAATCTTTACTTTCCATCAATATGATACAGTAATATGTCCCTTTCCCATAAAGCTATTTCCAGTTTATTGTATAACTCCTTGATCATATACATAGATTGACTGTTGAATAGATTGTGTTTTCTTCACTCCACTTGGTTTGTGTTGTCTTGGTATTGGCTGGACAAGAGCATTGGAGAAAAGCGGGAGCAACAAAGAGAAAAGGAAGCAATAATAAGGTATGTTCTTTGTTCTTGCCTCCTATTTAATTCCATGGTTAGAATCTAGAGAAAGAGTCATGTTCTGTCTTGCTTTGTTCTAGATCCAGGTTGATCTAGGGAGATCGGTTTATGTCCGCACTTACGGATTTATCTAATAACAGTGGGCCTCATTTCCTTACTATCTTGAGCACCCGGCAGCTATTTGGCCATAGGAGGAGGAGGTTTAAGGCTCCACACATAGTTAGGGGGAGGGAAAAATAAAATTTACTTAAATTTTAAGAAACTCCTAACCACTTAGTTGCATAGACAATCCATGTGTGTTGGGGGATCTTAGATGAATGTTTAGGAACACGCATTGCAAATAATTTCATGTTCACAAATATTAATTGCAATCTTATGGTTTGTCTTTCTAAATGTTTTAAATCTTTATGAGCATTTGAGTTTATAAATTTATACATTTTTGTTTATTGCTCTTGTGGTGTGATTCAAGAAGGAGTTGAGTATCCCACTTGGGGAGGCATCATCTTCTTGAATCTTGAGTGATTTAGTGGTTTCCATTGAAAAGCAGTCCAATAGAGTAAGTGCTATTGGGGCATCCTTGGCTTATGTGGTTGATCTCAATTTGAATATTTCCTAAACTTGCACATTTTGGCATCATTGTATATCTTGTTAATTTGCATCTTGTGTATCATCTTGTATCTTTGTAACATTTATCTTTTATTTTATAAGTAGTTGCAATTTTTAGTTTGTGGGATAGTTTCAACTTATTTTAATTGTAATATTTTTGTAATTGAACCACCCTCAAACTTAGTTGACCCCTTGCCCAATCTTAGGCACTATTCATAGTTGACTTAAGGAAAGGGTTGCTTATCATTTAGATAATCTTTCACTTTGCATTTGCTACTTTAGCATCGTATGTTAGTTTTCCCCCAGGCCTTCTAACAAATTAAAACCAACTCCTAGAACTTCAAAGTTAAATCATATCTAGTAACTAGGGTCTACCCCCCTTGGATTCCCTAGGAGTAAGCCTAGAAGGAAAAGGTTCCAGTCAAGGTGACAGTGTGGACTGTGAACCTAGGCATTGTGCCTCTAAGGACACACTAAGTGAGTTGGACTTTGCTCATGTTTTCAAGTGTGTATTAGGACAGCAACAGGGACCAAACATACAACCAGAGAAAACTAGCTCTGAGCTCGCCTCGCAAGGTTGAGCTACCACTCTCTATTGGAGTTGGGCATCCCAACTCCCACAAGAAAAATTATCCAAGAAAATTTTGACATCATAACCTTACGAATACTAGTCATGACCCATACCCCTTCTCTTCCATTTCTTTTATAGAGTTCTTCTTAGTGACACTTCCATTTACATATTAAATTTTTTTTGTTAAAAATTAATTAGGAAAAATTATCCCTGTACACTTGTCACCCGATCTCTTAGTTGCACTAGAATTTCAATTAATTAAATAAATAAATTTTCCAATTTACCTAACCCACCTAAAAGCATTCCTAAAAATGCTCCTTGATGTCCCTTTATTCCATCACATTCCCTTAATGACCAACACCCTTCTTAAATCTTAGCTGAGTTATAATTTGGAAAGTTCTCTAGACTAGATTCCCTTCTATGCTCCACATTCCTTTTGCATTTAAATTTCCCCTTTTTGTCTAAGTTATAAATTATCAAGTTTTGCACATAACCAACAATTAAAGTTTTTATAAATTCTTTCTCCTTCAAATTTTAAATTGATTTTTCTTCATCCCCTCTTTATTAATTTATTAATTAGTTTTTGTACTTATACCCCAATTAGACCTATGCTCTATTTTCAACTACGCTTAGCAAAATTGGTTTTAAGATAAATTTTATAATTATTAAACTTTACTCATACAACATTCATTTTAAGGTTGACCAAGTCAAAATGAGAGATAGTTTTCTAGGTACCTAGGTTCATTGACTCTACAATGTTAAAAACTATGACATGCCCTTCAAGATGCACTATGTGCTCCAAGGGTTCCACTTGCCTTCATTCATGTTTCCCTTCAAGACGCACTATGTGTTCCAAGGGTGCCACTCCCCTTGAGGAACAATTCGTAGATATTTTAAGATCGATGCACTCCAAGTGTATCGGGAGGTGAGAAGACCCTTTGAGATCACTGCAATCCAGTGGTAGAGTGAGGTGCGGTGACTCCCTTTTAATAAAAAATACACGATCTCCCTTGAAGTAAAAATGTGCATGTTTTTTCAAATCATTCAAAGGGTATGAAGAATTTAATTTTTGGGTTTTTCAAAATTGAATTCCTTTTTTTTTAAATGTGAACAAGTCACGTGGAGGGTGCTCTTTTTAAAAAGGTTTACTATATTTGGAATATATTATGTAAAAAGGTATAAAGGTGAACTTTATTTTTAAATTAAACGTGGAGGTTTTAAAAAGGTGTTTTATTAAGATATAAAAATATTTTTTATATATTTAAAAAAAATAAAAAAATTCACCATTAATTTTTTGGGTTCAAACTTTTGAGTATAAGGTTATATTATTTTTAAAAGGGCCTTGGTTATTATATGCAGTGGGTATTATGAGTTTTTTGTGCTAATGGCTAAGATGAAGAGTTCGAAGTTTGAAGTTGAAAATTTCAGTGATAAAATCAACTTTGAGCTCTGGAAGCTTAAGATGCGGGACTTACTGGTGCAACAAGGGTTGCAAAAAGAATTGACAGGCAAGTGAAAGAAACCAATAGCCATGATGAATGAGGAATGGGAAGAACTTAATGCAAAATCTCTTAGTACCATTCGTTTATGTCTGGTGGATGATGTTTTGTTTAATATCGTAGGATAGTATACAAAATCAGGATTATGGAGCAAGTTGTAAAGTATATATATGATGAAGTCCTTGACAAGAAGAATCTACTTGAAGATACAATTGTAAACTTTGCGGATGAAAGAAGGTACAAAAGTTGTTGACCTTTTAAATACCTTTAATACCCTTATAGTTCAATTGACTAGTATGGAAGTTAAATTTGAAGATGAAGATAAGGCTATTACACTATTGTGTTTGTTGCATGAGTCTTTGGATAATCAAGTCACCTCTATTATGTTTACCTCAGCAGATGTTTTATATTATGACTCTGTTGTGGGAGCTTTGTTGGCTGAGGAGATGAGGAGAAAATCTAGTCAAGAAACCTCAAATTCAGAGGTGATGTTGGTCAGAGGTCGAACTAAAGAGCAGAATGAGAGAAGTCTTTCTCGATCTAAGTCTAGACATAGAAATGGTAAAGAAAAATTCTAGTACTATGGAAAAATAGGACATCTCAAGAAAGATTGTTGGAAGAGAAAGTCATCTGAGGAAAATTCTATGAAGGAAGCAAATTTGTTTGTAACAAATTCAAGTATAGTTGATCAAGTTTTATCCATTTCTAGTAATTTACAATATCAAGAAGAATGGCAGTTAGATTAAGGTGCCTCCCACCACATGTGCTCACATAGAAATTGGTTCATTTCTTACCAATGTGTTGATGAGGGTGTAGTATTTATGGGAAATGGTATTCCTTGTAAAACTATTGGGGTTGGAAGTATTAGAATCAAGATGTTTGATGGCATTGTTAGGGATTTAACGGATGTTAGATATGTACCTGAGCTTAAATCAAATTTGATTTCATTAGGAGTGTTGGATTCTTGTGGGTATAAGTATACAGGTCAAGGTGGAGCACTCACATTGTCGAAATGTAGTTTAGTAGTGATGAAGCAAGAAAAGGTTGATAACCTTTATAACCTGGAAGGGAGTATTGAAGTAGCATCTGAAGTGATAGATGTATCTTCTTGTTTATGGAAGTAGCATCAAGGTCATAAGTGTAAATGTGTTGAACTTCATAGAATATATCTAGCTAAACAATGATACACACATTTGCAGAGAGAATTAGAAAAAGAAGAAGAAGGAGAGAAAGAGTGGAAATAATTCTCATTAACCGTTGTGAATAATGAATAATTTACACATGATATACTTTGTATAACTCAATGAGTTCGAATTGAGGTGAACCAAGTCACCATAGTGGTGGTCTAGAGTGATCTGGACACACACCGGCAGTTACGGGAGTGAACTGCCACCTAGTTGAGTTAACTAGTCAACTAGTCTTCAGTTAACTGACTGAACAGAAAGTAGTGAGGAGTTAACTCAAGGAATCAAGGCTAATGAGCCACTTTGGTGATGATACCAAGGAAAGGTCGAATTATCATGGTGATGATCCCAATGCAACATTTAAACTCAACTCAACTAGTC
>ML779296.1:385420-410403 GCA_009831015.1 Picea engelmannii
CAAGGTAAAATGTATGTAAAAATAAGAACTATAGTTTCTAGGAAACTGTGTCCTTCACTCCAAGATGACCTCGCAGAGAATGGAATTTCTACTCATTGAAGGTCTTGGTGAAAATATCTATCGTCTGTTATGCTGAAGGATAGAACTGTAAGTCGATGATCCCCTCATGTAATAAGTCTCGGATGTAGTGCATGTGGATATCGATGTGCTTCGTCTGCAGCCTTTGAACTCGATCTCTGCAGAACTTCAGAGTGCTCTGGTTGTCAAACCAGATGACGATCGACCAATGACACTGAATGCCCAACTCACTGACAAAATGTTGTAGCCACATAGCTTGAATGGTTATGTTAACTACCCCTCTATACTCTTCCTCGGATGAAGATAGAGCAATGACATCTTGCTTCTTTCTCGACCAAAAGATAGGACCGGAACCAAGACTGAGTGAGTAACTAGATGTGGACTTGCGATCAATGATATCGCCAACCCAGTCAGAATCAGTAAACCCAATGATATCTAATGTAGAGTCTATTGCATAATGAATCCCAAAGGTGATGGTGCCCTGTACTTATTGAAGGATACGCTTTGCATCTTTCCAATGTAGCTCATGCAACTCCTGCATGAACCTGGAAACTGTGCCAACTGCATATGAGAGATCTAGTCTGGAGTGTGTGAGATACAACAAGCTCCCCACTAGTTGTATGTACAATGTGTTGTCAACCAATGGATTCTCCCCTCCATCCTCAAGTTTGACTCCTGATAGGAAAGGAGTCGAAGCAGACTTGCATTTTGTCATGTGAAATCTCTCAAGGAGATCTCGTGCATACTTGGCTTGAGATAGTTTGATGCCTGATGCATCCTGACTGATCTCAAGTCCAAGGAAGAAGTGTAGCGGACCCATGTCTGTCATCAGAAACCTGTCATGAAGAATCCTCTTGACTGCAGCAATCACTGAAGTCGAGAAACCGGTGATCAACAAATCATTGACATACATAACTAAAAGTAGAAGTGAATCAGTCATCTTGAGAATGTATGCATTTAGGTTTGATTTACAACGTACAAAGTTGTGTGACAACAGGTAGGAGTCCATCTTGGCATACCATGCCCTCGGAGCCTACTTGAGGCCATAAAGTGACTTCTTTAGTCAACGGACCAAAGATGAGTCCTGCATAAATCCCTTGGGCTGCTCCATGTAGATATCCTCAGAGAGATCACTATGAAGAAATGCATTCTTCACATCCATCCGATGCAATTCCCATCCCTTGGCTACCGCAATGGAAAGTGCCAATCGTATGGAATCCATCTTCGCTACTAGAGCGAAGGTCTCATCATAGTCAATACCATGAACCTACTGAAATCCTTTGGCGACAAGCCTGGATTTGTATCTGTTGATCTATCCATCCGCTATGCTCTTGGTCCTGTAGACCCATCCGCATCTGAAAATTTTCCTCGCAGAAGGAAGGGGAACCAGATCCCAAGTCTTGTTCTCGAGGAGGGATTTGTACTCCTCCTGCATGGAAAATTCCCAAAAGGGATTTCCAGCAACCTCGCCATAAGACTGTGGATCTGAATACTGAACCAAGAAAAGATGCCTGGAAGGCAATGGTTCAATGGAAGTGAGTGCAATAGGAGGCTCCTCGAAATTAGATCAAGTCCTCCTAGTATCGGCTGGATCATCAACGAGATCCCCTACATCCCGAAGAGTAGTTTGTGCCCACTTGGGCCTCTGCTCTGGCTCTACGACTGCATTTGGATGCTTTGACTCTGCATCTGACTGTACTGACTCTGAATCTTAATCATCTGAGTCCTCTGAGTTCTCTGAATCATAACTCTCGTCTGAAGAAGAGTCGGCATGTGCATGCTCATCATCTCGGACAGGTGGAAGAGTGAAGGTATCTGCATGCGGTTGTTGAGGTACATGTGAGACACTTTCCTCAAATTGAAAACTACGCTCAATGATGAGTTGGTCCGAGGAAAGATCAATAAGACAATATCCCTTCACACTGTTGGGGTATCCAACAAAAATGCACTTATTTCTCTGTGGATCAAGTTCCTTCCTCTTTTCAGAGGGAATGCGGGCCCATGCACGAGAACCAAAAATGCAAAAGTGGGTCACTTCCAGTTTGAGGCCACTCCAAGCCTCATAGAGGGTCTTATCCTTGATAGATCTATGGGGAGATTTTTTTTGGATGTATGTTTCAAATTTAAGTGCTTTGGTGCATAGTCTCTGTGGTAGTGACTTTGCATGCAACATGCAAGATGCCATCTTCTTTAGAGATCGATTTTTCCGCTCAACAACTCCATTTTGCTGTGGAGTGTAGGGAACTGTATGCTGCAACTGAATCCCTGCCTCATGGAAAATATTGTGGATATCATGATTCACATACTCTCCCCCATTATCAGTTTGGAGGACTTTGATCTTATTTCCAGACTGTGTCTCAACCAAATCTTTGAAATCTTTGAGGTGTTGAAATACCTCGAATTTTTGCCTGAGAAAGTAGATCCAAGTAAAACGTGAGAAATCATCAACAAAAATGAGAACAAACCTTGCTTTGTTGATTGATGGATGCGTAAAAGGACCCATGAGGTCACTATGGATCAGATCTAAAGGTACGGAAGCTCGTTGAGACTTTCCTTTGATGAATTTCTCTTGAGGGTATTTCCCGAGAACACATTCCTCACATACTCCCTTGGAGAAATGGATGTCTGGAAGACCATCAACCAATCTGTGCTTCCAAAGATGTTGCATGTATCTGAAATTCAAATTTCCAAACCTTTCATGCCATATCCTACTACTTTCATCAGCATGAGTAAGCAGTAAAGCAGAATCAGGTTCAATGAATTCAGAAAATGTATACAATCTAGACTGATGATTTACCTCACCGGTAGAAAACTTGGAGTTGGTTTGCATGTCGTAGATGTCCATGAAATTTGGTGTGAATACGACTTTCCTTCCGGTGCCATAATTCGTCATTTCATACACAGAGAAAAGGTTGACAGAAAGCTTGGGAACATGCAACACATTCTCGAAGCTTCCATTGGTGAGTTCAATCCTTCCTTTGCTGGTGACTTCGACATAAGAGTTGCCCCCCATCAGAATAGGAGGAACTTTGCATGCATCCAAATAAGAATAGACTGCTTCTGAGGTAACCATGTGATGTGATGCTCCTGAATCTACGATCCAAGAATCGGGAGAGGAGTTGATGGCAATCAACGCATGGGTAGAATTGCCTTTCTTGGAATTCAGATCTTCTGGCTTCTTCTTGTTTGTACCCTCGGGGATGCGATATCCAAGGTTGTTTTTTGAAGTATATGAGACATCAGATCTATTTGTTTTTGCAAGCATGCATATTCTGAATCGAATCCTTTGTGACAGTATGTGCATTTCTCTCCTTTTCTTTCCTTTTCTCCTTTGGATCCGGAGGCATCGATGAAGGGTTTTGTGTAACCTTCCTTCTTCGTATTTGCATAATATTTCCACTTATATTTATCTTTATATTTTTTATATTTGTGGCTTCCATCATGCATAGTGAGTGCATGCGCCCTTGGGCCTTTGATTGCACCCATGTTGATGAGCTTGGTTTGCTCTTGTGTCAAGGACTCGATAAAGTCCTCAAGAGAAGGCATCTTCCAGGTGGCTCCAATGGCGAATCTGATAGTATGGAATGTGGATACGAATACATAGAATTCAGGTCCAATATTGGAGATAATGGTGAGAACCATTTGTTTCTCCTCCTTTGATTTATCAACCCTGCAAGCTTTGAGTTGCGACAGTAAATCCTTGAATTTTGTAAAGAAATCTTGGATATTCTCGAAGCCTTTTGGATCCAATGTGAGAAGATCAACCTCCATCATGTGTCCCCTCATCTCATATTGTTTTCCAAAGAGCCCTTCCAATATGGTCCAGGCTTCATTGAGAGTCTTACAGGAAGATATATGAAAAAGGAGATCGAGAGAAGTAAGACTACAAACTGTTACAAGTGCCTCATCCATGCGATTTAAGTACTTGGATTTTTCTATGGCTGATGTCGGATCTATATCTATATTCATGGTTAACCTATACAACCCTCTAGATCGAATATGTATGACTATTTTCTCCTTCCATGCAAAATAGTTGTAAGGTGTAAGAATGAATTATTTTTGGAATTCCATCTTTCTGTTGTCTTCAGTCTTTTTTACCCGCAAAACATTTTGGTGTAGCTTTTGCTTAGCAATATGTTGGCTATGATACCATGTAAATGTGTTGACCTGCACAGAATAGATCTAGCTAAAAAATTATACACACATTTGCAGAGAGAATTGGAAAAAGAAGAAGAAGGAGAGAAAGAATGGAAAGAATTCTCATTAACCGTTGTGAATAATGAATAATTTACACATGATATACTCTGTATAACTCAATGATTTCGACTTTAGGTGAACCAAGTCACCATATTGGTGGTCTAGAGTGATCTGTACGCACACCAAAAATTACGGGAGTGAACTTCCACCTATTCTAGTCTCTCAGGCAGTTACAGGAGTGAACTGCCACCTAGTTGAGTTAACTAGTCAACTAGTCTTCAGCTAACTGACTGAACATAAAGTAGTGAGGAGTTAAATCAAGGAATCGAGGCTAATGCACCACTTTGGTGATGATACCAGGGAAATGTCAAATGATCATGGTGATGATCCCAATGTTTCATGGTGATGATCCCAATGCAACATCTAAACTCAACTCAACTAGTCAAACTGAAGTGTGAACTGAAAGAGAATATTCTCCTGGTGGAATATTCTCTCCTAAAATATAGGAGACTATATAATGACTAATTATGACTAATAAACAAACAAAAACCTTAGGAAAAATAAATCCTAGGTGTGTGTGAAGTAACTCCAACAATAAGAGCAAGAAATAATTGTAGGTATTGGTAAGCGATAAATCATTTCCAGACTTAAAATCTTTGTTTCCGAATTCCTGCTTGTTTTATATATTGAGAAACTATGATGGTGGTATAAATGGATGTGTGTGGTATATTACTTCTCACAAGTTCATCATTGATAGAGATATAGTATGTATGGAACAACCAAAAGTGATGATTCAATATCGCAACGGTAAATTTGTTTGCATGCTAGAAAATTCATTGTATGGCCTATTGGTACCCAAGAAAATATACAAGAGGTTTGAATCCATCACAGTGAGTCAGAATTTTTCAAAGGGTAGGAATGACTATACAGTTTATAGTACATTCACAATCATGATGTTATTTGTTGATGATATGCTCGATGCAAGCCGAAGCATGGATATAATCAGTAAGAAAATGACTCGGGTGGACAGGACAATTCGGATTATGGATCAAGGAGAAGCAAAAGAAATTATGGACATGGAAGTATAAATATATGGTAATGGTAAGTTGTGGTTGGAGTTTAGTATGAACATTGTAAAACTAGTTTTTATCCCTCTTTCTTTCCATTATAAGTTTTCTTCAAGCATAGGTCCTATCTATAAAGAATAAAATGTTATGTCTCGTGTAAGTTCAATATGAGGTTTATTGTATGTGATGAAATGGTTAAGACTAGATGTTTCACATGCTAATGATATTGTCAGATACGTGAAATATTCATATGTTGCAGTGAAATGGGTGCTTTAGCGTTTGAGAAGCAGAAATGTCATCTATAATGGTTACAATGAGATGGTCTATGATAATTGTAATGTATATTGTAATATAGGTGTCTTGGATAGAAGGAGATCTATCAGTAAATATGTCTCACAACATAGTTGTGGAAGACATATTGGAGGTGGAGTGACCCCTCAGGAAATCCAAACTCGTACAAGTCACACATGAGAGATCATGGAACCATTTTTAGAGAAGCTGCAGTGGTGCTTGATTTCTCTTGGCTTGCAACAAAGGTGATGAACAAAAGGAAGGAGCAAGGTATCAAGTTAATTGTTATCAAGGTGGATATTGTTGGGATTTGGTGACAACGAATTCCTCTAATGATGGATTTGGATCCTATTATTCTATGTTGGTTACAACCAAATAGACCAAGTTAGAATATGGATAGGAGTGCATTTAATAATTAGTTTCTTGTGTAAAAGTATATAAATACATGTAAGACCATAGAGGCAAGAGAGAGGCAGAGTGAGAAATTGCTAATCTATTGTAATCTCCATGATCTGAATAATAAGACAACCGATGCCTTTGCTTGGTGGACGTAGCCCAACATTTGGGTGAACCCCATGAAATCCCTACGTTTCTTATCTGTGTGATTGTTAATTATCATATGTGAATTGTGTTTTCCGCATTTGCAATTCTAACAAGTAGTATGAGAACTGGTTAGAGGAGAGGACACCAAATTTCATAGGAGAAACAACATCTGTGTGAGGTGCGTTGATTTCAACATTGTCACAGATCCCTCCTCTCGAAGGGTGAGACGTCTTATTACCCTGACTTACGCTAGTTCAAAAATACTGAAATCATCGTGATTTAGGGTTGAGGAACAATCCATAGATCTTTTAAGATTTCCACACTTCAAGTGTATCGGTAGGTGCAGAGACCCTTTGAGATCACCGCACTCCAGTGGTAGCATGAGGTGCAACGACTCCCTTTAAATAAAAAATTATCGATCTCCCTTGAAGTAAAAATGCGCATGTTTTTTCAAAGCATTCAAAAGGTATGAAGAATTAAATTTTTGGGTTTATTCAAATTTGAATTCCCTTTTTTAAAGACGTGAACAAGTCACGTGGAGGGTGCTCTTTTTTAAAAGGATTAGTATATTTGGAATATAGTATGTAAAAAGGTACAAAGGTGAATTTTATTTTTAAATTAAACGTACAGGGTTTAAAAATGTGTTTTATTAAGATATAAAAATATTTTTTATATATTAAAAAAAAAAAACCTTTTTCACCATTAATGTTTTGGGTTCAACCTTTTGAGTATAAAGTTATATTATTTTTAAAAGGGACTTGGTAATTATAAGTAGTGGGTATTAGGAGTTTTTTTGTGATAATGGCTAAGATGCAGAGTTTGAAGTTTGAAGTTGAAAAGTTCAACGGTAAAAGCAACTTTGAGCTCTGGAAGCTTAAGATGCAGGATTTACTGGTGCAACAACGGTTGCAAAAAGAATTGGCAGGCAAGTCAAAGAACCAACAACCATGACTAATGATGAATGGGAAGATCTCGATGAAACGTTTATGTCTGGCAGATAATGTTTTGTTTAATATCGTAGGAGAGGATATAACATCAGGCTTATGGAGCAAGTTGGAAAGTCTATATATGATGAAGTTCTTGACAAGCATAATCTACTTGAAGAGACAGTTTCACACTTTGTGGATGAAAGAAGGTACAAAAGTTGTTGACCATTTAAATACCTTTAATATCCTTATAGTTCAATTGACTAGTATGGAAGTTAAATTTGAAGATGAAGATAAGGCTATTACACTATTGTGTTCATTGCCTGAGTCTTGGGATAATCTAGTCACCTCTATTAGATTTAGCTCAAAATATGTTTTAGATTATGACTCTATTGTTGGAGCTTTGTTGGCTGAGGAGATGAGGAGAAAATCTAGTCAAGAAACCTCAACTTCAGAGGCGATGATGGTCAGATTTCAAACTAAAGAGCAGAATGAGAGAAGTATTTCTCGATATAAGACTAGACACAGAAAGGGTAAATCAAAATTAGGGTACTGTGGGAAAATAGGACATCTCAAGAAAAATTGTTGGAAGAGAAAGGAATCAGAGGAAAGCTCTACGAAGGAAGCAAATTTGGTTGTAACAAATTCAAGTATGGTTGATCAAGTTTTATCCATTTCTAGTAATTTACAATATCAAGAAGAATGGAAGTTAGATTCAGGTGCCTCCCACCACATGTGCTCACATAGAAATTGGTTCATTTCTTACCAATCTGTTGATGAGGCTGTAGTATTTATGAGAAATGGTATTCATTGTAAAACTTTTGGGGTTGGCAGTATTAGAATCAGGATATTTGATGGTATTGTTACAGAATTAACGAATGTTATATATGTACTTGATCTTAAATCAAGTTTTATTTCATTAGGAGTGTTGGATTCTTCTGGATATAATCATACACATTAAGCTAGAGCACTCACATTGTAGAAAGGAAGTTTAGTAGTCATGAAGGAAAAAAAGGTTGATAACCTTTATAAGCTGGAAGGGTGTACAAAAGTAGCATCTGAAGTGACAGATGTATCTTCTTGTTTATGGCAGAAATATCCAAGTCATAAGAGCAAGAAAGAATTGCAATTACTGGTAAGCAATAAATCATTTCCATACTTAAAATCTTTGTTTCTGAATTCTTGCTTGTTTTATATCTCTGCAAGTTATGATGGTGGTATAAATGGATGTGTGTTGGATCCTACTTATAAAAATGTCATCATTGATAAAGATATAGTATGTATGGAACAACCAAAAGGGTCGATTCAAGATCACAATGGTAAATTTCTTTACATGCTACAAAATTCATTGTATGGACTATTGGTACCTAGACAAATATACAAGAGGTTTGAATCCTTCATAGTCAGTTGGAAATTTTCAAAGGGTAGGAATGACTATATAGTTTATAGTACATTCACAGTCTTCATTTTATTTGTTGATGATATGCTCGATGCAAGCCGAAGCATGGATAAAATCAGTAAGAAAATGACTTAGGTGGACAAGACAATTCAGATGAGGGATCAAGGAGCAGAAAAAAAAAATAATGGACATGGAAGTATATAGAGATGGTAATGGTAATCTATGGTTGGAGTTCAATATGAACATTGTAAAACCAATTTTTATCCCTCTTTCTTTCCATTATAAGTTTTCTTCAAGCATAGGTCATGTCTATAAAGAAGAAAAGGTTGTGTCTCATGTAAGTTTAATAGGTCTGTTGTATGTGATGAAATGGTTAAGACCAGATGTTTCACATGCTAATGATGTTGTCAAATATGTGATAGATTCAAGTGTTGCAATGAAATGGGTGCTTCAACGTTTGAGAAGCACAAATGTCATCTATAATGGTTACACTCAGATGGTCTATGATAATTGTAATGTATATTGTAATACAAGTGTCTTGGATAGAAGGAGATCTATCACTAAATATGTCTAACAACACAGTTGTGGAAGACATGTTGGAGGTGGAGTGACCCCTCAAGAAATCCAAACTCATGCAATTCACACAGGCGAGATCATGAAACCAGTTTTAGAGAAGATGCAGTGGTGATTAGCTTCTCTTGGCTTGCAGTAAAGGTGATGAATGAAAGGATGGAGCAAGGTATTAGGTTAATTGTTGTCAAGGTGGCGATTGTTGGGATTTGGTGACAACCAAATCCTCTAATGATGGATTTGGATCCTATTATCTTGTGTTGGTTACAACCAAATAGACCAAGTTAGAATATGGATAGGAGTGCATTTAATAATCAGTTTCTTGTGTAAATGTATATAAATACATGTAATCCCATAGAGGCAAGAGAGAGATAGAGTGAGAACTTGCTATTCTGTTGTAATCTCCATGATCTGAATAATAAGACAACCAATGCCTATGTTTGGTGGATGTAGCCAACGTTTGCGTGAACCACCTGAAATCCTTGTGTTTCTTATCTGTGTGATTGTTAATTATCATATGTGAATTTTGTTTTCGTCTTTTGCAATTCTAACAAGTGGTATCAGAGCTAGTTAGAGGAGAGGACATCGAATTTAGAAGGAGCAACAACATCTGTGTGAGGTGCGTCGATTTCAACATCGTCGTAGGTCCGTCATCTCGAAGGGTGTGACGTCTTATTACCTGGACTTATGTTGGTGAAAAAATATTGAAATCGCTGCAGTTCAGGGTTGAGGAACAGTGCGTAGATATTTTAATATCACCGCACTCCAAGTGTATCGGGAGATGCGAAAACCCTTTGAGATCACCACACTCTAGTGGTAGCGTGAGGTGCGGCGACTCCCTTTAAATAAAAAAATCACGATCTCGCTTGAAGTAAAAATTCACATGTTTTTTCAAAGCATTCAAAAGGTATCAAGAATTGAATTTTTGGGTTTTTCAAAATTTAATTCCCTTTTTTAAAAACGTGAACAAGTCAAGTGGAGAGTGCTCTTTTTTTTAAATTTTACTATATTTGGAATCTAGTACGTAAAAAGGTATAAAGGTGAATTTTATTTTTAAATTAAACGTGGAGGTTTTAAAAATGTGTTTTATTAAGATATAAAAATATTTTGTATACATTTAAAAAAAAAAACTTTTTTACCATTAATTTTGTGGGTTCAACCTTTTGAGTATAAGGTTATAATATTTTTAAAAGGGCCTTGGTTATTATAAGAAGTGGGTATTAGGATTTTTTTGTGCTAATGGATAAGATGCAGAGTTTGAAGTTTGACGTTGAAAATTTCAGCAGTAAAAACAATTTTGAGCTCTGGAAGCTTAAGATGCAGGATTTACTGGTGCAACAAGGTTTGCAAAAAGTATTGGCAGACAAGTCAAAGAAACCAACAACTGTGATGAATGAGGAATGGGAAGATCTGGATGCAAAATCTATTAGTACCATTCGTTTATGTCTGGTGGATGATGTTATGTTTAATATCGTAGGAGAGGATGCAACATCAGGTTTATGGGGCAAATTGGAAATTCTATATATGACGAAGTCTTTGACATGCAGAATCTACATGAAGAGATAGTTGTACACTTTGCAGATGAAAGAAGGTACAAAAGTTGTTGACCATTTAAATACCTTTAATACCCTTATAGTTCAATCGACTAGTATGGAAGTTAAATTTGAAGATGAAGATAAGGCTATTACACTATTGTGTTTGTTTCTTGAGTCTTGGGATAATCTAGTCACCTCTATTAGCTTTAGCTCAACAAATGTTTTAGATTATGAATCTATTGTGGGAGCTTTGTTGGCTGAGGAGATGAGGAGAAAATCTAGTCAAGAAACCTCAACTTCAGAGGCGATGCTGGTCGGAGGTAGAACTAAAGAGCAGAATGAGAGAAGTCTTTCTCGATATAATTCTAGATGTAGAAAGGGTAAATAAAAATGCTGGTACTATTTCAAAACAAGACATCTCAAGAAATATTGCTGGAAGAGAAAGGAATCTGAGGAAAACTCTACGAAGGAAGCAAATTTGGTTGTAACAAATTCAGGTATGTTTGATCAAGTTTTATCTGTTTCTAGTAATTTACAATATCAATAAGAATGGAAGTTAGATTAAGATGCCTCCCACCACATGTTCTCATAGAGAAATTGTTTCATTTCTTATCAATCTGTTGATGAGGGTGTAGTATTTATGGGAAATGGTATTCCTTGTAAAACTGTTAGGGTTGGCAGTATTAGAATCGGGATGTTTGATGGTATTGTTAGGGAATTAACGAATGTTAGATATGTACATGACCTTAAATCAAATTTGATTTCATTAGGAGTGTTGGATTTTTGTGGATATAAGTATATAGGTCAAGGTGGAGAACTCACATTGTCGAAATGTAGTTTAGTAGTGATGAAGGAAACAAAGTTTTATAACCTTTATAAGCTAGAAGGGAGTATTGAAGTAGATTCTGAAGTGACAGATGTATCTTCTTGTTTATGGCAGAAGCATCAAGTTCGTAAGAGCAAGAAAGAATTGTGGGTATTGGTAAGCGATAAATCATTTCTAGACTTAAAATCTTTGTTTCTGAATTCCTGCTTGTTTTATATCTCTGCAAGTTATGATGGTGGTATAAAGGGATGTGTGTGGGATCCTACTTCTCACAAGGTCATCATTGACAGAGATATAGTATGTATGGAACAACCAAAAGGGTTGATTCAAGACCGCAACGGTAAATTTGTTTGCATGCTAGAAAATTCATTGTATGGCTTATTGGTACACACACAAATATACAAGAGGTTTGAATCCTTCATAGCGAGTCAGATTTTTTCAAAGGGTAGGAATGACTATACAGTTTATAGTACATTCAGAGTCTTGATGTTATTTGTTGATGATATGCTCGATGCAAGCTGAAGCATGGATAAAATCAGTAAGAAAATGACTGAGGTGGATAGGACAATTCAGATGAGGGATCAAGAAGCAGCAAAACAAATTATGGACATGGAAGTATACAGAGATGGTAATTGATGGAGGAGCATTAGCTTTCATGATCAAGTGCTAAAAGTCTAGTTGGGCCTTTAGGTCTAGACATTTTCCCAAGGAGGGCTTATTGTAAAAAGGACATTGTAAATCCTAAGTAAAGACATCGAGTTAGTGACCAAACATAGGTGTCAATGTAATCATCAATTATGTAACCGATCCCTAAAAGAAAGGGGTGACTCGAGTAGGGAAGTATTTTGTTTTTAGCTAGCATTTGAATGAGTCATAGGGGAGTAATTATTGGTTTTCTAAAAATAGAGTTAGTTGCTAAATTTTAGGGGTTAGTCGAAGAGCTAGAAAATGCTCTCTTGGGATATAATTTTGGTAACTCTTGAGGCAGCAAGCAGCGGGGGAAAAAAAGAGAGGAGTGAAACTCAGAGAGAGTGTGAGATCTCTCAGAGATGTATGTACAGTCATTATGTTAATGAGAAATTGATTCATCATGATACTGTGTTTTTTTTTTTGTTTTTTGAAATTTTGTGTGAGGAAATGGAATGATTTGATGAATGGTATTCAATAGAGTGATTGGGTATTTGTAGGTTTGTTACTCTGGAACTGGATAGAATCATTAGTTGATTCCAGTTCTGGAAGAATTGCAACTAGGTAGAGTCTCAGTATATGATATTCCAGTTATTGGAGCTTGGTTAGAACCTCAAAGTTTTGCTTCTGTAGAAAGTCTTATCAGGCTTTGTGTAACCTTCAAATGCTAATAATGGTGAGTGAGTTGAGTGAAGTCTTGTGAACGTCGAGATTGAAATAGATCATAGGCTTGAGCTTTGGGAAATGGCATAACAAAAGTCCAAATACCTTATACATAAAAACTAGTGGAGGGTTCGAACTAGTAAGACCATAGAAGGCAAGTTCTAAAGTTCCTGGGTGTTGACTAAGGAAGTCCAAGTGAAATTTAAGTGTGTAGGCACGAATTGATGGGAACGAAGACTGCAAACCGAGTTTATGTGTATTTGTTTTTGCGCAGAGAAGGGTTTGGTCAAAGTTTTGTTTTATGGAGTAGTCCGTGTAGAGAAAGTTGCAGAGACAAGTTGTTTCCCTGCACAGAAACCATTGAAGGGATTGTAGATAGAGTATTAACTCTAGAAGTGGAAACTAGAGAACAAAGCACGAGTTTAAAAGTCTATCACTGCTCGAGTTGTGGTATAGGTTGTGAGCACGAGGGTGCACGAAAATTGTGCATGAAGAAGTGTAGAAATATGTGATTGAGGAATGCAACGAAAGTTCGGGTATGAAGACTTCTACATGGTGAAATTGCAGAGACAGAGTAAAGTCCCGGGACAGAGGCAGTTGGTTATATTGACAATAGGAAATGGACATTTCCTGTAGGTTGTTTAGTTGATCCAACGACGGCAGATGGTCAGTAATGGACATAAAAGATTGAACGGTGCCTATGAGTTGCATTAGAAATCTAACGGTAGTTATTTGTTGAAAAAATTGGTCAAAGAAGTCGACTTAAGTAACTTTTTCTATTGTGATAAGAACTTAGTCATAGGCCAACGTTTTGGGAGTTAATCATTTTAAATAGTGTTTCGATGAGTTTGTATGAGAACACCTTGGATCACAATGTCATGATTTGGTAAGAGAAAGCACCAAGGAGCTCGACGGTAAGTGCTTTATTCATATTGTAAAAGATGTGGTTATATGCGTAGGATGTGAGTAAACAAGGGTTAAATGTTTTAAGCCCTTAAGCGCTTTGGTATTTTAAGTGCATAGATTATATGTATAGGCTCTCAAGCCTTGGAACCAAGTGAAGACATGAGTCATATGTCAAATGACCTCATAGTCATTTACTATGAGATGTGAGAGATGTGCATTATAATATTAGAGTGTAGAGTGCATAGTAAATCCAATGGAGTTAGGATTGAAGGAAGGAAACTTGTAAGGTTTTGGATAAGCATACTAGGAGTTTAATGATCCTTGGGGATGACAGGTTTTGGATTGAATCTGTCATTAGTAATGGTAAGCTATGGTTGGAGTTCAATATGAACATTGTAAAACGAGTTTTTATCCCTCTTGCTTTCTATTATAAGTTTTCTTCAAGCATAGGTCTTGTCTATAAAGAAGAAAAGGTTATGTCTCGTGTAAGTTCAGTAGAAGATCCGTTGTATGTGATGAAATGGTTAAGACCAGATATTTCACATGCTAATGATGTTGTAAGATACGTGATAGATTTAGGTGTTGTAATGAAATGGGTGCTTCGGCGTTTGAAAAACACAAATGTCATCTATAATGGTTACACTGAGATGGTCTGTGATAATTGTAATGTATATTGTAATAGAGGTGTCTTGGATAGAAGGAGATCTATCACCAAATATGTCTCACAATAGAGTTGTGGAAGACATGTTGGAGGTGGAGTGACCCCTCAGGAAATCCAAATTCGAAGGTATTAGGTTAATTGTTGTCAAGGTAAATATTGTTGGAATTTGGTGACAACAAATTCCTCTAATGATGGATTTGGATCTTATTATTCTGGTTGGTTACAACCAAATAGACCAAATTAGAATATGGATAGGAATGCATTTAATAATCAATTTCATGTGTAAATGTATATAAATACATGTAAACCCATAGAGGCAAGAGAGGGACAAAGTGAGAACTTGCTAGTCTCTTGTAATCTCCATGATCTGAATAATAAGACAACATATGCCTATGCTTGATGGACGTAGCCCAAGGTTTGGATGAATCAAGTGAAATCCGTGTGATTGTTAATTATCATATGTGAATTGTATTTTCTACATTTGCAATTCTAACACTTCTACTCCACACATAGACCACTTCTGTCCTTACTTAAGACATGCAGGCATCCCAACAATCTCTTCCCACGTCCAAAAAGTATTTGAGGAGTTTTTATGAAATTCCCAAATAATAACCAATCCATTCGACTCAATCTTGTGGAACACCATCAGAAGCCGCGACCCACAGTTAATGAGAGTGCACCTTCGCCTGCCATTATTATCTAACAACTCCGACATTTGTTCTACCCACATTCTCATTTATCCTGCATCTTCGACGCTCAAAACCAGTATCCTACGTCGACGTTCTACAGTAAAAATAACCATCGCAAAAGGTCATGTGATGCTTTGTATTCAGAGGCCCTGGAATATGTCCCGCGATCATCCATGTTTTTACAGAGGAATAATATATTTCAACTATATTCGCATTTGAGGCACTTCTCCGGCCCATGACCACCACTTTGTAGATGTCTCCGCCATCCTCGCCTTCCAGGATGGCAGAGACACAATTGATTTCTATGGATGCAGTGGGGGTAGCGTGATGGACGTCTGTGTGTAATGATTACTTACGGAGATGGAAAATTGTGATGACCGATCATTCTTCAGTACCATTAACCTCCTTGCAGCCGATCCTCCCAGAAACACTTCACCTTCTCGAGGTAAGAAAGCAAGCGAAAAGCTGGCCTTCCAAGTGCCCGTGTAGAAGCAAAATGCATGACAAGGCTGTGTGGAGCCTTGCTCCCACAGAAGTAGGCATGGTTTCTTGTTAATAGGCTTCTTAGTCCAGTCACCACTTAGGAATTTGCTTGATGAAAGGAGGGCATTCCATTCCATGGACACAGTGCGATATGTTAAAACGGAATCCACAGGGCAGCCAGGACAAAGATTCTTCTTCCAAATCTTGAGGCAACTCCGTCCACCAAGCATCATCAAAAAAATCTAACCTCTCCTCCCCATCTGCGATTCCCGTTCTCATTTCCATTTGGATCGGTTGAGATTAGACAATGGACTAATGATCGAAAGATATTACGTTTCTGTATTTTTGCCCAAGATCGGTAGCAAATTTATAGGATGTTATGATATTACGTTTCTGTATTTTTGCCAAAGATCGGTAGCAAATTTATAAGATGTTATGGTCCATAAACTATTTTTATTTTTACATTAGAATTGATGATTTAGTGAAGTTTTTAATTACAAATTTTAATATGATGGCTAACAATTAATCAAATCAAAGACGCTGATATAATAATCAAAGATGCTGGCATATTAGCTGGACGCATTTGTTTCAACTAGCACGACGGTGGTAGATGGACTCAGAGGTGGTTAAGCTGGGCTTCTACCATGCGTTTCAACTAGGACGGTAGTGGCGTTTCAACTAGGATGGCGGTGGCGTTTCAAATAGCACGGGCGTGTTTAAGCTGGATGCAGAGCGGTTAAGCTGGGCGTCTAGCAGCGAAGATAATGGGTTGAAGATGGCATATAGCGTTTCTATAAAATTGCTTTTACAGTTTCCTATCTCTAGCAGAATCCCGTTCTAATAATATAATTGTTTTTCATTCTCTATGTGCATAACTGTATTTTCTGGGTTGAGTCTCTACATAATTGTTTTTACAGTTGCCTATCTCTAGCAGAATCCCAAAAGGCCATAACTTTCATCACTGATGATTATGTTCGATCTCGTATAGATATGCTCTGCGTCCACAGCCACATCCCTGTTGGAATCAATGGGAACTTCTTCCTGTGTGCCTGCTGGAAGTTGCCATACAATCAATTAGAATTCGGGTGGGGGAAGTCAGTCTATGCAGGTCCCATAGTCAACAACTTGTCTGCTCAATTTGTACTTTTGCTGTCAAATGGCTCTCTCGAAGGGATCAACATGTGGATTACGTTGGGGCTCTCTCGAAGGGATCAGCATGTGGATTACGTTAGAAATGTATCATATTGAAAAATTTGAACAGCTGGTCATCAAGCTCTACTCTCAGTTGATACTTGACATATATGGAGAAATATATTGTACTTGCATCTTATCACAATATCTCAGAATCCGTAGATTGCATCTTTAGAATAACAATGAATAATATTGGATATTGTGTAACAGTGGATACTGTTGGCATGTCCAATGCTAACCAAAACAATTTTATTTCTATTTATTTCCTTTAAAAAGTAATTTACGTTAAGTAAAATTAAACACTCGGAATCGTGCATGTGCTTGATATAAGTGCAATTACTTTTCAAAGAATTTCAAAGCATTGTTTGGTTTGTTTTAATTTATCCAATTTAAGATATATTGGAATAGCTATTAAGCTCTCGTGCTAGCCATGCATAAACTGCTCCTTGCTATGGATCTGGATCTTTAACGAGTTCTGGATTTCTAAAAGCTTCACGATAGTTATCATTATAGTGATAATGTGGATCTCGATAGGTTTTAGGGTTTGTAAATTAATATATTAATAAAGTAGATTAATAAAATAAGTTTAATAATTTTGAAGGATTTAGGGTTAGGGTTTTTAATAATATATTACTAATAAAGTTAGGGTTATTAGAGTTATGATTAATGTATGTATTATTAATATATTAATTATTGATAAAGATAAAATTACTATTATTAATATTAAAATTTTATGTTAAAAAGTGATTAATATTATATTATATTATTTATATTAGTGGTTAATTTAATAACAACTATTAAATGTAGTTATTAATAATTAGTTATAATTAATATATTTATTATTAGTATAAACAAATATGTATTATTATTATTATTGGTGAATAGCAATAATAGCTATTAATATTATTAATAATATTTTATTTATTGTTTTGATCATAACTAATTGTCATTAATAATATTATTAATAAAGTTTTATTAAAAAATTAAGAATTGTTATACATAATAGATTAATAATTAATAATAATAATTGTATTATTAGTTATTATTAATATATATGATTAATATATACAATGGGTACTTTATGTATTTAACATATATACCTTTTATACACTAATTATTAATCAATATTAATAATTAAAGATGTCATCAATAATGTATCAATAATATATTGAAGTAAATGGTTATTGGGATTAGGGCTAGGGTTATTATGGTTAGTGTTATGTCCATATTAGAGTTAGGGTTATTCTTATTAAAATTAGGGGTATAATTATTTGTATTAAGGTTTATTTTATAATAATAATAAAATGGTTTGAATTCAATTTAAATAATAATAATAAATTGAAACCTCAATGTAGAGAAAAGAGAAAAATAATAGATCTCCAAATATTGAAAATTAAATAAAAGTGATTTTGATTACAAATTGATAGCAATCTATTTTTCTATATGAAAAATATTTGAAAATAAATGGAATATTTTCAACATTTCATATTTTTATAAAAAAAATCTCTTTGATAATGAAGGAATTTTTTTATTGATAATGAATGTAATTTTTTTTTATGAGAAGTGAGTATAAGCTCTAGATTATATAAGGAAGTTAATGCTACTTGTATTCTTGTTAAAGCTATTTTAAATGAATTCTAATAATATATAGGGTTAATTATTTTTGGTAATTTAATCTTTTTCTAAGACTGAAAAAAAATATTCTATATTTAAATTTATTTTTTATAAATTTATTAAATATAAAATTTTATTATATTAAAAGAATATAATAAAATTGAAATTTGGTGCATAAACTTTATTTAGGATAACTCAATTATTACATACATTTAATTATATATTAAAAATGTTTGTAATGATTTCAAATTAAATATATCTATAACATATATATTACTACATACATTTGAATACAATTGGATGCTGAAAATGTTGATATAATTTATTAAATTGAATTACATAAGTCAATTACTACATACATTTAATTAGATGTTGAAAATGTTTGATATAATTTCAAATTAAATATATCTATAACATATATATTACTATGTAAATTTTTATACTTGGATGTTGAAAATGTTCATATAATTTTATAACTCATTCATCTTGCCCATTAGACTTAGTGTTAAGATGCAAAATTTATTACAATGTGACAAATATGTCTTTATGTTGCAATGTCATGTACATATCGTGATGTCACAATGTCACAAATATAACCTTTTGTCGCATTGTGATGCGCAAAACCTAATGTTGCAATTTTCCAAACATAGCCCAATATTTCAATAAGAAGGACATTTCTTGATCTCACTATGTGACAAACAAAACACATTATCAAAATCTCACAAATCTATTCTAATGTGATAATTTGTGTGACAAACTTAAAGCCTACATTACAATGTGTAGAACCCAAATGTTAGAATCTAACAAACATAGCCCAACATTGCAATTATTTACACAAATCTCGCAATGTTACACTCATGACCATACCTCAGTATGTGGTGAACTTTTTCCTTTGTCACAATGTGATGAAAATCTCCCAACATTGTAATGTGAACATTTACCCTGTCCTTGCATTGTCACAATCACTTAATGACGACACAATATGTCAAACATATCTTGATGTCTCATTGTAACGAACATAGTAACGTTGCAATGTGACAAACATAAACTAACGTTGCAATGTGATGAACATATCCATGCCATCACAATGTGGATAGTAAAGTTATAATTTAATGAACATAAACACATGTTGCAATGCGTCCTGCATCTCTCTATCGTTGCAATGTGATGAATATTTCCTCATGTTGCAATGTGATGCACATATCCTGATGTCACAATGTGACAAACATTTTTAGGTGTCACAATGTGATGAACATAGCTTTCTCGTCATAATGTTATGAAAATATATCCTATCATCATAAGGTGAAAAAAAATTTCAAACATAGCCTCGTCGTTGCAAAGTGATGAAAATAGCCTCCTTGTTGCAATGCTATGAAAATATCTTATCGTCATAAAGTGGAAAACAATGTTTTGTCAACGCAATGTGGTGAACATAGCCCCATCGTGACAATAAATGTCGTGTTGTCGCAGTATGGTGAACATACTACATTCATGTTCATCACATAGCCATATGACATACGATGAGCATACAATATTTATGTTCATAACATAACCACATTTTACTTAAATTTCATGACATGGCAATGTGATGAACATAGCCCCATCATCGCGATATCCCTATCATCGTCAATATGTGACAAACATTATCCTATCTCCGCAATGTTATGAACATATCCCTGTCTTTGCAATGTGATGCAAATATCCACTCATAATAATGTGACACAAATATCCTACCATCCCAATGTAACAAACATAGCCCTGTCATCGCAATGTGATGAACCAAGCCTTATACGTTGAACATATAATGTGACGAACATAACCATATTTTCACAATGTGATGAACATAACTATGGTTGACCTTGATTGACTATGAGCATGGTTGACCATGGTTGACAATGGTTGAACATGGCTAGCCACAACCATATTGTCACAATGTGTCGAACACAATGATATTGTCGTAATGTGATGAACATGAGTGGCCATAACAATATTTTCCCAATGTGACGAGCATGTCTTGTCATAACCATATTGTCACTATTTGATGAATATAACCATATTGTCACAATGTGACGAACATGACTGCCCATAACCATATTGTCGCAATGAGACAAACATAACCTCATCATCATAATGTGATGAAAATAACCATATTGTTGCAATGTGATGAACACAGCCTCATCATCCAATAATAATGTATTACTAATGCATTACTAATGTATTAATAATGCATTACTAATGTATTAATGCTTTAATAATGTATTTATTAACGAATTAATACTTAAATAATGTATAACTAATAATGGATTGATACGTCCCCGGATGGGGTGCCACGTTGCAGAGCTGAGCCACATGGGATAACGCCAAGATGCACCATTAATACATCCACCGATGACCATCCCCTCATCAATTAAACAAGCATGAATCCATGCAGCAAAATCCAGGAGATGAGCCCCTTCACGCAAGTGACTGGTACAGCGCACCAACGCACTCGGAAGCAAGCCTTAATGACCATGGTGGTCACTGTTCTCCTCCTCATTATCACCCGCCTTGACAGCATTGAGTGACATTCGCTCATTGCAGAGTCGAATGCAGAGTTGAATTTAGTAGAGCCGCATTTTGCAGACCCACTGGAGCTTTGGAGCAGATCCTTCCACCTGTAAGGAACCTTGGTCATCTCCAGGGTCTTCATTATGCCCATAGAACAAGGTAAGCTGCATAGGGGTGCATCTTGGTACACAGCTGAATCTTGCTGGCAAAGGCAGAAGAAATTCGAGTAGGCACTAGCCATGGCATCCTTACAAAGACGCAGGAAACCACGAACGCCTCCAATGGCGTACGTGGAAGAGATCACCCTAGAAGATGACATGCAAAGCTATCCGAAGCTCCCTCTATTCACAGTCCCAGACAATTGGAATCCATCCACTGATTTTGGCACTGATGACAAGATTTCACCTTCGGGCAAACTGCTTGGCTCTAGTGCAACTAGCCCGACAGAGAAATTTACCACCTGCTATGTTGAAGAAGAGACCTCGTCCTGTGCAAAAGGAAGCAGAGACTCACCCCCCGGTGCACCTATGGAGGATGCGACCTAGCTATCCAACCGATTGGCACATCATGACAGCACAATACATGCAAGTGAAGGAGCAAAGGGGCCAATTCCCTCAGCCTTTGTTGATGGAAATTGGTAGGACCAACACCCCTTAACCAATCCGGGGTACCTAGCTCTAATCTTTGATATGCGGAGCCTGTTGGACGATCAAATCTTTCGCATCGCCTGAATCGACCATCGACTCGACATGCTATTCGCTGCTCATTCTAGGACTCTCCCTAAACGACAATTCCCTACATGCGCACAAGCTTACGCGTTTCCAGCAGGATGGCAAAGGCACGGGGACGAGGACGAGCCAACCGGATAAGAGGTTCAGTGATGTTCTTGGTTAGCAATCTTTTTTTGTTTTCGAACCAGGCTTTCGCTCAGTTAGATCTTAGCTATTTTGCAACTAGATTTTCAGCACACAGATTAAACTTAATGGCTATACATCCTGGTTTCCTTCGGGTAGGATTACACTCTGATAGTTTCGTTTGCTTGGAAACAAATGTCATAGGATGCCCAACTGTCTCGATTTCTTGTTTAAGTGGGACAGTTGGCATCGTGAACAGTCTTTGTAACTTGGCAATGATAATTTAACAGGTTCCATCCTTTTTTACTTAAAAAAAAATAAAATAATGGATTGATACTTTTTTAATGTATTAATTATTTAATATCAATGTTTTAATATCAATATTTATGTTGTCCCCGAGGTGTAGGACAGTCGGTGATGGAGTGTGTTGTTAAGCCACTCTGTGATGTTAAAGTCACCGTTTCGAAACCTGGGGGGACAAAAAATCCAACCATGTTAAGGGTTGGTGTGGCTCAAGCCGGGTGCGATCCCTGGGTGATTTTGACGGCTTAGATGCCCCTGAGTCGCGATTTCTCAAGCCACAGGTTAATCGCATAGCCAACAGATCCCGCACAAATTAACAAACAAAAAAATATCAATATTTATGTTTTAATATAAATATAAATATTAATATCTTAGCCTATTACTAATATTAATAAATACATTATTAATTAACTTATAATTAATAATGTATTTAATATATGAATTAATTCATATACTTTACATTATACATTATTGTATTACTTAATTAATACATTATTAATTATTAATGTATCAACTAATTAATTAATATGTTACATTATACATTAATATAATTTTATACTTCAATTTATACATTATATTAATGTAATAAAGTTATTATGTCTTACTACCTTATTAGTATATTGTTTTAATTGTGTATTAATCATTTATTAATATATTAATATTTTAGTATTTATTAAAAGTGTATTAATGTATTAATTAATTAAATTAATACATTTTAGTGTATTTTAATGTGTCAATGTCATTCATAGTCATGATCATAAGAAACCATGATCATAGTCAATCATACCCATCTTCAATAAATGTATTAATACTTTAATAATATATGATTAATGTATTAATACTTTAATAATATATGATTAATGTATTGCTACTTTAATAATGTATTTATTAAAGTTTTACTATAATAATGTATTTTTTAATGTATTTTTATTTTAAGAATACATTATTATTACTTTAATGTAATAATACTTTAATATGTTACATTATACATTATTGTATTAATTATTTAATTTATACATTACAATAATGTATTGTTGATGTATTAATACTTTAATAATATATTACTAAATAAATTAAGATCAATGTATTACTACTTTATTAATGCATTAATACTTTGAAAATTTATTTATTAATGTATGTAATGTAGTTATTGATGTATTTAATATATTATTAATGTATTTTTCACATAATATATTATTAATGTACTTAATGCTTTGACAATGTATTAATTAATAATATATTACTTTATAAATAAATTAATAGATTACTTTTTTAATGTATCATTCAATTAATAAGTTACTTTATATACCAATGTAAATCAATATTTTAATTTATACATTACATTAATACAATATATTTTCATTTATACATTAAATTAATACAATACATCAATGTATCATTACATTATTAATATATACTTTAATGTACTACTACTTTACTAATGTAATCATAGTTTAATATCTTACATTATCCATTAATGTATTAATACTTTAATTTATACATTATAGTAATATAATAATATATTACCAAATATATTAAGGTTAATGTATTGCTACTTTTTTAATGTATTATTTTGTTAGTGTATTAAGACTTTAATAATGTATTTAGTAATGCATTAAATGTATTTATTGATGCATTTAATGTATTTATTGATGTATTTAGTATATTATTAATGTATTAATATTTTAGATATGTATTAGTTAATAATGTATAAATTTATTCATTAATTAATACATTACTTATATAGCCTGAGTCCTTATGGTTAAGAATATGTGTTTCCTCTTAAGAGGTCATGGGTTCAAATCTAGAGGGGGGTAGGGTATGTATACCTTTGTAAACTTTCCTAGTCAAATCGTTAATTATGTATTAATATATTAATGGTGGTTCCCAAGGCATGTCGCCCGTCAGCTAGAAACAATCACTTTATAAAAGTGGTCGGTGCTATTTTACACATATTCAAATTAATGACGATATATCAACCACTTTTATAAATTTTTTGTTTTTTTTTGTAATTTAGTAAGTATATTAGAGCCTTCTGAAAATTTATAATCTGTCTGTTCTAGGTGTCAATAGTGCCCAACTGGGAAACCATTGTTGGCCCTGGTTCAAAAATTTAATGACACTTGTCCAAAAATAAACAGAAGTGATCGTACTGAGAAAAACTACTATGTCGTGCAAGCCTCTGGGTTCTCTAAGTTTTAATATAAGCAGAGCTGACTATCTAAGAAGAGTTGATTGTCTATACATTTTCCTAACGAACTGAAAAAACATGGAGTAGAAGACCAGAAAAAAGAGAACTTTTCAGAGACGTGGACCATAGGATGGGCCTTTGAAGACTTGGGTATTCTTCATCTTGCCCTTGTCTCGTTCAATGCTCGCCTACCTAAGGTCTTGAAGGAAGAGTAGCAATTTGTCCACCCTGCTCCTTCGTTCTTCATCTTGCGTTTGTAAATCCCTGAGGGTTGTTTTGATATCCTGTTGTCCTTTGGCCAAATCGCTCAAAGCTTGAGTGATCTCTTCCTAGTTAGCATGGTTGTGGTAAGGGGTCGAATACATGTAACCTATAAATCATAAAGTAGGTTGTGTAATATGTACTTATGTAATATATGTAACTTAAACTATTTGTAATAATTTATGGGTAATATTGTAGAAAGTTAAGAAGAAAGAATAGAATTTAAAGTCAACAAAAATATTTATAGGAAAATTTAGCAAAGATATCAATCCACTTAAGTTATGAGACTTTCACTTATATAACCACTTTTACTTAAATGTGGTTGTTGTTAGTTGAGGACTAGTATACCTAAGGGAGGATTAAAAGACCATTAATATATTAATACATAATTAATATATTAATTAATTATAATATATTAATGTAAGTATTAATAATACATTATTAAATGAGTAATACATTAATGTATTATAGTAATACATTAATAAAGTATTAATACACTAA
>ML779296.1:410922-459510 GCA_009831015.1 Picea engelmannii
TAAATTATAATATCATATTCAAAAGGAAGTGTGGTAATATATGTTCTCTTAATCTCACCTCATTGTTATATATATATATATATATATATATATATATATATATATATATATATATATATATCCAAAAGATTAACAATTTTTTTCTTTATCTCATCTCATTTTTAAACAAGGGTTATATGGTATTTTAATTTCTACTCACTAATTAATTAAGTTATGTGGTAAGAGCTCTTTGCACTAATCTAAACATGATGCTTTACTTTATATGAATCAAAAAAATTTAAGGTCTTTCACATGATTAAATTATTAAATGAAAAAAGATTTAATCTAAATTTTTCAAACAATTAAATGTTTCGCTCAACTTCTTTAATGTTGATCAAACTCATTTCCTAGTCTTATATATATATATATATATATATATATATATATATATAATCTTTTAAATGGAATGGATATGAAATTTTTCCACTTGAGCTTGTAGATACAAACATGGAATCTCACTTGAAGATATTATAAAATGTTGTATTTTACTTTCATGTGATGCCCTCTACAAATATTTAAAACTTTACAGTGATACAATTCTTTCTTTTCGACCAATTCAACTAATTTTGTTGAAATCATGGATTTAAATATATCTCAGATCACATTTATCAACAAATAAGATTATTGTATTTATAAAAATAGAGTGCTTTGATAATCTACCCTCTAATATCAACTCACGTTATCAATCTTCAATGCAACAAAAACAAATATTTATATGAACCAAATTAAATGTTGCATTTCTAATCCAATGTTAACCAAAACAAATGGCATGGGATTATAATGTTAATACACATAAAAGATTAAGTAATAACAAAATAAAGTTAAAAACAACTTTATTTGGAACAATCCCAACTGTCACATGCTACTAGTATAATAATAGTAATATAAAGTGATCACTCGATGAATAAACCTCTTCCAACCAAAAGCGCTGCAAGCTTGATTAACATTGCTAGAAAAACGGGCATGGGCAACCCTATTGCAGTTGGCCCTTGATACACGAAGTGTTCTCCATGAACGTTGTTACCGATATTAGAACATCCACATTTGCTATATCCCTGCCCACATTAATAGTGGACTTCAAGCAATGGTGGCTTTCACTAGGTGAAAAATGAATAATTTTTCCTATTGGAGATATTAATTCCAAATGGAGACCTAAAGTAGCCAGGTACAATTTTGTTAACTACAATGTGATAGACCTGAAGAATGTGATAGACCTGAAGAATGTGATAGGCCTGAAGAGTGATCATGTTTCATAATGCATGGTGCATATTTTTTTTATGAAATCATACAATAAATTTATCATTAACAGAACACTGCGAGCTCCATATACAATAAATTGATCATTTACTGCGAGCTCCATATACAATAAATTGATCATTCACAACTGCTAGCTCCAGTCCAGTGACCTGTAGATATACAAAGCAGATTTTACATGCCCTTCATGGTTTTCCTAGTGCAAAGAAATTAATTGCCAGCATTTTGCACCCAAACCCTAAGGTGGTAGGTGAAAATCTTTATGTTTGAAAAGCAGCATGGACAACGTCTGTTTGTGAAACTATTAGCATTTTGTTGCTATTCTTGCAGCTCAAGTTCCCTAAGTAAGTGAAACATATTGGATTATTTTGGAACTAATTGAAATACAAATATAACAAAAGGCTAATATAAAATACTTCATCATTACTATCAATATCAGTATTAAAAAAAACCTATTAAAATCGAAAGAGAGTCGAAACAGAATCACCAAACTACGCCTCAACTACACGGGCCCGTCTGTAAAACTTTATGATACCTTATTTTAATGTACAAGTAATTACACGGGCCCGTCACTGCCATTACACCACTCAAAATTCCAAAAATAATGTACAAGTAATTACACGGGCCCGTCACTGCCCTTACACCACTCAAAATTCCAAACAACAACATGAAATAGAGGCAATTTGATACTTTACTGAAAAGAATTGAACTTGTCTGTTCAATCTCTCCCATTCTTCGCTTCACCCGATATTGACATGAGGCCGTGGTTCAAAGGCCATGGCAGTGATACTAGTGGTGTCCACGTATAACGGAGAGTCGGGAAGCCAATTCCATGAATTTTTATCTAAATTGTAAACAAGAACCACCACAGATGTTCCACGCGTTGATATGAATCCCAAATAGGGCAAATATTTTAAATGGATTCCAGGTAGTATTTAGTATACTAGCATAGTTTCAAAGTGGTTGGTGTTGCAGCTCGTGAACACCGAAAGTTATCTGGACAGACAACACTCTGGTGAATTGAAAAGTATTGATAGCTGAAACGCATATAGAGCTGAGGAAATCCAAAAGTTAATCTTAAATGTGGTAATTCTAAAGTTTAATCAGTTAAAGCGTGGCAATCATATGGTGGTACCTTAATTTCTTAATATGATTAGGTAAATGTTAAAAAGTAAACAAATTAACTGATGCATTCAGAAATACAAGGAAGTTATGAAGAGTAAATCATATTCATTGATTTGGGAGGATGACTAAGAATATTCCAGCATTTTCAATTGTTAACCATAAATTAGAATTTTAAATTAAAAGGTGATTAATTGTGCCCATCTCCAATAGGTATACTCATTTCAACTTAACAAACTTTTAGTTATATGACTGTAAGATCCCCAAACTTAATATTTAGTATACAAACTTTTATATGGCTGTAAAATCTCCAAAGTTTAACATGTTAAATCCCTAAAGGCTTAGTTTTTTGATATGTACGTACAAAATACTTAAACTAAAACTCATTGGGGCTAGGGTTACTCATATTACGGTTAGGCAAGGTCTTCAAAATTGTTAAACTTATTAGGGTTAGGGTTCAATAGCCGTATTAATATTAGGGTTAGGGAAAGATTGATTATGCACGTCTCCATCTTATTATGTTCTAGCTCCATATGATTTTAAAAGTATTAGCCGTATTAATAATAGGGTTAGGGAAACATTGATTATGCACGTCTACATCTTATTATGTTCTAGCTCCATATGATTTTAAAAGTATTGGTTTTGAAAGTCCATTTTATTTTTATCATAAACCACTAAGCATTGCCCTTCACATTTTTCAACACGTTTTTATATTATAATAAACTATAAGAATATTGTTGATGTTAGAATTAATGATTAATTTGGAGTTGGTTTTGATTCGTTGGAGTTGTTGAGATATTCTCTCAACCGCCATAACTAAGTTTAGAATAAGTTGGATCTGACTCCAAATATATATATATATATATATATATATATGTTGTAATTGAGATTCAAGTTATAAAAATCTATTGTTTGTGTGTTATTTCTGTGCAATGGCCTCTCTCCCAATTTCTAATTTGGTATCAGAGCTAATCTCAGCCAGACTCCCTCATGGGAGGGCTCAAGAAGATGTAAACGCTGATCTGTTGTAGGAGAGTAGGAGAGTAGGAGAGTAGGGATTAGGTGGTTGTGTGTATGTTTGAGAGTGTTTAATTTCTTTGTTTTGTGAGTAATTATTAATATCTTGTGAGATTTTTGTGTGCATATGTGAGTGAGTTTGTTGAAGCCATCTGCGGCGTGGAGGATCCGTCACCAATGAAAAGGCGCAGTGTTCTGTTCAGTTTTATGTTGAGTAATAGCCATCCCATTCAGCCATCGTTGCCAGGAATGAAATCTGTTGCGTGGGGCCAGTGCAGAAACCAGTCATCTGTTTGCTAATAAGACGAGTGGAGATCCTAGCAGCTAATTAATCGTTGTAACATTCATTTCTACTGTGTGGGTGGAGATCGCTGCCCAAGAATTGCCCAGATCTATGAATTGTTGTAGTGGAAAGAGCAGGAGAAGATCTGCATGGTGAGAAGGAAACATGAAGAGTGCAGCAGGCTATTTGTTGGCTAAATCGTTGCTTGAAAATAATAACCACTTTCATTTGCTGTCGTGAACCACTGCTGTGTGTTTTTGGATAAAGGGCATCAGTTGAGAACAGTCGTCAAAAATGTGTTGAACCCACCATTTTAATGTTTGAAAGGAAGTCGTGTTGAACTTGACCACCGTAAGGTAATTCAAAGATCCATCACATAACACACTTGGCATTCAATCACATAAATCAGCTTGTGGTTTCAGGTGTGGGGAGCATTTGTTCCAACCATTAAAGTGCTGCAATTTCCAAATCATCATTGCCACCATTTCCATCATCAATTCTGCCAATTGACAGAGATCACTAGTGTTGTGGGCAAATTCAACTTGTTGGTTGAAAAAATAAGAAAAGTCAGATCTGCAAGCACGTGAAATGAAGCTGCCACATAGAGATCTTTCTGTTGTTTCCCTGCGTTCTCAAGCCACAGTCTTCGCCCCTGTACATGAAGAATTTGCGAGATCTATTTCTGGATGCATTCATCATTCTTTTTGTGTTTGTATGTGTGGTGTGCTTAAAGTTTTTATATATTTATGTGTTTATGTAAAAGAAAGTAGGAACTCTTGTATCTTGATATAAGCTGGCAGCCCCAGTTTCAAGAACAACTGTTCTTATTGGAAGTCACCTTGTATAATTGAATGTTCAGGACATTCTGTATCCAAACTGCTCTTCTAGACACTGAAGGATAGCCGAAAGAAAAAATCCGACAGATGGAGGCATGTTCATAGAATGCATCAATAATTGACATCTTTTATCACGGAAGCCCCGATGAGCCCAGTTGTCAAATTGTCCATTGTACAAGTTCATGAATGATGGTCTGAAGCATTTATGCTTTAAATGAGTTGAATGGTAAGCTCGAAGAAGAGGAAGAGAAAGAGCGCAGATCTATGTTGTGATTTGAGAATTGTAATACACGGTTTATTTGTAATATAAACATTAAGAAAAGGTGTTAGAATTAATGATTAATTTGGAGTTGATTTTGATTTGTTGGAGTTGTTGAGATATTCTCTCAACCTCCATAACTAAGTTTAAAATAAGTTGGATCTGACTCCAACTATATATATATGTTGTAATTGAAATTCAAATCATAAAAATCTATTGTTTGTGTGTTATTTATGTGCAATTACCTCTCTCCCAATTTCTAATTGTTGATCACATTTTTCAACATACTATGTTATTTAAGTGGAGTTAAAAGTATTAAACTTTTTAAAGGAAAAATGAATGAGCAATGGATGCCATGGAAAACTCTATTTGTTAAGAGTAAACCACTAAGCATTGCCCTTCACATTTTTCAACACTTTTTCATATTATCATAAACTATAAGAACATTGCCGATCACATTTTTCAACATAATACGTTATTTAAGTGGAGTTAAAAATATTAAACTTTTTAAAGGAAAAATGAATGATCAATGGATGCCATGGAAAACTCTATTTGTTAAGAGTTAAGTCATAATAAATGGTTGAATATAATGCACCCTTAGATGAGTATGATAAAAGGTATTTGAGCTTTTTAAATTAATGACACATTGTATGTTAAATTTTAATATATATATATATTTTTTAACAATTACAATTTGTAATGGAATAAGCTAAACATTCTACTTTTGGGTTTACTGCACATCCGAGAACGTCTCATCTCCGGAAATATTCGTCCGTTGGCAAACCCAAAGTAGATCGTGCGTCGTGCATCTCCGTTGGAGTAGTTGACCACAATCTGTTCGTGTTCGCCTCGTATTCTGTGCCCCCTTACTCTGCAAGATGCGTGGTATTTTGGTGAGGCGCATCAATGCATGGCCACCCTTCTTCACACTACCTTCGAAGGTTCGAAGTACCTTCTCCCGTGCGCCTGAACTCGCCTGTCTCCACTTTACTCCCCCGAACTCTCATGTCTCCACTCTGCTCACATCTGCTCTGGTGCAAGGAGGTTCGATTCCACCCAGTTCATTATGTTCTCTTTTTATCTAGTGATTGGTGCACAGATTAGTATACCATGACATCCCTCTCTATACCTCCCACTAGCGTGGCCACCCGAGTTCGATATTCTGGAATCACTCACTGCACAATTACTTCTGTGTTTGTTATTTCATTAATACTCTGCAGAATCTTGAATGCACACATTTATAACTTTTGTCATTGTAATTTCAGATTTCAGTGTTTCTGTATGCTTGCTAGAAGCTCTATTCTTTGTTTCTATTTCCATGTTAGAACTGCTAATACATTGATAGCAAGCATTGAAGACACGAAATGTTAGAGGGATTAGTCTGTACAGCTACCTTCGAAGTACATCGGATAAACAAAAAATGTATAAAACAAGACTGCCTCTATGAAAGTGCAAATGCAAGCTAGGAATGAGCACTCGAAAATACCAGGAAAATACTCATTGCCTTGAAACAAATATAAATAAAAAGTAACACATGTCAAGTAGGATGTGATACCATGAAAATTCAAGTAAACGAGCATATACCACTGGATGATTCAACAGGAAGGCAGGACTATGTACGCCTTGAACACATTGACAGTGTCAGGGATATCCTTCTTAGAAAAACAACAATGTCACAAGAAACTGCATCTATAGACTTTTTATAACGTCTATATTCCACATTTTCACTACTTAATACTTCATCATTTCAATCTCAGCAGTCGTCGAGTGCCTGGAAATGCAACAAACAAAGGAAAATATCCAATAGGCTCTGCAAGCCAGATGGATTTAATCAACACTTCTTCATTCTTTGCATTTCCCAATCCAAACCGAGTTAAGTCAAACTTAGAGGTTTTTTTTCAAATACCACATATTTTCCTTGTTCGCAGCGGCAATTGGCCCTTTCCGAAAAAATTCCTCTGGCCTCATAGCTTATGTCACTCAAAACTGAAATGAAAAATTTATACCACTTAGCATGTTTGTACCAATATTGAGGAAGGCCAACTTACTCATTTTGGAAATGGCTTGAGGTATGCCACCGCTGAACGTATTTTTTCCAAGATCTAGGTATGCCAATTGATACAAATTTCCAATTTCTTCTGTTATGTCACCACTGAATCTGTTTCCATCCAGATTTATGTAGGCAATTGACTCAAATTTCCAATCACTTCAGATATGCCACAAGTGAAATAGTTGTTACCTAAGCCGAGCTATTTCATCATAGTCAAATTGGCAACGTCCTTAAGTATTCTACCAACTAGTTTGTTTGTAAGAAGATACATGGAAGCTAACTGAGTCAAATTGCCAATAGATGGAGTTATGCCACCAATGAAACTGCATCTATAGACTTCTTATAACTTTTTCCTCATAGCTTATGTCACTCAAAACTGAAATGAAATATTTATACTTGAGCAGACTCCCATTGTTCACCAAAACAAAGAGGCTAAAGATCAAAGACCTTCTCTCGAAAAAGTAATGCTGGTTGTGTTAAAACTTGGGTGTCCTATAAACAAGGATCTATGTGTTAAAACGTTGGTTTCCACAAGAGTTTATACCATACATAAACCATCAAACATTGACATTTATCAATAGCCATGCAGAGCTAAATCAAAGACATGTGGAACGGGTTGAGTTTCTATAGAGCTACACATTCATGTTAAAAAACAAGCTCGAGAAGGAGAATAAGGTCACGGACACACTAAGCAAGAGAGCATTGATGTTAGCGACAATGTTGAATGAGACAGTGAGCATTGAGTAGATCAAGGATTTGTAAGAGTGCCATGAGATTTTAAACAAGTTGCGAAGATGTGCAAAGAACACAACGTTGTGTATTTCATCCAAGATGTATATTTGTTCAAGGGGAGGAAGTTATCCATGAAAAAAAGTTCATTGTGCAATGAACTTTTATTGTGCCTAAAGTTTACTAAAACAGAGTAGGAAAGATATTATTGGTCCAGTGTGAAAAAAGAGGTCAACAGAGTTGTGTCATGGTGCAAAAATTAACAAACGGAAAAATATGTAAGTCAAAATACAGGACTGTACACATTGTTGTCAATTCCAAAGATGCCTTGGGTGGACATATCAATGGATTTCATTCTTGGACTACTAAGAAGTAAAAAAACGAAGTGCATTTGATACAATGTCTATTGTGGCTGACATGTTTTCAAAGCTACTCTTCAAAGACACATTAAAATTTGAAATTGGATGGATTATTGAAGATAGTCACATCAGACAAAGATACTAGATTTTTAAGTCATTTGTAGAGGACATTGTGGAAGAAAATGGCAACAAAATTGTATCACAGTTCAAATTATCATCCAAAGACAAAGAGACAAACAAAAGTGGTCAACCAAAGTCTTGGAAATTTTGTGGGATGTTTGGTTGGAGACAAGCCAAAACAATGGGATCAAGTTTACTAAGCTAAGATGCATAGGAGAAAATCCCTCTTTAAAATCGCTTTAATACCATGTCTCAATAAAGAAATTGCAATGCAATTGAATGAAGGAAAAGAAAGACACTAGGATTGGAGAGTTCATTTTTTCAGCCATTGACATTCTATTTCTCTTTCCTCTACTAAAATCTCTCTTCTCTTTTGACGCAGTCGCACCCGCGAGCACGTCCGCTCACAGGATCTTCTCTTTCCTCGACCCGAAGAACACCAAGGTTCTTTTATTTCCCTATCGGGAATTTTCCACACCCACAACAGTTCTCCAAAAGATCTCCTTTAGCGATCCGGAAATCGAACTTCGCAGTTTTGTGAGTCATGTGGTCACGTGGTTTTGGATTCTCAAAACCTCGATCCCCGATGCAAGTCAACGCTGACTCTTCTCTACCCTTTATCGAAATTTTCCCTATCGCGATTTCGGTACTCGCGATACCAAGCAACTCGTCTTACTGACTCCCGATGCCCAATACATCGAAACTTCGACGCATATGTGCAAGTTGAATTTTTCCACTTCCCGTCACTTTTATCGGGACATCGGACCTCGCGGGATTGCGAGTCCTGATGTTAACGTTTCGGCACTTCTCGCTGCGAAACCCCAATGACTTATGTCACCTGTCTTCCACTCTGACTCTTGTGGTCCCACACAACTCTTCCGTCTCGATATCGCATTTCACGATTCCAAGCTACAAGAGTATCCTGTCCTCAAGACCTCTGATATGTCGAACCCCAACTTCTTCGAATCTTCTGACACGCGTCCCAAATGATGGACGGTTCTGAGTCCGTCAGGATATCGTGGATCGCGATATCGCAATTCCTGTTGCAATACTTTGGAGGTTCGATCTACGAAACCCTGATACACGATATACGTGTATATCCAACGGTCCTGGCTAACTTGGATCAACGCTCTATCTATCCTGAGCTTAAACCTTCGGGAATATGCCACTGTATCTCCCCTGCACATCCAGAAGATCTGATGACCCACGGAAATTCACGGATTCTCCTCGGAGGATACCGACCGTCCGTTCCTTCTGGATGAATTCTATGAAAGGATCACGTGTTCTTTCCATGGAACTCATTCGCCTACTCACAAACTTGTGACACTTCCCTCGAACTTCAAGTCACAACTTGTCCCCATTGTTCTACATCAAACCCAAAGGCTTATCCTCCTTGAGATTTTCCCACAACTTTTAGTCTTCAAAAAGAAAACCCCTTTGCACGCACTCCTTGCGGCAACTCTTCAACCACGTCTAATTGTTGAAGCTCCTCAACTCTACGCATGCCCATAGCAGCAGTCTCTTAATGCTTCCCTTAGGTTCGCAACCCTGAGACTTTTACCCGACCTGCGCACTCCTTGCACGGCTCCTGTGCCCAACTGTACCTTCTGGGATAAATGAGAACAAAAGTTATCCCTAACTGAACCCTTTGTCAATGCACTCCTTGCGGACAATTCAACTGCACTCCTTGCAGGAATTCTCTGGCTCAAATAGAGAAACAATTGAAACTCATTCTCTCTTCCTCTCAGACTTCAATTCAAACATGAAATCACATACATAGCATATAAAAGAAAATGTATAACAAGAAGCAACCATTCATGAGCATATCAACATCATACACAGAGAATAGACACGAAAACCATGAATTTGAATCAAACTCTTCTATTAATTCAAATATTTGTACATGGGTGTTCTTCACACAGCTCTCTGCGTGCTCTTTCTCTTCTCCTGCTTCAATAATGTTACAATGCACAATGAGGGTGTCTATATCCATTTTCCCTCCAGCTCCTAAACTGTCTAGTCTAGAATTAAATTCTATCTACTTTACATTAACTATTTTAAATGTCGTCTATCTACTAAGGACGAGAGCTATCCGCTCAAGGTCCACTACATTATACAAGTGCGCTTCATTCTTAATGGCTCATTTAAGAACGCGCAACAACTTCAAGGTGATTTCAAAATTTGTGTTGGCTTGTCTAGCTGTCCACTTGCATTCCACGCGGGCTCGCTTTATGTGTTGGTGATGCTCCTGCATCATACTCCCTCACTTGAAAATTTTCATGGGCTCCTATCCATGAGCTCCTGCACGGTCTGTCCATGCTTCTGTATTTCTGCTTCAGTCTCCCAACTGGCATCTTCAACTGGATGATTCTTCCATTTGACTAGATACTCAAAGTATTGCTTCCGCCTGGTCTTCTTTCTCACCCTCTTGTCCAGTATGCACTCCATCTATGGCTTCTCTGCAACTGCCAATTGTTTCATCCACTGGATCACTGGCTGCTCAGCTCTAGTCTTCACTTCTCTAGCCCTGCATGGGTACAAATCTAAGATATTGAATATCAGAGATATTCTGATCCCATCGGATAGTTCAATCTCATAAGCATTTGTCTCAAATTTTCTCAAGACCTTGCATGGTCCGATTTTCTTCATCTTTAGCTTATTGTATGTTCCCCTCGGGAACCTTTCTTTCCTCAAGTGTGCCAGAACTAGATCACCAACTTCAAGCTGAAGTTGTCTCTTCCATTGATCGGCTCTACGCTTGTACTCCTGACTTGAATTCAACAGTCGGTCCTTCACCCGGCTGTGAAGTTCTTTCATCGCCTCAGCGAATTCTTCTGCACTAGTGCTGGTAGTCGCAGTCTGTCCTGAATCTCTCAGTTCAGAAACTCCTCTCGGCTGCATACCATATACGATCTGAAATGGACTCTTTCTTGTACTCCAATTCACTGAGTCATTGTATGCAAATTCTTCTTGTGGTAATATACTGTCCCACTGGCTATGGTGCTCCGTCACCAGGCTCCTCATCAAGTCTCCCAGACTTCTGTTGACCACTTCTATATGTCCATCTGTCTGAGGATGATACATTGAACTAAAGAACAAGTTAGTTCCCAGCTTCTTCCATAAGGTCCTCCAAAAATGCCCTATGAATTTCGTGTCTATGTCCGAAACTATACTTTTCGGCAACCCATGAAGTCGAATGACCTCTTTGAAAAACAGATTAGCAATGTGAGTTGCATCATTGGTCTTCTGACATGGAATGAAGTGTGCCATTTTAGAAAACCTATCCACTACCACAAAGATTGAATCAACACCTCTTTGTGTCTGTGGCAACCCCAATACAAAATCCATGCTTATCGCCTCCCATGGCCTCTCTGGTATGGGAAATGGCTGATAAAACTCTGCATTTTGCTTCCTTCCCTTTGAATGCTGGCAAACTCTACATTTGTCTACAAATATCTTGACATTTGCTCGCATTCCTGGCCAAAAATATGACTCATTCAATTTTGCGAACGTCTTGTCATGGCGAAAATGTCCTGCCAATCCTCCACTGTGTTTCTCCTTTAACATATTCTCCCTCATGGAGCATTTCGGAATACACAGTTGGTTGCCTCTGAACAACAATCCTTCCTAGATCATATAGTCTATCCAAGGGCTTCTATCTCTAAGAACTGGATTCTCAGCTGCTTCATACGCTTCCTTGAAATCCTGATCATCTGCGTACATGTCCCTGAGATTTGCAAAACCTAACATTTTGACTCTAAACTCCTACAACAGCAAACACTTCCTGCTCAAAGCATCAACAACTTTGTTAGCAGTACCAGAAATATGCTTAATCACAAAAGTGAAATTCTGCATATATTCAACCCATTTGGCATGTTTCTGATTCAACTTTTCCTGTTGAGTCACAAACTGTAGTGCATGATTGTCACTATACAAAACAAATTCTTTCGGGATCAAGTAATGCCTTCATTTCTTTAATGCCTGTATGATAGCATAGAAGTCTTTATCATACATAGACTATTTCAATTTCACTTCATTCAGCTTCTCGCTGAAATATGCTATTGGTCTGTCTTCTTCAATTAAGACTGCCCCGATTGCAAATCTGCTTGCATCACATTTCACCTGAAATGTCTTCAGGAAATCCGGCAACACCAACACTAGTTGTTCTGTGATCTTCTGTTTCAACAAATTGAAACTTTTTTCAGCCTCAGTCATCCAGTGAAAAGACTTATGCTGCTTCTTCACTGTATCCATCATTGTTGCACTAATTCCACTAAAATTCCTGATGAACTTCCAGTAGAAACTAGCTAACCCATGAAAACTTCTCACCTCAAAGATATTCTTCGGTGATGTCCAATTCTTGATTACTTCCACCTTATCCGGATCCATCCTCAACTCATTAGCTGAAATAACAAACCCCAAGTAAATGAGCTCTGTCTTCATGAATGAGGACTTCTTCATATTTATCAACAACTTCTCCTACTGTAGCTTCTGCATCACTGTAGCCAAATGCTTCAAGTGTTCTGCCACTGATTTACTGTAAATCAATATGTCATCCAAATACACAATGACGAACTTCCCGATGAACTCCCTCAGGACTTCGTTCATCAACCTCATGAAGGTACTCGGCGCGTTTGTTAAGACAAATGGCATAACAAGCCATTCATACAAACCTTCGTTTGTCTTGAATGTTGTCTTCCGTTCATCGCTTTCTCTCATGCGAATCTGGTGATATCCTCTTTTCAAATCAATATTTGAAAAGTATTTTTCTCTGCTCAAGCAATCCATCAGATCATCCATCCTCGGCAATGGAAATCTGTACCTGATGGTTATCTTATTAATCGCCCTTGAGTCAGTACACATCCTCCAGCCTCTCTCTTTCTTCGGACTAAGTACTGTTGGAAAAGCACACAGACTCAAGCTTTCTTTGATCACCTTTGTCCAATAACTCCTGGACTTGCCTTTTAACTTCTTCATTTTCTTACGGCGTCAATTTGTACGCGGCTTTGTTTGGCAAACTGGCTCCTGGTATGAGATCAATATGATGGCTCACACTCCTGATCGGTGGCAATGAACGAGGTAGTTCATCCACTATGATGTCAGCGAACTCTTCTAGCAGTTCCTAAATTTCTTCTGGCAAATCATCCACTCTTGTGCTAGTCAGAACAATCCTCGATTTCCTGACCACAAAGAATTGTGGATCTTATTTCTTCTTAAACTCTGTAAGAAGTTCCTTCCAACTCATGAGAAGTACTGTGTTGCTTACTTTCGGCTTCACCTCCTTATCCTTTATCGGAAGCAACATGTGTGTCCTCCCATTCTTCTCTAGGGTGTATGTGTTCATTCGCCCATCATGAATTAGATTTCTGTCATATTGCCATGGTCTACCCAGCAATAGATGAAAAACATCCATGGGAATAACATCACACAAGATCCTATCATTATATCCACCTATCTTGAACTCAACCAAGCATTGTTTAGTAATAGTTACCTAGTGTCCTTTCTGTAGCCATGAAACTCTGTATGGGCTTGGATGATCAGTCATCTCCAGCTCCAACTTATCTACCATCTCTGTAGAAACAAGATTATCCATGCTACTGTCTACGATGACCTTGCACACCCTGTCCTTGGTCTTGCAAGTAGTCCTAAAAAGTCTGGTCCTTTGGACTGAGCTTTCCACCTCCTTCTCGGGTGTCAAAAGGACTTTTCGCATCATAAGCGATCTTTCGCCTTTAGCGTCTTAGGCCTCAACATCCCGCCTCTGTGCTTCGGTGACGTGAGCTTCTCCAATGTCCTTCTTTTTTTCTGCACACTCGTAAGACTTGTGCCCATTCTTCCCACATGTGAAACATGTGATGACTCCACCTCTTCCTCTTCCTCTACCTCTAGTACGAGGAAAAGCATTGTTGTCAGCATAATATCCTCTCTGCTCATTATACTGCCCTCTCTGTGAACTTCCACCCCTCTCGGTACGAGTCTGAGGTTTCTTCCATTCTTCCTTGGGCTTGTGATATTTTTCCTAGGCAACTGATTTGCCTCTGGGTTGACTTCTACCTCGGCCCCTCTGACCTTGCTTTTGGCTCAGCTTCTCCTCAGCTTCCAGAGCCATCTGATAAGCATATTCCACCGTTCGGATGGTTACCATGCTCATCTCATCCTGGATATCATATCTCATGCCATTCATATATCTGGAAACTTTTTCATCATCGCTCTCTCGATGACCTTCCTTGATGTTCAGTCGATAGAATTCCTCAGTGTATTCCTTCACTGTCATCATCTTCTGTCTCAGGTTCTGCATTCTCCTGAATAGAGTAATTTGATAATCTCTAGGGATGCATTTTGCCTTCATCTTCGCGATCATCCTGTCCCAGTTCTTAATCTTCTGCTTTCCCTTGTAGCGTCTGCCAGCTTGTAGTTCATCCCACCACAATGATGCATGTCCTTTCAAGCATGTAACAGGATGCTTGACTTTCTTGTCTTCTTCGACGTCTTCGTAGTCGAAGTAAGTATCTAGAGCTCTAATCCAATCTAGAAGCTCCCCTGCATCCAAGTTTCCCTCGTAAACTGGAATTTCCATCTTTTCTTTTGCACCCATCCTGGAAATAGCTTTGATCAAACACTCATTTGATGCATCTTCTGCTGCAACCTCCTCTTCTCGTTCAGCCTCTATCTCACTATCGGAATCAATCAGATCCCCTACACTAGTTGTGCGTCTTTGTGCTGTCTCCATGTCTTCGAGTCTTTCTCGGAGATCACACATTTGTCTTTCAATGGCTGGATCTGTCACTTGCCTGCCTCTTCTTCTCTACACCTCCCTATCCTCTAGATTAGGTGATTGCCTTTCTCTTCTTGGCAGCATTGTGAATTCTCTTATTCTCTGCTACAGAAAGAAAAGAAACTTTCCGTGCTCTGATACCAAATTGACGCTATGTATCAGAGTACTCCTTACCTCTTATTCCTTCCTCACCTGAAATATACAAACAAGAATCTGAAGCTCTGATACCAAACTAACGCAGTCGCACCCGCAGGCACGTCCTCTCATAGGATATTCTCTTTCCTCGGCCCGAAGAACACCAAGGTTCTTTTATTTCCCTATCGGGAATTTTCCACACCCATAGAAGCTCTCCAAAATATCTCCCTTAGCGATCGGGAAATCGGACTTCGCAGTTTCGCCAGTCTTGTGATTGCGTCGTTTTGGATTCTCAAAACCCCGATCCCCGATGCAAGTCAATGCTTACTCTTCTCTACCCTTTATCGAAATTTTCCCTATCACGATTTCGGTACTCATGATACCAAGAAACTCGTCTTACTGACTCCCGATGCCCAATACACCAAAAATTTGACGCATATGTGTGAGTTGACTTTTTCCACTTCCCGTCACTTTTATTGGAACATCGGACCTTGCAGGATCGCGAGTCTTGATGTTAAAATTTCGGCACTTCTCGCTGCAAAACCCCGATGACTTATGCCACCTGTCTTCCACTCTGACTCTTGTGGTCCCACACAGCTCTTCCGTTGGGATATCGCATTTCGCGATTCCAGGCTGCAAGAGTATCCTATCCTCAAGACCTCTGATATGCCGAACCCCAACTTCTTCGAATCGTCTGACACGCATCCCAAATGATGGATGGTTCTGAGTCTGTCGGGATATCGCGGATCGCGATATCGCAATTCCTGTTTCAATACTTTGGAGGTTTGATCTATGAAACCCCAATACACGATATACGTGTAGATCCAACGGTCCTGGCTGACTTGAATCAATGCTCTATCTGTCCTGAGCTTAAACCTTCGGGAATACACCACTGTATCTCCCCTGCACATCCACAAGATCTGATGACCCACAGAAATTCGCGGATTCTCCTCGAACGATATTGACCGTCCGTTCCTTCCGGATGAATTCTGCGAAAGGATCAAGTGTTCTTTCCATGGAACTCGTTCGCCTGCTCACAAACTTGTGACAGTTCCCTCGAACTTCAAGTCACAACTTGTCTCCACTGTTCTCCATCAAACCCAAAGGATTATCCTTCCTGAGATTTTTCGACAACTTTTGGTCTTTAGAAAGAAAACCCCTTTGCACGCACTCCTTGCGGCAACTCTTCAACCACGTCTAAGTGTTGAAGCTCCTCGACTTTGCGCATGCCTGCAGCAACAGTCTCTTAATGATTCCCTCAAGTTCGCAACCTTGAGACTTTTACCCGGCCTGCGCACTCCTTGCACGACTCCTGTGCCCAACTGCACCTTCTGGGATAAATGAGAACAAAATTTATCCCTAACTGAACCCTTTGTCAATGCACTCCTTGCGGACAATTCAACTGCACTCGCAGGAATTCCGTGGCTCAAATAGAGAAACAATTGAAACTCATTCTCTCTTCCTCCCAGACTTCAATTCAAACATGAAATCACATACACAACATATAAAATAAAATGTATAACAGGAAGAAACCATTCATGAGCATATCAACATCATACACAGAGAATAGACACGAAAACCATGAATTTGAATCAAACTCCTCTATTAATTCAAATATTTGTACATGGGCGTTCTTCACAAAACTCTCTGCGTGCTCTTGCTCTTCTCCTGCTTCAATAATGTTACAATGCACAATGAGGGTTTCTATATCCGTTTTCCCTCCATCTCCTAAACTGTCTAGTCTAGAATTAAATTCTATCTACATTACATTAATTATTTTAAATGTCGTCTATCTACTAAGGACGAGAGCTATCCGCTCAAGGTCCACTACATTATACAATTGCAGTTCATTCTTAATGGCTCATTTAAGAACGTGCAACAACTTCAAGGTGATTTCAAAATTTGTGTTGGCTTGTCCAGCTGTCCACTTGCATTCCGCGCTGGCTCGCTTGATGTGTTGGTGATTCTCCTACATCATCTTTGTTTTATAAAAGTTGGATCCATATTTAGATGAATATTATCTAATCAGAAAGAAAGAATCTATAATGTGACTAACATAAACAATGAAACTACTATCCACAGTCATGGGTTCATCCCTATGAAGGTTAACAAATATAGATCTACATCTCATCTTTGTATGTATTCTAAATCAAGTACTTACTAGGTATACTATGCATTAGTTGTACAATTACAAGTTAAGCAATAACAACTTGGGCATAGGTGGTCAATAATTAGGAGGAAACTACATGAACCCCATGCAATTCATCTTGAGGTGTTAGTCTATGGGGTGGCTACCTTACTATAGTAGATGGTTTAAGTGTAAAGTAACATGTAGCATACTAAAAGTAACGAATCAAAGTTACACTCTTGTGCATGATTTGATAGAGTAAGGAATTAACCCATAAAATAAATGCACTAATGTTTGTGATAAGTCATAGTTGGAGGTTGAGTTGTAAACAATGTTATAGGTCCACAAAAGCAGTTCCTAAGGCAACAATGGATGCTAACTTAGGCAGATATACTTATGCCTAATCACCATCCCTAAGAACATTCTTTATAATGATATTTTGAGTAGTTCATGAGTTCTTGTGATTCCTACCAATCCATAGCAATAGAATCTCAAAATCCCAAGTGAATAGGCATATCACTTACCTCTGTATAAAGTCTTGAAAAATCCTTGTAGCCTCTAGATGCTAAAAAAAATAGGTAAAACTCATGTGGGCATCTATCTTCCACACTCCATGTTTGTACCTAGCCTCCAATGTCTATTTGATGAATGTACTAGCCCAACATTACCCATTTGATGAAAGTAGTTTCCCAGCATTATCTATTTGATGATTGTACTTTCCATTTCAAGGGTGTTTAGCCAATGTGTGCATCGAGGAATTTGAGGAAGCATGTACATGTAAAAAAAATTCTAATCTGGAACCAAAATGTTCATCACTTCCATTTCCAACATTCTTTTTAGTGGACAAGCCTCACATAAATCATGCTGAAGGTTTCAACTATAGCTTCTTGGGCTTGGTGATATTCATATCTTTCAATAACATCATTTCGAAGAGCTCTACTAATATCTGACAAAGGAATTGACTCCTCACAGTAATCAAAAGCCATGCAAGATAGACATCCATGTGCTTTGAGACCTCCATAAATTGGATTGTATCAAGTAATCTGTTTGCAACTTTATTTGACACCATACATTGAGTTTTGTTAATTTCAACATTATGATTGTTCTACATATGCTTATGCAAAAGGATTAGATATCATTTAAGTCTAGTGGTGGCCACTTAGAGAGACATAATGATAAATGTTTATTTTTAAATGCCTAATCAAAATTAGCACATAGTTTTATCAATGTTAAACTTTTTACTTTTAAATTCCTAATCAAAATTAGTTGTTTTCTTTTTCTCTAGGTACTTGGAAGCATATAGAATGGTGCAGAAGTCGACATTATGCATTGAAGTGTCTTGTTACCAAAACCTGGTTCAATCGATTATTGCATATGTCCTTCACAACATGGCACTAAATCACGTCCTCCAAACTAAGAGAGAAGTTCATGGAAAGACTACAAATAATGAAGCATACTATATTGCCCTTATTGAAGGGATAAAAGAAGAAAAAAAATGGAGTGCCAATGATATTGTAGTCTTCACCAACTCATAATTGATATGTAATCAGATTAAAGGAATTTATCAAGTTCGAAAGGACAATATAAAACCTCTACATAGAGAAGCAAGAATTGTTGCATCTCAATTTCAGTGCTTTACCATAAATTACCATATGAATATTAAGAGGATGTCAAGTGATATAGTATCGAGAGTAGAGTCAATTGTAGGTGAAGGTGTTAAAGATGACTTTGTATCACCATCTATGCCAAAAAAAATCATTGATGGACATCGATATAGATCCCCAATGTGTGGATGCTTTCTTCTCACGATTGTTGCTCTATCTCTAGTGGCATGGTTGTTTCACTAAGGAACTTATTACTATATTACATTTGTCTCAAATTGTAATATTTGGGGTCTCTTTTAAGGATGATAAGATTGAACAAGGCTTGGTATACATCCAAACTTATGTGTATGGTTAATTATTAACTAAATTAATGTTTTTGACGTTCTAACTATTTTTTCTTTGTTATTTTACCATGTTTTCTAGAGAAAATCATGACACATGGGTTTAAATGTAGTTACTTTTCATGCACCCTTCGTGGAGATTCTTTTAGATGGTCAGGAAACCTTATACCATGACCCACCTCTTTTTAGGAGTTGTATGACTTGTTCTTCAAAGAGTTCATTGACTTTCAATAAAGTGTTGCATTGCCTCCTCCAATACATCATCTTGGAAGGTATGAATAGTCTTAGTAAGTTTTATTTTTTTATACCTCTTGATCCTAATAATGTTTATGTGACTCTGTATTAGTTGCAAGAGCACATCTCTTATGTCTGTGAACTTATGGGTGATGATCATGATGATTGGATCCTTTGCAATTACAAATGAATGTAGACCACTTTTCTCCTACATAGTGGTGACCACCTAACCATCCCATAAACAACTATCATCCTAGTGCCTCCATAGTTCCTCAAGAATAACTTTCTAAAAAAAATTCCCCCTAAGAATGTTACTTGTCCTTTTGCAGGATCCCTTTGATATATTGCCAATGTTGTTCATTGTATTGTCACTATACTATTTTTTTGACACTAATTGGGTGATATCAAACTCAAAAATGCCTCACATTAGTTCTCTTCTTTCCAGTACTTGAAGTTCCCCACTAAACCACCAATATCCTTTGAGCCCCGTGAGTTTGATCCTCTGCTACCTTGACAATCATTACATATGAAAGGTTTGGTGCATGGACCCCATTGACATGTTATTTAACAATGTTGCATGAAAACATGATCCATGAGGCAACATATCCTACCCAGCAGTCCTCCATGGAAGAATTATATGAATTGATACTATTTTCTATGTCAAACATACCATCATAGACGGTATCAATGTGAATCACCTTCCATGACCCACTCAAACAATAATTGAATGTTATGATAGTGCCTTTAATTTTCCAATGCATAGGTTATATTTGAAATGATATTATGATGAGACATTTCTGTTGTAATAGCTTACTTAGAAAATAACTCTAGGGAAATGTCATTATCTCACCACCTCTCACAATTAAATGCAACATAGTGGTTGGCTTAGTGGAATGACCCAATATACATCTTCTACAACTCCTACAACTCCTACAACTCCTACTAGGTTAGTGATGTGACAAATGGACTAGCTTTGAGTTATTTTAAGATTAGACATAGCCTTTTAAGGGGTAGGTACCTTGCATGCTCCATCAATGATCAATTTCCCTAGTTTTCATATTTTTACTATCTTCTCCTGGTTAATGCCACAAAGCTCATATGCTTTAGATATAATTGGTTAGTTAATGAAAAATATTTGAGGAAGTGGTCAAATAAATTAGAATGATTCCCTTGTTAGGTTCCTCTCATTTATAAAACGTTGCATCCTTCCTCCACCTTCTCAACTTGCATTCTTTCTTCCTCACTATCATTGTTTTCTTTACTGGTCATTGGTGTACTTTCTTTAATGATCCCACTTTGTGTTTATAGTTTATGTATCTATTTTTTATGTCTTATCTATGGAATCTCCCAATGTTCCTACTCCTATCTATTGTGTAGAGGCTAGAGACCATTTCTATCGAACTAGTAATGCTCCATTTCATATATAGTCTATGCACAATGATGAAGAACTATTTTAATAACACATCAAGTTTCCCAAATGGACAATAAATTATAATCCATATCTCAATCCATACCTTAATCCCTTTTGCAATGATCCTCTTCATGCTTTAGATCCTCCAAAAAATGATTTGGATGAGGCTTTGATGCACATTGGCCTACATTATTTTCAATGCAATATTTGGGACATGGTTCATATATATGTTTGAATTACTTAGGAGTGTCTTACTCATGTTTAAGGTCTTATATTTTTCATCTATGTAGCCTTTAATAACCTTGATGAGATAGTACAGAGTAATTCTTACATCTCTATCCTTTGCAACTTAGAGTTAAATTCAAGATTAAACAATTTGAACATAGATGTTATGATTTATCCCTTATTCATGAAGGAAAAACTTCTTAGTTTTATGACCACCTCCATTTTCTATCTTTTTTCCCACACTCCCACATGGTACCTCTCAGTCGAAGCACCTCAACTACTACATTTATACATGAGATATTTTCCCTATTTGATGGTCCATTTTCACTTTAGATTGGCTTAGTTGAGATGCTTATGACTCAATGGATTATGTATGCCCATTTAAAATGGGGTCCACTTTTGTTCTACTTCTCTTTGTTGTTTCTTGTTAGAATAAGTCATGCAAAGTTTTTCTAGAATATGATCTCGTAGTGAAACCTATTGTTTTATTCTAGATACAAACCCTACATTCTCACTCATTCCACAAATTTCATATTAAGCATAGGGTGCCATTGCCATGATAACAAATACATCATATATAATTTTCCCCTTTTCTTCAGTGAAAAATCTATGTACACCACCAAATATTGATGAGCTTATTAGAGATAGGTTAGTATGTTTGAAAAGAGAATATTAGTACTATGTTGTGATGGTTTTTGGATATTTGCATATTTTATGAATTTAGATAAGTACCTTAAAATTCCAAAAGTCGTCTAAGAAATGACATAGTAGTATTTCAACATGAATCATTACTCTTGTGCCTTATGTTAAAGGGATCAATTCCTTATTCTACAGGGTAAAATCATGAATCTGGGTAACACTTTCGTGACAATCGTGTCTCCAAAATTTCTAGCGGCAATTTTTCGGCTGAACAAATATTGTTTTCGGCCGAAAATTTTCACGTCAAATTTAATGGTGCCCTCGAAATTCGTGTACAAAATTTTTTGGATGAATTATTTTCCCGTGGTAAGCATATTTCGGCCAAAACGTTTATTTTTAATGGATTCCGTTAAAAACTAGGTTTCGACCGAAAGAATATTTCGGCCGAAAACTTGAAAATGGGACTATTTGCAGGAAACTGGAAATTCTCTCCATATTACTTCATCTTTGGAGGTAGCGGACTCCTACAAATACTCATAATTTAGTTTGAGAAATGATACCAACATTTTTAAAATTGAATCTACTTTCATTGGGTATAATTTGTTTTCATTTTCATTGTTTTTATCTAATTTTATTTAATTTTATAAAAAAATCACTAAATAATATTTTTAGGTGAGATTATGATTCGGTGAAATGAAAAATCCATATCTCTAAAAATACACAACCGAAAATTATGGAAAATTTATATTCATAATTGGGAAATGGTTCTCTTCAAAAGGGTATTTTTAGATTTTACTTTTAAGTAAAAATTAAGATAGATACAAGGTGTAGAAAAACACGTGTTTAAAATATGCAACGTTTTCATCTTGGTCAACTTAAAAAAATTCTAGAAATTATAATATTCATCCGTTAGATTCAAAATTATAGTCATAATAAAATAGAGTCTCTGTAGATTGTTGCAGTATATTTCATTTGTTAAAAACATAAGTTTAATAATAGATACATTGTTGTGGAAAACAATAACTCATTATCATTCCTTTCATGTTTAAGGAACAGACTGTTAAACAATTATCAAATTGACATATCAAATCTTGATAAAAAAAAATTGAAAAATAGTCATTAGAAATATAACAAAATTATTCACAAGTTTTGTTTTTACTGTAAAGTGAAATTCTAAATAAAAAAAATACTTTTGTATGTCGGAAGTTGAAGAACTTGTAAAAATACAGTTTTTTTTGTCATAAAACAAACAAAAGTGTTACCCATCTTCATGATTTTACCCTACAAGAACTACCTAAAAACCACTTGATCAATGCAAACATGGGTTTAGCGAGATTGTACTGCACTAATCATAGTACATAGTTTAGTATGAGACAAATTTTAAGAATTTTTAATGTGGATTAAAGGATGCCTAATAGCTTAATTATTAGGACACACCCATCCTTAGATAATAATTCTTTCCTAGGTTTTCAAGCATGTGAATACTCCCTATAGTGTTCTCTATGAAACATATTTCTATACCTTATCAAGCCATCCTCAATATGGTGAACTGTTGAAAGAGATAGTGAACAAGTAAAATAAAATAGAAAGTTCAATTGAGTTTGAGAAATCTCTTGTACATAAGCGATGTGACACAAGACATACTCTAGGATCCACCAATTCATGGCCTTCCACATATTTAGACAATGGAATAATAGAAACAATAATAGCATCAATCACAATTGACTTTAAAATTTGGTAAACCCTCCACTGGTCATTCCCATGTTCCATACTATCAGCCACCCCACCATCATAGACCTCACCTCCCATGATCCAACTGTCTCACCTACTAAAAATGCACAAGATGCACACCTCTGAACTCACATAATACACATCAATACAATTATACCACCTTTCCACCATATGAAGTCAAACATTATCTTTCCCTAACCCTAATCATGGAGGAAATCCATTAGACTGTCACTTCTCTCGTGATAAACAAAAATATACACTTACTAGAGTCCATGCTTCCTTACCACCCTACCTTTAATGACTTAACCAACATCCCATCGTTCACCTTTGGGAATTACTATGTCTCCATCCTTCCAACACCCACTTTACCTTCCCTAATTGGCCCTCCAAACAATTTTTTGTAGAATCCTCTCCCTTCGGCCACACCAATATCTTCCCTAAAGAGACAATTGTACTCAACCCTCTTTTAAGTCTCCCTCTACCTCATATTTATCGGAGAACCCTACCACCCTTTTTTATTCCTTAAAAATTACAAGTATGGAATATAAACATTCACACTCAACTAAAAGACATTCCACAGGTTCCTCCTTCATGCATTATTTTCCCTTAAGAATCAAATCTCTTCAACGCGATAAACAATGTTTCAAAATGATTAAAGTATTTCTAGACATGAAGAATTCAAAGTTTTGGTTGTTGATGATTCCTTAGAGAAATTTTAAATATTAGAAGAATATATAATTTAACTTTGATTTGGAGGCAATGGGAAACTGGATGACCCTCCCCCTTCAAAACTGCCAAAAATCTATGTTTCTATGTCACTACTAGGGATAAAAAATAACATTCAGTGGTTACATAGATTCTATTTCCAGTAACTACATCTGTCTGATTTCACACCTATCCATAAAAATTCTCTAACAAAACTATTATATCTGAACCATGAACATAAGTTTAAGAGGTGGCTTATTTGGGAGGATCTCCCGAGCTATGACACCACCACTCTGAAGCTCGATAAAACTAGAAATGAACTCCACTCCATCTGAAAAATCTGCATGTAACGAGAAGTTCATCCATCACTCTCACTATTGGACGTAGAGAGCATTTCCTTGAGTGTGTGTCATTTATTACACCACAATATCGACATTTCCAATGTGATATCAAAGGGTTAGCGACAGTGTATATACAACGAAAAGATGATTTTAAGTGAATTTTCACATATGACTCGTGTCCCCATCTCAAAAACAAAATTTTTGAGTAGGGATAGTTTCATATAGCAGAGAATGTGCTATATTTTCATGGTATAAAATACCACTATTCAAAGGCCATGAAATAACAAGTACAATTACATTTTTGATAGTGCAGTCTGTAATATAACTCGCTTAATTGAAATACAATCCTTCGATATATAAAAGCTAGGATGGGGAGATTGAAAGAGAACTCAAATACCATCATTATATTAATTGTTCCTTTGAGAAACATTCAAAAAAGCACAAACATAGAAGTTGAGCATTCTTGATATCAATGAAAAGTCCAATGAAGCAAGGCTACAAGCTTCTTCATTGACCCTGCTTCTAAGTATCAAATTTCTAAGAAAGAGAAGCCATACCCAAACAAGGAATATAGTCAAGCCTCAAAATTATTCTTGGACAGCCATTGGATGCCAATAAATACATAATATTCAAATTAGAAACAAATTCAACTTTGTTTGTTTCTATGAGTATTCTTGAACGCCTTTCAAGAACTTGACAAATTGTAACATTGTAGGATGCTTTACAAGGTCATCTGAGGTGCACATTGTTTCCACCTAAAACAATTTTAGCATATCTTTCTTGGATGTCCCATTGAAAATCATAGGATCTAGAGTCTCAGCTGGCTATCCTCTTTTGATCATTTGATGGACCCAAGCCACTAGATTTCCACCATCTATATCTCTGAATTCAGGTCCTACTGGCTCCTTTCTAGTAAGTAGTTCAAGCAATATCACTCCAAAAATATACACATTGCCTCTGGTAGTGGATCTACAACTCTTCCCATATTTAGGAGGAATGTATCCAAATGGCCCACAATGTCATTACTTACATGAGCTTCTCAAGCACTAATGATTCGTGCCAATCCAAAGTCAACAACCTTGGGTTCAAAATCTCCATTGAGCAAGATTTTGATAGCTTTCATATCTCGATGAATAATGTGAGGAATCAAGTCATGATGAAGGAATGCAAGGCCTCTCGCTAATCCCATTGCAATTTTGAATCAGTTAGACCACTTGAATACCTCAAGGGCATCTTCCTTGTTCCTTAACCACAAATCAAGGCTTCTATTCACCATATAATCATATACCAATAACGTTTCCTCCCCAAATGAGCAATATCCAAGAAGTGCCACTAGATTCATGTGCTTAATTTTCCCCAAGGTTTCCATCTCTGCTTGGAATTCCTCGTGTTCTTGAGGCTTGGCATGGCTTAGCTTCTTAATTGCAATCATTTTCCCATTTAGAAGAATGCATTTATAGACCGTCTCGAACCCACCATCTCCAATGATATTGGTCTTGCAAAAATTATTGGTGGCATGAAGAATATCAACTAATGTTAATCGAAGGAGATACCTCTCAAACATGGACACATTTATGCTGAGAGGCTCCTTGGATTTGATGCTGATAAAGAATAGGTTTGGTTCCATGGTTGCATTGAATTTGCTTCCATTTTTCAGTGCTCAAAGAGTTTCTAGTCCTTAATTTCTCAAATGCTTGGGGATATTTTGATGGAGCAAGCCAAGGTTGCCCATTTATCTGTGGATCTAGTAGCATACTATACATGTTTGCAAACGATCGCATTTACTTCAAAGAAGAATTTGGAAATGAGATGTGTGCTACATGGTTACTCTTAAAAATTATAGTGGACAAGAATTTCAAGTCCTCATATATTGGGAGACTCAAAGATATTAATAGATTGGACAAATGGAATTAATAATCTGTAGAACTTAAATATTATCCCTATAATGGAAAAAATCAGAGAAGAAAGAAACATAATTGGATATGTATTATTTCAACATGTACATAGAGAGCTAAATGAGACAACTAATAAGTTTTATAAAGAAAATCTAGTACTCCGGGAAGGAAAGCTTGTGATAATATAAATAGATGAGAGGGGATCTCTTCCTCAAGATTTCATATCTCTTTATTGAGAAGCAACATTCTATTTTTTTTGTTTTTAGTAGAGTTTGATATTTACTCGATATGATGAGGTATGTCTCTAGAAAATTGGGCAATACTGGAGATGCAACCCTCATGTGGTTGGATTTGTATGGAAGAAGAGGATGCTTCTCCCCTCGTACTATAGTTACCTATAATAATCATAGTTAACACATTAATACATAAACAACACTTAATACACCAATTAAAATAAACTAAGAGAAAGTATATCACAACAAACCTATAAAATCACCAACTAGAGAGTTGTCAACCAACTGAGCATGTTCGAAGGGAGGAACATCTCCAGAAGAAGCTCCTATATCTCTAATAAAACTCACATTGGCATGCAAGTAATACAAATATGAAAATATTGATTATATCAATTGTGAGTCCAACCAAATGTACATGGAATGGTAGGAAAACTAGAATGACATATTATATTTCTATGTCCTTGGAATGAATCCACAGTAGTGGATTGTTGCACCTCTGCCAAAAATTCACACACTAATCTATTAAATAATGGTGATGTCTATATATACTAATATAAACATATTCATATCATTGCTCTATTAAACTCACCCGGGACCATAGAAACTGCATTGTTGGGGTGAGGACGCCCTCGCTTGTTGAGATACTGAAACTGAAATGGATCATATTCACATGCAGGGACATTGAAATCAATTTATAAGACGTCACCTTATTTTCTTATTTTGTTCTTCTTTTTAGGGATAAGAAAACTCTTATTCCTCTTTATATATGACTCAAAAGCACCCAACCCAAGGGTGTTTCAATAATCCATAATATGAAGGTCGTTAGCTTCATCCAACATTTTTTTAACCAGACCAACCAATTGTTCGGTCTTGTTCAAACAAGAGGAAGGATTGTTTAAAAGAAGCTTTAAGTATCCAAACAGCTCCTCCCTAGTCAACTGGAGTCCCTCAACATCTAGATTAACAATATCACTGACCATAATAGATTTGTTGGCATCTACATCAAGATTTGGTTCATGTATTCTTATCTCATGAGGGTCATTGAACAAATTGGGTATTGCATCATGATCCGGTAATGAATTTGAATCACCTAAGGCATAATACAACAAATTCACCTTTATGGCATGCAAATGTTGCCACAAAAATACCATGGACGATCACAAGCTATACAATTTGTGTGATACTAGGTGACAAGATATTTCTTATCACACTTTGTTCAACTCCTCACCCAATAGGCATGCAATATGCTCTCATGAAGGCAAAAATCACTATCTGGAATTCTTCTTGCCTTTTCCATTGATGATTCATACTATTTATCTTTCCTATATTTATTCAAATTTCCCTCTTTTTTCAAAATTTCCTTGCATCGGTAATAGGGCTCAACATTTATAAGGAGGATATACAAATAACCAATCCATCCTACAAGCACACTTTTTTCTTCAATCTGATATAAATTTGGTCTTCAGGTAACAATGATATGACTCGATAACATTATTTGTCTCCTGATTTGCATGAAGAAAACATTTGCATCCTTTTACCCACATCCCTACATATGAAAAATGAGTTAGTGAAGATATCATCTTTACTAAACACAAAAATAAAAATCCAAAAAAATTTCTTGCACTTACAGATCTTATCACGAGCAACCCAATTCTTATAGAAATAGTCCAAGAAGGTTTCCTCATTTGTGAATTTGATGAAAACTCCATCGATTGCATATGTCACTTCTCCATTGGAACAATTTTTCATGATTATGCTTAACTCATTGAACATCTCTCTTGTTATTTATGGACTCCTAGCCAATCGGTTTAGATTTTTTATCCATGCTTGTTGTATATGACAAATACATAAGATCACTTCACACCTTGTGATCCTCCTGCCAAATTCAATTCATTTTTAGTGTGATATTTATAGAAAAAATACAAGTTAAAATGTACAATAACAAGATTGAATTTATCTTAATGCAAAGATTCCAAGCAATGCATCATCAACCATGAAGGCATTAACTTTTCAATTAGGATGAAATTGGTAACACCTATACATGAGGTGCTCCAACCATAGTGCAATATCATGTGATGTATTTCTTGATGCCACCACCCATGCAACCGGCACCCCACTTTGTTGTTCATCAAAAGCTACTAATGTGAACAATTGATACTGTCATGTTCAAAAGAACATATGTAGTCAAGCTTAAGTCATCAATAATATTTAATCACTACAAATCAAATGATCATACTAAATCAATTATTGGAAACATAATTACCCCATATTTATTTGTATTAAATGTTGAATCCATGGTTATTAAGCTATTCTGAGATAGCTTAATCATCGTCTCCAACATCCATGGCTTTTGAATTCCATCTATGAAAGAGACATCTCTACCATTAGGATTTTGGTAAAAGAAAAAATCGGGTGTTTTTTATACCAAAGGTTCACGCTTATTTCATCATTTCTGTGCAATTGGTAGTTTCCCTTCATCAAATGATTGTAGATGTTGACAACATCTTTCCTGCTCAAGAAACAATATCTTTCCCGAGCTGTGGCATTCTTATCAACATGGTTTTTTATATGCATTTTACAAACTGAATCAACTAGCACTTCCAAAAAATAACAACTTTCTACATAAGAGACCATGTCTCTTGAAATCCTTGGCTTATGCATGGACATAGCCTCACTCGAAGTATCATGTTGGCCATGACAAGGCCATCCATCCCCATCTTCATGGTCATACACATTATATGGAAAAATTGCTACATCATGTTTTTGAACCATAACCTTTACGATGAAGTGGCACTGACAACCCCTCTTCTTCACAAAGGATGTCCTTCGTTTCTTTGTATGTTTTCCTCTCTTATTCTATGGGCCATATGAGCAAGCATAACTTCATAACAATGTTTGAAACATCAATACATATAAAAAATGAGAAAACACTTGTATTACCAACATGTAAACAATACATTTCTAATGTACTTACAAATCATATCGTAAGGCACCACTAGAATTCGATTTTGGGGGTTTGTTTTTTCAGCGTATTAAAGTACATGGAGCTTCTTGATTCATTTTGTCCCCTCTAATAAAGTCGCGAACTCTTTTTGAAGGGATTTTTGCAACTCAATCAATGCTCATGTTTATTCAATATATTTCAAAGAAAATTAAATCTTTACCAGAAAATGTGATCCTATCTTTAGGGTCTTGCACCTCAAGGCCATGATAGTCTTCGAGTTTTTTCCTTGATTTCTCATTTTCTATCAATTCCTACAAGAATTGTATAAACACATTAAGAAAAAAATTGATCCATTCACAATATTTGCATTGTAAGCCTCCTAATACAATTAGAAACCATAAACACTTAGAAACCATAAACCATAAACACTACTCAACAAATCATTATAAGGCATGTGCTTAGGGATGGTGATTAGTCATTAATATTTCTGCCTAAGTTAGCATCAATTGCTACATTGGGAATTTATTTTGTGGGCCTATAACATTGTTGACAACCCAACCTCCAACTATGACTTATCACAAACATTAGTGAATTTCTTTTATTGGGTTAATTCCTTACTCTATCAAATCATGCAAAAGAGTGTAATGTTGATTCCTTAATTTCACTATGCTACATGTTATTTTACACTTAAACCATCTGCGATTGTAAGGTAGCCACCCCATAGAATAAAACCTCAAGGGATTTTCTTGTTCATTGACCATGGGATCATGCACAAAGACCTGAATACAATGAGTATATCGCTTCACAAGGAAGGCAATGCATCTATTGCAGATATTGGATTGGTTCGCCCTTGTCATATCTTGGGAGAGGTTCTTGAATATCAGATAGGCAGATACAAATGGCTTGCACCTGAGGTTTGTTAATCCATTCTTTGGTATTTATTCAAGGGTACTGACTATCCGAACATTTTCTGCTCTTGTACTTTCTCACTTTTTGGCTCTTGTACTTTCTCAGTTTCTAGTTTCTTAAGCTCTCTTCCGATGACATTGGAAGGTGAAAGGATTATAAGTATAAAGCTATTTTCTTTGAATCTCTGGCTTGTTCTTCTACATTGTCTACATATTTTACATTCTTTAGTTCCTTCCATTTCTACAAGGTTTTGGTTGATAGACATACTACTATAGTGATCTTCTTGTTGTGTTCCATTTTTTTTTTTGGGTATTCTTTGGAAGGGTTGTATATTTCTATCTAGTGGTATTGACATCAAAGATTCACTATTCGATTATCTTCGATATTTTTCACTGTCCTGCCACACTCCAGATTGGTGATGTGGATTCTTAGCTCTCTTTTGTTCTTTCCAAAAGTATTTTTCTACTGTAATGCTCAGGTGGTTTGTTTCTGTGTTAACGAAGAAAAAGTAGTCACGTTCAAGTGATTTGGATTGTGTGTTGTAGTCAGAATGCTTGGTCCATTTCTATAAGTTTTGAATCATGTCTGGATTTTGTTTTCTGGATGTTTTTACGACATTTCTTTAGTGTTATTATGCAAATCAATGACTTTTACCTGTTGGTGGAAACAACAACACTATTCATATGGTGGTTCATTACATCAATAATAGATTTGTTACACATAGATGATAAATTTGTTTTACCTATGACTTCTCTACATGGATTTATCAAACAGGTCATTGCAGCAGATCCTGAGACTGTATCGGAAACACCTACGAGCAATGTCTACGACTTTGGAATGATTATTTGGGAAATTCTTACTTTCTAATCTCCTTATGCAGGCTACTCACTTGTACAGGTTGTTGTAGGCATTGCAGTATGTGGACTGCGACCAGGTATCCCTTCATATTTCCCTCCTCTTCTGAATTATTTGATGCAGAGATGTTGGAGAAACTGTCCTCTTCAGAGACCTCATTTTTTTGAATTTATTAATGTATTACGTGGTTTTTCATTACAGTTAACTTGATCATGACTTTTATGTTATGAGAATTTTTTTGCCTCGTTGATGCAGTTAATCTAATGTGCCTATCTGGCTTGAAAATCTGCTTATAACAGAGAAATCATCTAAAATTTATGTATGGTGATGCGTCTTTCAAACTTTCCTGTAATTTTGTAATTCACCTACAGAAGTCCAGAAAGCTCACATGGATTTTTCTGCTGCAAGTTAATTTCTTGTCTAATATTGTAGCTTTCAGTTGCAACTTCAGTAAGTTGATATTTACAGCTTTGCTGACGAGGAATAGATTTTGGGATATAGGACATCATTTTTGATATAGTTATGAATTTATTGAACTATTTTTACAATTTTAACAATTCATCCTAAAAGACATGACTTGGCATCAAAGTCCATGAGGTTGCCTCAATATATTGACAATGGAAAGGAACCTAGTGGTTAGTTGTTATTTTTTCTCTCTCTCTCTATTGTTTCTAGTGTAGGTAAGAATAATGGCATGCTAATGTTTGTTATTTTTCCATTAACAACGAGGTTCCCCACACCCTAGGGATAGGGCAGTCCTTTCCAGCATACTCGGGAATAACCAAGTGGCATACTCACTATGGTCCCCCTGGCTATTCAAACCATAGACATGGGTTGACTGTCATCCATGCAAGACCACTTGGTCTACCTACAGAGGTGCAATGACATATTATTATTAATTTATTACATATATGGACCTACATCTTCCAAACACCTAACTTCTACCGTGATTGATTTTTAGTTGATGATACAACAACGACGTTCCCCACACCCTAGGGATAGGTCAGTCCTTTCCAGCATACCAAGGAATAACCAAGTGGCATGCTCATTTCAATTTAAAGTGACATAAGCTATGAGGAAAACGTTATAAAAAGTCTATAGATGCAGTTTCACTGGTGGCATACTTTTAGCTATTGGAAATTTGACTCAGTTACCCTCCCTGTATCTTCTTGCAAACAAACTAGCTAGTAGAATACCTAAGGGTGTTGCCAATTTGAAGATATTGAAAGAACTCGGCTTAGGTAACAACTATTTCACTGGTGACATACCTAAAGTGATTAGAAATTTGAGTCAATTGACCTACATAAATCTGGGTGGAAACATATTTAGTGGTGACATAACAGAAGCCATTACCAATTTGTATCAGTTGGCATACCTATATCTTGGAAGAAATACGTTCAGTAGTGGCATACCTCAAGACGTTTCCACAATGATTAAGTTGGCCTTCCTTAATCTTGGTACAAACATGCTAAGTGGTATAAATTTTTCATTTCAGTTTCGAGTGACATAAGCTATAAGGCCAGAGGCATTTGTTCGGAAAGGGCCAATTATCGTTGCGAATATGGAAAATATTTGGTATTTGCAAAACAACCTCTAAGTTGGACTTAAATTGGTTTGGATTGGGAAATGGAAAGAATGAAGAAGTGTTCAATAAATCCATCTGGCTTGCGGAGCTTGTTGGATATTTTCCTTTGTTCCTTGCATTTCCAAGCAATGGACGACTGCTGAGATATAAATGATGAAATCTTAAGCAGCGAAAATGTGGAATACAGACGTTATAAAAATTATATAGATGCAGTTTCCTATGACATTGTTGTTTTTCTAAGAAGGATATGCCTGCCACTGTCAATTTGTTCATGGCGTACATACTCCTTCCTGCTTGTTGAATCATCCAGTGGTATATGCTCATTTACTTGGATTTTACTGGTATCACATCCTACTTGACATGTGTTAACTTTTTTTTTTTTTTTTTCAAGGCAATGAGTATTTTCCTGGTATTTTCGAGTTCTCGTTCCTAGCTTGCATTTGCACTTCCATAGAGGAAGTCTTGTTCTATACATTTTTTTTTTTTTTTTCCAATGTACTTCGAAGGTAGTTGTACAAACTTAATCCCTCTAACATTTTGTGTCTTAAATTCTTTCTATACATGTATTAGCAGTTCTAACAGGGAAATAGAAACAAAGAATAGAGATTCTAACAAGCATACAGTAACACTGAAATCTGAAATTATAGTGACAAAAGCTATAAATGGGGACATTCAATATTCTGCAGAGTATCAATGGAAGTAATTGTGCAGTCAGTGATTCAAGAATATATCAATAAAAAGGTACTATATCAATAAAAGGAAAGAACAACTTTCACAACTTTATAAGATGGATCCTAAGAAGTTCTAGAGCCAAATTCTAAAATTTAATACTAAAGAAAATAATAGGATTCCCTTAAGGGACTGGAATTCCTACTTTAAAAGTCTTTACGAGTTTCCTAATTCCTTGGACACCATTCCTATTGTCCCTACAAAGGAATAATTTTTTTCTTTAGATGACATAGAGTTCTGAGTTAAGCGGCTTGAAAATGGGAAGGATAAGGACATTGAAGGATACCAAGCTAAAACTTTTAAAATCGGAGGGCCAATCCTTATCCCTCACATACACAAGATCTTCAATTTAGCAATCAAGCAGGGCTTCCATAAACATTGGATGCAAAGCGTCAATGTTCCTATTTTTAAAAATGGGGATAGAAACATTCCCTCTAATTATAGGAAAATTATGATTAGCCTGATTTTAGCCACAATCTTTATGGAATTATTTTGGAAAAGAAGATTATCCTTTGGCTAGAAAGTCACGGTAAAATACCTAAAGGCTAGGTTGGGTTTAGGAGATATCATTCAACTGTGGACCATATTTTTACCTTTAGGATCATTGCAGAGGAGTTCCGTGATACTAAAACTAATCTTTTTTGTTGTTTTGTTGACTTTAGAAAAGATTTTGACATGGTTCCTAAGAAAAACCTTTGGAATAGGTTGAAAGAGATAAAAGTGCCTCTCGAGTTGAGGGATGTTGCAATAAGGATGTATGATAACTTTATTTATAAGTTTAGAAACATGGAGGGATGGTCAAAAGTTATTAACTGCAATATCAGAGTCAAACAATCTTATCCCTTGTCCCCTACCCTTTTTGGCATATACATTGACAAGTTAGAATATTGCTTGGAAAAAGTAGGTTGTGTCGGCCCTACTCTCACTGGTATAGTCATCAATATTCTTATTTATGCCGATGATATAATTCTTATGGTATGGAGTCCCCATGATCTTGAAAACCAACTAAGAATCCTCAAGCAATTTTTCTCCAATATGGGTATGACTGTTAATATTGATAAGACTAAGGTCATGATTATTAAATCCAATAAGATCCCTTATGATACCTTTGTTTATGAAAACAAAAACTTGGAGGAAGTAAGTTCATACAAATACCTTGGAATTGATATTCACCACAAGCTCAATTGAAATATTAGGATTGAGAAAAGGATTATTTGGGGAAAGAAAGTTTATTATGGGATTGAAAACAATTGTAAATCAACAGATCTTTGGAGTGGGGATAAGAAGAAATGCCTCTTTGAGACTCTTGTTACACATTTTATTCATTATGGATGTGAATTCGAGGGTTGTAGCATCTCTCGTGAATCCTGAAGAAAAATAGAGAAAATACAAAAGAATTTTATAACCTATAATCTCAAAATTAATGGAAATATGCCTTATCCCATCCTCCTCTTAGAAACAAGCCTCTCCCCCATTGAGAGCATGGCTATGACTAGATACCTAATGTATAAGAAAAAGTTAAACAACATGGAAGACAAGAGGCTTTCTAAAATTGCTTCAAAATCGAGTCATAACCACTATTGACTCAAACGAGGATGGAATAAAGATTCCCGACCTTGGATAAACTATTGGGGAATCATGTAAGACACCATTTTAAAGAATAAATATACTCTTAAAAATAACGTCAAATCAAAATTTAAGGAGAAAATGTGGTGTGATAAACAATTAGATGAAAAAAGAAAATTGAGGTATTATAAGGATGTAATCAACCCTAATATAGAAGATCAACATTATCTATATGCTTTGCCAAGTGTAAAGAAAAAAAAAATCATTGCTAAGATAAGAACAAATTCTCACTAGATCAATAGTGAAACTGCGTGTTCGTTGATTCCTAAAACGCCATGGCATGTGTTGGGATAATATATGCACTATTAATTCCCACATTTAATTATCAACGGGGGCTCGTAAGATTCAATGTGCAGATGCATGAAACGTAGTATTAGAGCTTAGTCTAGCCTAATCTAAAGTCGACAAAACAATCTTCAAACCCACACTGCTGGAAATTAATACTAAGGATTCATCACTAGGACGTAGGAATAAATTAGTGCTAAAAAGGTTTAGATCATATTCTTTCGTGCACTCAGAGTGATGTTCGTGTGATTAGTTATGAGTAGCTTACTTAAGTTTCATATCTTTTAATGCATTCCAGTAGTGGTTAGCTAAGTTGCAAGAAAACTAAATCAAAGAAAACTAGATTAAAAGACAATGAGGACAATCTAAAAATGACTTGTAAATAAATGACACTAAAATTTCAAGACAATTCTTTAAATGGGTACAACAACAATAATGAAATCTATGTAATAAAACAATGGATCTCTAAACTACTGAATGAATGGAAATATTTAACAATTATCTATGGAAAGAAATAGACATATAGAGATGCACTTTGTATTCAATGGATACCAACATACTCTGCATATCAGTGCATGCAACAATATTTAAGAATCACATGAATACATCAGTCTTTAAGGTGTGTATGTTATATGTTTGTGATAATAAGACAAATAAATGTCAACAATGATCACTAAAGAATTATCTTATCCAGAACCTGAACCCAAAGTTTGAATCTTGAACATTCTATACTTATTAATCCATGCACCAATATTAATATAGAAATCACAACAAATATATCAGTCCTATGATATGTTTTATTGTTATGTTTCAAGAAGACAGATTCAATAAAAATAAATGATAGTCACCATGTGTTCCAAATCTCATGAGCAGGGATCAAATCCAATGATCAAAAGTGACTTTATAAATGTTATTGAGAGCAGAGTTTTTTCATATGACAGAGGTGCAAATAATGATGAGGTCCTCATGCAATGATACCACAAACATATTGTTTATGGAAACTAGATTCTTGGCGCCGAGATAGTGCAGAAATAAATTATATAATTGTCACATGAATCAAGTGTCAACAATGTTCAAAGAAGCAAAAAAAACTCCAGTTGTGTAAAACAACAAAGTGGTGTTACAAAATTGGAATAAAGTTGCACACATATGAAGAATGAATCTTGAGTCTTATTAATATTTATTTATTTATTTTACTGGGGGAATCGACAACTCGCGGTTCTCATACTCGCGTGACATGGGGTCGATCCCCAAGCGGCTACCACTATAACCCCAGGTGCAACCACCCATCCCGCAAGAATGGCGCACAAGTCCGGGTGAGAATTGAACATGAGACTTCATTTTTACAAATTTCCTTCCATTTACATAGCACTTGCCAATCCGTCTACACCCGTGTGGGCGAGTCTTATTAATATTAAATAAAACCCAAAACTGCAATTAAAGAGAAGACTAATTAGAAAGCACACCATACAATAAAATGAAAATATAATGGAATCAAACTAAATAAATTGAGCATAGAAATTCTTACCCACACTGAAGGGCCCTTCTGAGGTGGCTAGCACTACTGAGAAAGATCAGATGAAGCCAAGGATGTGCACAACATATCAACAACAATCATCTTTTCTTTTAATCATGGGACTATGTTTTTACATGCAAACCAACTCCTTAAAGCTTTCTCACAAAAACAAATCTCCCACTTACAAAAAAATCATGAAAATAATGGCTCCTTCTCACAGCCCTATGAGGCTTATTTATGCATGAAATCCATGGAGGAATGGGTGAAACTGAATCCCCAAACTCATAAAACATTTTTTACAATTTTAGGATAAATCCCAAAAATGTGGGTTTTTCATCAATTTGGGTAGATTCGAGTTAGAGATCCATCCATATATTCTACACAAATTTGAATTTTGGAAAAGTGTCCTCTCCTAACTCAATTTTTCACATTCTAGATAAAACTCATATCATAGAAATTCTAGATCTGATACCATATGCACATAAATCGAGGCACAAGTTGGTAGTTTCAGATTTTTGCTAATTTTTGCAGAATCATTCCCCCTGAGCTAGAGGTCAAAACGCATGATATGGGTAATTTTTTCCCCACATTTTCACAATTAAACATCGTTCTGGACAAAACCCATGTCCTCGATTGTCTTCTAGAAGCATTTGAAATTTTCGAATTATTTCTAGTACCGGACGGTTGATGCTAGTACCAAAAGGGCACAACATTGGTACCGGATGAGCACAGAATTGGCACTAGATGAGCTGAGTACTGGATGACATGGAGTGTGGGTATCATATGACTTTGCATGTATTGATTGACTGTAGAACCGTTTGGTACCAGATGACTTGGAGTGTGAGTACCGAATGACCTGGAGTGTGGGTACTGAATGACTATGTAGGTATTGATTGATTGTAGAAACTTTTGGTACTAGATGACTTAGACTACGAGAATATATTTTTTGGACATAGAAACATAGGATTAAACCATCATCAACAAAACTATTGTATAATCATCCTTTTAATCACTCAAAATATGGAAAATTATGTATTAACCACATAAGATGAATAAAAAGAGATACTGGAGGTTTATGGTGTTATTAGCGATATATTATTGATGAAATGCGGGGAGAAGGTGTAATGATGAGTGTGTTTATATGGTGTAAAATATGATAAAACTAGAGCCAAACACACCCCCAAACCCAAGGATTTGCATGTCCTCATGCAAACAAGGTGAATAACTTATGATACTCTTCTTATAGATTTATGTGACATTGTTTCTTTTTTGTAGGTGTTGGAGCTTGTGGAATGACACTTTGGAAACTATCACGGATTGAATTTGAAACAAAAAAGAAAAATTATCATAAAAATGGAGGACAAGTAGTGGATGGGGTATCATAGTGATGGTAAATGGTATGTATGTGGAGAATGGTCTATAAAATGATGGTGATGGTGGTCGTATTAACATGGACACCTTTATTCTCTTTATCTTACATCAATCTTAAGACCAATATTTACTTTGGTGTTCTTTATTTGGGTAAGAAACAATGATTTCATCCTCTTTGAGATGGCTTAAGAATTCTTTATGATGTACAAAGAGAAGACACTATAGATTCTTTGTATTTGTATACCACATATTTCCTTTTCATTACTTGGTCATATCATCAAAGTATATTTTTCATTATGACAAGTGGAGTGAAGATGAACGGTTTACTGTGTAGTTGTGATAATGCATAGTGGAGTGTGGAGTGGGTAATAGTGGTTATGCATCATGTTTTCCAAGTTCTTAGTAAATTAAAAATATTTGTACCAGTTTTACCTCAAGTTACCCTTGCTTTGAATTTGAATGCATGTTGAAGTGTCAACTATGAAGAACATGACGAAATTTCTACAAAATCATGTTGTAGATTGCTGAAATTTGAAGATGAAGTGAAGCAAGGTTGAAAAATGATGGATATCTAGAAGAGATTTGATGAATGTTGATCTGATAAGATTCCTTATGTCTCTCTCTCTCACCCCCAAACCCGTTGGTTTTCATGTCATCATGCAAACTCTCATTAGCACACAAAATTGTTGCAAGTTGAAAGTGGACTATGTGGAACCGGTGCATGTTGACTGAAGGAGAGAAATTAAGTATGCCAGAGGTGAGAGTTGTTGAAAATCTCCTGCAAAAAGTACCCTCTAAAAAGATTTATATTTTTGTATTGTTTGTATAGGAACCTACTGGTTTCTGTACGAGCAGTACCGGAACAGAAAAATCTAAATTAACTAAACCAATACTGTTATTATGAAAGAAGAAATAAACATTGATGTCATTGTTAAAGAAACAACCAAAACTTAAACTTTATTCATGCTTACAAATTTGGAAATGAAATTTATTTTAAAATATTACAAGCATAAAGGAAATTCCTAAATTACTTATTCCATACGATTTCATCAATCATTAACAATTGAATGCTCAAGAAACCATATTAATTATGATGGGGGATTTTCCCTCTCATCCTTGAACATGAAAACATGAGGAGATAAGTGGTCTTTGATAAATGAGAAACCGATAGGAAACCAGTCATCCCTGCTTAATTTCTCAGATAATTTCTATCATTCGAGTAATATTGATAAAGTTCGCATTTGGGTTTATTATACTCCTATACTTATGGGTCCCACCTCTAGGACAATGACATCCTAGGTATGCATGATGGGGTCTTAAGACCATCTTAGGGAAATTCTCAAATGGAAATTAGATGAGGTTCATTCGCCTTTTGTTCAACCATGCATGCTTGTTCTTAAGGATTGACACAATTATAGTGTTCATACAGACAAATATAGATTAGGAATAATGATAGACATCAAAATCAAAACCCATTGCTAGCAAGCCTTTTTAGTATTCCAATGGGGTAATTTTGACATCTAAGAAATATCTTTCCTAGGAAGAATTCCCCATTGCCCACGAGCCTATTCAGTACCTTGATAGGCTTGCCTAGTTATACCACAGGCCAATACCCATTGCCAGTAGACCTTTTCAGTATCCCAACAGGTTAGCCTCTTACACCCATTTTCCATCAAAGGCTCTTGTCCCAATCTTTACCCTTAAGATAAAATTTATAGATTACTTTCGCATGGGTGAATTAGGAATCATCTTTGAAAACCTTTTTACAGGATGGGATGGTATTGAGTTAGAAGCTATTTTATATATTTCCCATAAACGATTGTTCATATGAAAAATTGACTTATGTATTGAGATTAGGTGAAAGACATATCATGGTCAAACTTACTTAATATGTGGTGGATGAGGCCATGAGAGAATGACCTAAAGGTGTCTCTAGAACCCAAGTTCATCTTCTCCATATAAGATTGTGTTCCCTAACAAGTAGAAGTTTCATTCACTCTCCCGCTACTATTTGATAAGAATGCTTGAATAACAAGTTCTAATATGAAACTAGGATGTACAAGTTACCTATGGGCATCATTATACAAACCTTAAAGATTTTGTAAATCCCCATAATATTTTAAAGACTAGGCTTATGAGAAATTGTTATTATTAATAATAAAAAATATGTGTGTAATAATAAGAAGAAATATCTTAAGTTGTTTTGGTTTTTTATGTTAGATCACCAATATTATATTCATCTCATTTCATTTATTTGAAATGAAACATGAAAAATGTTGCATTTATTTAGAACTAGGTTAACTAACATGCAACTTTTACTCTATCCTATCTAAGAAAAAGAAATTGTATTTCACATGTAAGAATATTTCCAATGTATCCATGTGCATAATAGGTGTAGAAATAAATTCATACTCGAGTTTGAAAGATAAGCTTTAATGTATACCAGAATACAAAGAACTAGTTGCTTTGATGATGATGTGAATAATTGTTGAAGAAGAGAGTGGTGGCTCACTCTGGTTGTCATCTAGAACCAATGTTCATTGTAATCTTGATGTTCTTGGTTCACTTCCTCATTTACAACACTCTGCATGTCTCCCTCTATCATGCCATGCAAATCCTCTTCTTTTGGATGGTTTGTCTCTTGTATGCATACTGGATCTGGCGATATACATGTCAAGAACACATCGATATCAGGTTCTAGTAGTTACTCTCTATTGAATGATTCTTCAGTCTCCTCTACAGGTTGGAAAGGGTGATCAAAGGAGGCTTCTAGATCTTCTTGTGGATGTAGCTCATGGAAATATTGTTTATCTATCACCTCTGGAGAGGCAAATAGGTTCTTGACTGCTGTCAATATTTGTTCTTTCTGCGAGGCAGAGATTGAGATCCTAGCTGCTGCTAGGATGGAGAGATTTCTTCCAAAATCTTGATCATCTTTGAGTCCTTGTTGTTGGTTTATGAGTCTTGTTTCACACACAGATTAGTGTAGAGGGGGGAGGGGTGGGGGGGGTTCTTACAGTGTCCAAAAAATTTAAAAAGTCCTAAATAAATAAAGAGAAGAAAACTAAAATTAAATGTAATCAAACCAATTATATACTCGAAGTGCCACCATTATAATAGGACCCTATTGTCACCAAGTTATCTATTCACACAAGTTAGCTTCTCTTCTCATATATAAAAAATGCTAATAGAAAAAAAATTCTAACTATTGAAAGGAAGAGGACAACCTAACTTTGGAGCAACCCCACTAAAGTGGATGTGTGGGCTCTTCCCTCATGTATTACCATATTCTCTCCACATTTAGTTCATTCTTAAAAACACACCACACATGCATGAAAATAAAAACACTTGCATGAAAGGAACAATCAAGGATTTGGAGAAATAAAAGAAACCTACATATGCTCTAATCCCTTTAGCACCTCCCCGACAATGGTGCCAAAATGTTGGGCTAAATATATGCACTATTAATTCCCACATTTAATTATCAACTAGGGCTCATAAGCTTCGAGGTGCAGGTGTAGGAAGCACATGATCAAACCCTAGACTAGCCTAATCTAAAGCCGACAAAACAATCTTCAAACCTACACTGCTGGAAATTAATACTAAGGATTCATCACTTAGTGATATAAAGGTTTAGATCACAGTCTTTCATGCACTCGGGGTGATGTTTGTGTGATTATTCAGGAGTAATCTACTTAAGTTTCCTATTCTTCAGTGGATTCCAGTAGTGGTTAGCTAAGCTACAAGAAAACTAAATCAAAGAAAACTAGATTAAAAGACAATGAAGACAATCTGAAAATGACTTGTAAACAAATGAAACTAAAATTTCAAGACAATTCTTTAAATGGGTACAATAACAACAATGAAATCTATGTAATAAAACAATGGAACTCTAAACTACTAAATGAATGGAAATGTTTAACAATGATCTATGGAAATAAATAGACAGAAAGAGATGCACATTATATTCAATGTATGCCAACATACTCTCCATATCAGTTCATGCAAAAATATTTAAGAATCAAATGATTACATCAGGCTTCAAGGTATGTATGTTATATGTTTGTGATAATAAGACAAAGAAATGTCAACAGTGATCACTAAATAATTATCTTATCCAGAACTTGAACCCAAAGTTTGAATCTTGAACATGCTAGACTTATTAATCCATGCACCGACATTAATATAGAAATTACAACAAATATATCAGTCCTATGATATGTTGTATTGTTATGTTTCAATAAGGAATATTCAATAAAAATAAATGATATTCACCATGTGTTCCAAATCTCATCAGCAGGGATTGAATCCAATGTTCAAAAGTGACTTTATAAATGTTACTGAGAGCAGAGTCTTGTCTTATGATAGAGGTGCAAATAGTGATCATATCCTCAAGCAATGATACCACAAACATATTGTTTATGCAACCCAGATTCTTGGCACCAAGAGAGTGCGGAAATGGATTATTTAACTATCACATGAATCAAGTGTCAACCATGTTCAAAGGAGCCAAAAAAACTTCAGTTGTGTAAAAAAAAAAGTGGTGTTATAAAATTGGAATAAAGTTGCACACATATGAAGAATGAATCTTGAGTCTTATTAATATTGAATAAAAACCAAAATTGCAATTAAAGAGAAGACTAATTAGAAAACACACCATATAATTAAATGAATATATAATGGACTAAAGCTAAATAAATTGAACATAGAAATGCTTCCCACACCAAGGGGCCCTTCCCAAGTGGCTCGCACTGCTGAGAAAGATCATATCAAGCCAAGGAGATGCACATCAGATCAACAACAATCATCTTTTCATTTAATCATGGGACTATGTTTTTACATGGAAACTAACTCCTTAAAGCTTTCTCACAAAATCAAATCTCCCACTTACAAAAACTTCATGAAAATAATGGCTCCTTCTCATAGACCTATGAGGATTATTTATGTATGAAATCCATGGAGTAATGGATGAAACTGAATCCCCAAACTCAAAAACCAATTTTTACAATTTTAGGATAAATCCTAAGAATCTGGGTTTTTCATCAATTTGGGTAGATTCGAATTAGAGATCCACCCATATCTTCTAAACCAATTCAAATTTTGGAAAAGTGTCCTCCTATTACTCAAATTTTCACATTCTAGACAAAACCCATATCGTAGAAATTCTAGATTTGATACCATATGCATGGAAATTGAGGTGCAAGTTGGCAGTTTGAGATTTTTGCTAATTTTTGCATAATCATTCCCCCTGAGATGGAGGTCCACACGTGTGATATGGGTGAATTTTGACTCATGTTTCCACATGTAAACATCGTTCTGAACAAAACCCATGTCCCTGATTTTCTTCTAGAAGCATTTCAAATTTTTGAATTATTTCTAGTACCAGATGGTTGTTGATGCTGGTATCAGATGAGAACATCATTGGTATCAAAAGAGCACATAATTTGTACCGGATGACATGGAGTGTGGGTACCATATGACTTTGCAGGTACCAGTTGACTGTAGAACATTCTGGTACCGTATGACTTGGAGTGTGAGTATCGAATGATTGTGCAGGGACTGGTTGACTGTAGAACCTTCTGGTACCATATGACTTGGAGTGAGTACTGGATGACCTGGAGTGTGGGTACCAAATGAATGTGCAAGTACCGGTTGACTGTAGAACGTTCTGGTACCATATGACTTGGACTGTGGGAACATATTGTTTGGACACAGAAACATAGGATTAAACCATCATCAGCAAAACTATTGTATAATCATCCTTTTAATCACTAAAAATATGGAAAATTATGTATTAACCACATATGATGATAACAAGAGATAATGGAGGTTTATGGTGTAATTAGCGATATATTATTGATGAAATGTGGGGATAAGGTGTAATGATGAGTGTATTTGTATGGAGGAAAATATGAAAAAACTGGAGCCCAATAGGATGAAAGAGTGTGTCACCTTTGTGACACTAAGAATATTGAATATGAAAAATCACTTTCTTTTAGATTGTCCAGCCTATACTCATATTAGATCTCATTTTCAAAATATTTGTCACACTACCAACCTTTCTAACCTCCTAACTCAACAAAAGTATGGTGATCTTGGAAAGCTTCTCTTAATGCTTTTCGAGCACATAAACAAAATTCTAAAGAATCACAAGTAATCACTTACCCTCTTAAGGTCAGATAGACCAATTCGGTCTTAGTGGACATTAATCATCATCATCATCATCATCATCATCATCATCAATAATATATCAATTTCAAATTTATTTGCTTAATAGTGTATATTTTAAAATATCTATGATTAATTTTAGAATACTTTAAATTTAATCATAATTATATAATATATGTATCTTAACATATACAATATTAATAAATACTTATTAATTACAAATTATTTTATTTTTTTAACATTTACAATTTACAATACATTACATTATAATATATCAATTTCAAATTTATTTTATTAATAATATATATTTTAAAATATCTATAATTAATTTTAAAATACTTTAAATTTAATTATATAATGTATATATCTTAACATATGTACAATATTAATAAATACTTATTCATTACCATTAAACAATACCACATACCTCGTACAATATACCAAATTCCATGCATGTTGATTGATTACTTAACAATGATTCATCGCTTAAATGATGAGGGACATTTTCACTCTATTGCGTTAGTATTATCTTACCCTTCTTTGTCTCTATCATTCAAAAACTAGTGAATAGTCACATAACTAAAGATAAAGTCATGAGAGTTTATAGTTTTCAAAGTTATCACCGAATAGTTTTGTTATACAATTGATTTGTGAATATTTTCTACATTAAGTGGGAAGGGGTTCATCCCCGCACAAGTTCATATTGGAGATTTATCAATAGTTGGTATAAGACAATTTTTGTAAAATAGGGTGGTGACTTTTATAAGGAAGAGTTGTAATTTTCCTTGAAAGCATCCAAAGATCATTATTCCGACCCTTCACAAACAAAATCAATGAAAGGTATATAAACATTATATATGGATGTATAATGGTCATAGTTTTTATAATGGTGCAATGTATATGTTCTATGATCCATGTGTGGTGTATTTCAATGTATTTATAACAATAATAAATCAACATCTGCAAATTTCAAGTTGTTTTTCCCATCAATGTCCTTAGAATGAGTATAAATCGTTATCTCCAAAGTATAAAACAAGTTGAAATTTCCTATCTTTTCATCAGTTCATATTTCATATCTTTATGAAGAATGAAACAATTTGTTGGATTTATTTTTAAAACACTTGGCCAAAAATTCATTTTTGTAATGTTTCAAAAACAAACTAACCTTGTCATGTGACGAACAAAACCCCACATTGCAATTTGATGAAACAAACTAGATGTTGCAATGTGATGATGATAGTAATGTTGCAATGTGTCGATTATAGTAATGTTGCAATGTGAGAAACTTAATAACGTAGCAATGTGGCGAACATAGAAACATTACAATTTGAAAAATATAGTAACATCGCTATGTGGTGATCATAAATAGACATCAAAATGTGACAAAAATAGCACCTTCGTCACAATGTGACGAACATATCCTCACATTGCAATGTGACATGTCTATCCTAACGTCACAATGTAACAAGAATTTACAAACGTCACAATATGACGAACATAACCCATTGTTTCAATGTGACATCATTTCCAATTTTCTTTTAAAACTTGGGAAAAAATCCTTTTCTTAATGTTTCAAACACATACAAACCTTGTCATGTGACCAACATCACCCCACGTTGCAATCCAACTAACAAAAATGGATGTTTCAACATGACGATGATAGTAATGTTGCATTGTTATGAACATAGTAATGTCACAATTTGACAAACATAATAACATTGCAATTTGACAAACATAGTAATGCCACTCTGTGACGATCATAAATAGATGTCACAATGTGGTGACCATAGACCTGTCATCGCAATGTGATGAACATATCCTCACATTGCAATGTGACACACATATCCTAACGTCACAATGTGACAAACATTTCCAACTATCGCAACATGACGAACATAACCCATTATCGCAATGTGATGTACACAACCCAATACCATAATGTCACAAACATACACCAAAATTAAAATGAGACAAACATTTCCTGACATCCCAATGTGATGAACATAACTCACTGTCATAATGTTTTAATGTGACGAACAAAGTAATGTCACAATTTGGCAAACAAGGTAATGTTGCAATTTCACAAACATAGTAATGCCACTGTGTGACGATCATAAATACACGTTGTAATGTGGAAAACATAGCCCTATCGTTGTAATGTGACGAACATGTTCTTATGTTGTAATGTGATGCACATATCCTTACGTCACACTGTGATAAACATTTCCAAATGTTGCAATACGATGAACATAACCCATTCTTTCCATGTGATGTGCACAACCCAATGTCATAATCTCACAAACACACTCCAACATTGCAATGAGACGAACATTTCCTGACGTCCCAATGTGACGAGCATAACCCACTCTCAGAATGTGACAAACTTTTTTCAATGCCATTATGTGACAAATAAAAACCATGCTCCCAATATGATGACCATGACCTTAGGATGTTATGTGATGAACAAAACCCGATGTCAAAATGTGACAAACAAAAACCTAATCAACATTGCAATGTGATAGTGCCATAGTAAACCATGGTTAAACATAATCAACATGGCCCATCATAGTTATCTCCACATGGTCTACAGAGGTCAACCATGGGCATGGTTAATCATAGCCAACTCTGGTTAACCATACTTTACCATGGGCATGGTCAACCATACTCAACCATGGTGAAGTTCAACCATGATCAACCATACTCAACTTTGGTCCATGTCAAGATCAACCATGGTTAACAATATCCAACCATGCCAAACCATACTTAACCATAATAAACCACACTCTTGGTCATGGTCAACAATAGTTAACCATAGTTAAGGTAGTGGTCAACCATAGTCATAGCTAAGGTGAAACATGATGAATGTCATCCATAGTCATGATCAACTTGCATGGTCATGGCTAGATGTGGTCATCTATGTACCACAACTATCAAACATGGTTATTCATTGTCAACCATGATCAATGATAGTCAACCATGGTTAAGGCCAACCATATCCAACCATAGTAAACCAAAGTCAATTAAGGTATACCAAAGTTAATCATGGTTCTCATAAGTGTCATGGACAACAATTGTCAACTATGGTTAACCATTTCCAACATGCTCAACCATTGTCAAGGTCATCCACATTCAACCATGGTCATGTGAAACCATGGTCAACTATAGTGAACAATAGTAAACAAAAGACAAACAAGTTATACATAAGTTAACCATGGTCATGGTCAACCATAATTAACCATGGTTATGGTAAACCAAAGTCAACCACAATTAACCATGGTCATGGTCAATGAAGGTTAACCATAATTAACCATGGTCATGGTCAAGCAAGGTGATGGTCAACCATATTTAACCATGTTAAACAAAATTGAGTCATGGTCTTGGTCAATGTCAACCACAGTCTTGGTCAACCATAGTAAACCAAATTGAACGATGATCTTGGTTATGGTATTTATGTAATAATAGTTTTACTTTATTAAACATTAATAGATTTTTAATGTATTAATGTTTTAGTAATATGTTAATTAATCATACTTAAATTCTTTATTACTCTATTAATACTTTAGTAATGTGTTTCTTTATTATTACTATATTAATACTTTATTAATATATTAATGTAATGCATTAATGTATTAATACTTTAGCAATGCATTAATTAATAACTTAGTAAAGTATTAATAAATTAATACATTAATATTTTAACACATTTATGATGATGATGATGATGATGATGATTAACGTCCACTAAGACCTAATTGGTTTATCAGACCTTAAGAGGGTAAGTGATTACTTTTGATTCTTTAGATTTTTTTTTCTGTGCTCGAAAAGCATTAAGAGAAGCTTTCCAAGATCACCATACTTTTGTTGAGTTAAGAGGTTAGGAAGGTTGGTAGTGTGATCAATATTTTGAAAATGAGATCTAATATGGGTATAGGCTAGACAATCTAAGAGAAAGTGATGTTCATCTTCAACCTTCTTAGTTTCACAAAGGTGACACACTCTTTCATCCCATGGCGTTTTAGGAATTGACCAATGCCCAGTTTCACTATGGACCTCGTGAGAATTTGTTCTTATCTTAGCAATGTTTATTTTTTTCTTTACACTTGGAAAAACAGATAGATAATTTTGATCTTCTAGA
>ML779296.1:459560-469832 GCA_009831015.1 Picea engelmannii
TTTAGGAATTGACCAATGCCCAGTTTCACTATGGACCTCGTGAGAATTTGTTCTTATCTTAGCAATGTTTATTTTTTTCTTTACACTTGGAAAAACAGATAGATAATTTTGATCTTCTAGATTAGGGTTGATTACATCTTTATAATAACTTAATTTTCTTTTTTCCTCTAACTCTTTATCAAACCACATTTTTTCCTTAAATTTTGATTTGACGTTTTTTTTAATAGTATCTTTATTCTGGAAAATGGTTTATTCCATGATTCCCCAATAGTTTAGCCAAGAACGGGTGTCTTTATGCCATCCTCACTTGAGTCAATGGTGGTTATAACATGATTTGGAAGCAATTTTAGGTAGCCTCTTGTCTTCCATGTTGTTTAACTTGTTCTTATACATTAGGTATCTAGTCATAGCCATGATCTCAATGGGGGAGAGGCTTGTTTCTACGAGGAGGATGGGATAGGGCATATTTCCTTTAATTTTGAGATTATAGGTTATAAAATTCTTTTGTATTTGCTCTATCTTTCTCCAGGATTCACGAGAGATAATACAGCCCCAGACTTCACATCCATAAAGAATAACAGGTGTAACAAGATTCTCAAAGAGTAGTTTCTTCTTATCCCAACTCCAAAGTTCAGTTGATTTACAATTTTTTTCAAGCCCATAATAAGCTTTCCATCCCCTAATAATCCTTTTCTCAATGCTATAATTCCAATTAATCTTGTGGTGAATATCAATTCCAATATATTTGTATGAAGTCACTTCCTCCAATTTGTTGTTGTCATATGCCAAGATATCATAAGGGATCTTAATGGATTTAATAATCATGACCTTAGTCTTATCAATATTAACAGTCATACCCATATTGGAGCAAAAATCCTTGAGGATTCTTTATTGGTTTTCAAGATCATGGGGATTCCTTTCCATAAGAAAGACATCATCAGCATAAAGAAGAAGATTGATGACTATACCAGTGAGAGTAGGGCCGACACAACCTGCTTTTTCCAAGCATTCTTCTAATTTATCAATATATATGCCAAAAAGTTTAAGGGACAAGGGACAACCTTGTTTGACTCTGATATTGCAGTTAATCTCTTTTGACCAGCCCTCAGTGTTTTTAAACTTAGCAATAATGTTCTCATACATCCTTATTGTAGCAACCCTCAACTTGAGAGGCACTTTTATCTCTTCCAACCTATTCCAAAGGTTTTTCCTAGGAACCATGTCAAAATCTTTTCTAAATTCAACAAAAAAACAAAAAATATTGGATTTAGTATTGCATAACTCCTCTACAATGATCCTAAAGGTAACAAGATGGTCCACAGTTGAATGATATCTCCTAAAACCGTCCTGGCCTTTAGCTGTTTTACCATGACTTTCTAGCCAAATGTTAATATTCTTTTCCAAAATAATTCCATAAAGCTTGGCTAAAATTGGGCTAATCATAATGGTCCTATAATTAGAGGAAATGTTTTTATCCCCATTTTTAAAAATAGGAACAACGAGGCTTTGCGTCTAGGGTTTAGGGAATCCCTGCTTGACTGCTAAATTGAAGAGCTTGTGTATGTGAGGGATAAGGATTGGCCCTCCGATTTTAAAAATTTCAGCTTGGTAGCCTTCAATGTCCTTAGCTTTCCCATTTGCGAGCCTCTTAACCCCAAAATCTATATCATCTAAATAAAAAACTTGTTCCTTTGTAGGGACAATAGGAATGGTGTCCATGGCATTAGGGAACTCGTAAAGACTTTTAACGTAGGAATTCCAGTCCGTTAAGGGAATCCTATTGTTTTCTTTAGTATTGCGTTTTAGAATTTGGCTCCAGAACTTCTTAGGATCTGTATGTATTGATCTTATCGAGTTTTAAGGGCTCATTAGAAACATCCCTAATGGATTTCCTAGCAATTTTACATTCTTTATCATACCAAGGGTTGGTTGTTCTATTATTCTTTTTGTGGGACACCTCGAAAGAGAACTTGTTAATGGAAGTGGAAAGGGTAGTTGTAAAATTATGATAGAGTTATTCAATGTTGTCCTTATAAGTTAGAAGTTTTAATTTACTATTTAAATCCTTTAAGAAAATGTCAACTTTACTTTTGTCAAAGCACAAATTCCTTTGATTATCAGAATTCTCTTCAATGCTGCTCCTATGCATGGAAAATTTTAGAGTTAGGGTTAAAAGTTTATGATTAGAGTCAGGCTCATGGTCATTTAAAAGGTCAAAAGTTGTTATTTGGTTGGAAACGGAGATATCAGATATCACATAATCTACAACACTACTACCCAACCCATGAATACAGGTCATTTGGTTGGAGTTTGGCCACTTCAATACTCCATTGAAAACTATTAGGTCTTGAGAGCTACAGAGCTTTACCAACTCAGTACCAAACAAATTCTCAATTAGGTCTTCAGAGCTTCTTTTGTAGCTATTAGATTGAACAAGGTCCTCATCTAGCCAAAAAGGATTATGGTTAGAGTCATCACTTAAAAGAGTAGCTTGTTTAGTTGTAGTCCTAGCATTAAAGTCTCCTAGCAGGAGGATATTACCTTCATTTTTCAAATTATAAATATCTTGTTCTAAATTATTATGGGGACAATTTTTATCTAGATTATTTTTCTTATAAAAAGTAGAATTAATAGGTGTAAAATAACAAATTACTATATACATCTTCTTATCATTGGTGTCTGAAATTTCTATCCAAATGTATTGATTAAGAGGGTCAATATTATGAAGTTGAATGTGAGGAGAAATGTTTTTTCTAATATAACAAGCTATGCCTCTTATCCCTCTACGGTGGGATTTTTTGTTCCATGGCGACCACAAGACAAATCCTTCCATGTTAGGGACCTTAGAATCTTCATGCTCCCAAGTTTCAACTACACAGATAATATCAATACCATTTGAGATCCAACTTATCATAGGACCTTTGCGCCATGGAAAGCCATGAAAATTCCAAAAAAGGATCCCAAGTGTCCCAAATTCCTATTTATTATTATCCTTCTGGTCTCTATCCCTAACAATATCTTTTCAATTTCTAATTATTTCCCATTTTCCTTCTTTCCTGGCTTCTTTTACCTTTTGAACTTCCTTCCTTAATTCATCTTGGTCTTCGCGAATGAGGTCTTCATTTATAAATATTCCCAACCCTTTTAAGCTCGGAGATTTACTAAGTATGCTATATTTATGGTCATTACAACTTACTTTGACATGGATCAACCTATATTTGTGATCAATTATTTTTCCTAGCCTCTTTTCTTCTATGAGGTAAGTTGTATCAATTTGTGATTTATTTTTTAATTCTTCTTTTACTATTGCTAGTGTATCCTCCTCTTGTTGTTCTATTATACCAAAAATTATGAGGTTCAAGGCTCTTTTGTTACACTCATGGTCCAATTCAATTGTGTTTGATATCCAATTTGTTTTCCATATTACTGAGGGTCAAATTGTTGGTTAGTTTTTCTTCTAGCTCTTTAATCCTGTCTCTCAAGTTGTGATTTTCTTCAACCCCTCCTTCTTGGGTTGATTGTTTATGTTTTTCCATTTCTTGAATTCTATCCTTCATTGTCTGGAATTTACTCTTGAACCCTAAGAATCTTTCATCTATTTGAGTTTGAATGGTATCTTTATTTTTTTTATCAATCATTGCCTCTATCTCTATTTTGAGTTTTACGTCTCTTTCTTAACTCCTTTTTTCTAATGTTTCTAACTCTATTTTGTATTTTGGCATCTCTCTCTTCTCTTTTTTTTTCTATTGATTCCATATAATCATAAAGGATCTCTAGGGTGATTTTGGGGGGGCTCCCCTTGTTAGGGTGAGTTTTTGGAATAGGTGGTGGAGTGCTCATATTGAAAAGAAGAGAAAAAACATGTAATAAATATTATTATGGATTGACACACACACCCCAAGACACATTCTTACCTTAATATTACTTTACTTATATTCCTCCAAAGGGTGCCACTTTGAAACAATGTGTCCTTTTGGAATGAAACATTGCACCCCTTCATTTAATTAACAAAAATGGTTACTTTATTAATTAATTTCCGTACACCAATTTAGACAACAATTTTCATATGACGATTCTGGAGTGATGGAAACGAATTTTAAAATTCTACGACATGGGTTATTTGCAAAACATGCCCAATTAGCCGACACATAGTACATTTCCCCAGAACATGTGCGAGGTGTTCAGTATAGGTGGTTCTTTCAAGGAAACTTATCAATATTTTTCTTTCATCGTCGGATGCCATGTCGACTTCAGTACATGTTACCTTTTCATGAATGTTTAAATCAACCTCTACATATCTCCTTTGTTGGTTATTATTTAAACTCAAGCTATAAAAATTTTACTTGATGGTTATATTAAAATCGGTTCCCTCTCAGTTGCTAGTCACTAAATATTTGACTTGGCCTCACCCTTTTTCGTATTTTCTTCCTTATTCGACCGAAAAACATCTTGTTGGTCGACTCAACTAGGAGAAATTTTGACCTGAATATTTCAAATCTAGTCGACCCATATTGCTTCAGCCTCAACCCAGCTTGTATTTAAGTTTTATTCAACTTCAACCTTTCGTTTACTTCTTTCTTGGACTGACTCGACTTGGAGGAAAACCGACTTGAGAAAGTCAACTTTGGTCATCTTGACTTGCTATGGCCAACTTGGATTTTCCAATTCAATTTTCCTTCGACTTCGAACTTCAGTTGGTCAAATTTTCTTCGACTCATATTGAAATTCATCTACTTATATTATCCAAATTTCATCAATATGTAGGCTTGTAGTCGGGTGACTTGTCTTCGACTCATCTTGCAGTCTATCGACTTTCAAATAGTCGACCTTATTGTTGTTTGAATAGACTCGAATTGTGACACAATGGTCTCAATGTTTCCTCACCAAACATCCACCATTGACATTCTATATCATCTCTGGGCTCTTCTTCAATTGATATTTTATGAATCACTTGTAATTAACCATGTCTTATTAAATTATTTATTTGTGATTTGTATGGATCCATATTGGATTATCCATTTACCATTTTTCACTGGAAAGTTTCTTCTTTTGTGCATGGATGTTAATGACACAATCTCAACCTTATACAATATAGGATGAGTGTATCAAGCCGATACAATATGTTATTCAATATTCTCTTTCTACTGATATCCAATTCACCTTCATAACATTATGTCCAATATTGACAATGTTCGACATTGAAGTCACCTTCATAACATTATGTCCAATATGGACAATGTTTGACATTCAAGTCACCTTCATAACATTATGTTCAATATTGGCAATGCTGGAAATTCAAGTCACGTTCATAACATTATGTCCAATATTGACAATGATTGACATTCAAGTCACCTTCATAACATTATGTCCAACCTTCATAAGATTATGTTCGATATTGACAATGCTTGACATTCAAGTCACCTTCATAACAATATGTCCAATATTGAAAATGCTTGACATTCAAATCACCTTCATAACAATATGTACAATATTGAAAATGTTTCCCAAACCAATAAATCAATGATACTTCACCTATTTATCAAGGTTCACATCAATGACATCAAAATTTCCAATAATATCCCCCTTTGATATTAATGGCAACCTTAGTAAAACAATCTTACTTCCCTTGTGAAATGTTTTCTATATTTTTCATCCTTTGAGTTGTCTTTGTTTTAGGATTTATCTGATGCATCCCCCCTATTCTCCTGGGGTTCTATGACCTCCCATTCTAGGATATTTCAATATGATGAGTCGAATTGACACTTCAGGCTTCTGATTGAACCCAAATCAATTATACATAGGTCCCCTTTCCTTCTGTGTGTAGGTCTTGACAGACCCACGATCTATTCATGCATGCTTCCAAAAGACCAAGTTTCAGGTGCTAGCCCCTTTTTCATTAGCCCCTTCCTTCATATGGCCTTGAGATGTCTCCTTGCACAAATGCGCGATTGCGAGCACGAGAAAGGGTGGTTTTAGACCAACCCTCTTTTCACCCCAAAATTCACCTCTAGTCACCACTTATCCCTTTTGTCGATATCGTGGTTCCAATTGCAGCCCGCTCTCAGATTTTTAACGTTTGAGCATGTCCTAGCCCCACAATTGAGCATGATCGTTGATCTCCAATGCCTCGATGCTGCCTCTCGATCAACGGTTTCTATCTCTCCTATTTTCCTACCTTCTTTCCTCCTTCCACGCACAATCTCATATCTCCACGATCTGTCGACACGTAGCTCCCTTCCAACTCAATGGCTATGATTTCCTCTGTGGGTCTAGCCTTCAGGAGTTCAGTTCTCAAAATATCATTTCTTCCAAAGAGATTTCTCCAAAATGGTAGATCATCTTCCACCCATCCCCTTCAATCGACGTTTTTTCTCTCGCTTCGATACATTGGCCCCCTCAACCGAATCAGTGGTGTTTTAGCCTCCTCCTCGATCAATGATTGAGATATCCTTTGGGACTTCAACACTTTCACCCTCTTATTTCCTCTAGAGTGCTCCATACTTGGAGTTGTAGATATGGTGCCACGCGTCCACTTTCAAATCAACGGTTGTCGTTCTCTTTGGGAATTCGGCCTTCAGATATTTCAAATCTCAATACCCACAAATCTTCAGAGTGAATCTATTCAGAGTGTCAGGTCCTCTGACATCTGTCCTCCTTGATCCAATGACTATCCAACAGAGTGAATCTTTGTCCTCCATGTGTCTCCTCGCAAATAAACGATCCACGTTCTTTCCTTCAAATCAATGTCCCTTAGACGTTTTGGGCTTTGACGCTTCAGGACATTCTGAAACACAACTTCATGAAAACCCCCGAGTAAGATTCTCCAAAGTTCATGATTGGGTGACACCTGTCCAACCCATATCAAATTCTCCTAGCTTCTTTGCCTATTTGGGCTTCGACGATCTCAAATATAAAAATTCTCCTTTGCTTTTCTCCCAGAGTTAATGATCTTTCACCATGTACTCTCTGGATCTGATGGTCCAGATTTCTTCTCCTGCCCTTCGTCTCTTCAACCCTTTAGTGCTTCAGCTCTTCGGTGCTTCATCTCTTCGGGCTTTGTCTCTTTAGTCTTTGGGAGTTTCAAACTCCTATGCACTCGTTCCTCCCAAATTTCTTTCACCCAAAAACTCAGATCTTTCACCACCTGTCACCCTGGATGATGGACGGTCCCTGTTCACTTCGAGACTTCGGGACTTTGGCAAGTCCTCTCTCCTGTACACAAAAAGGTTAATACTCATGAACTTTACCTTGATCCAACAGTGTTTGGTCCTTTGCACTTAGATCCAATGGCTGGGGTCTGTTCCTCTCCTGTGTGCTCCCTTCATTCACTCGATGTTAATCTAACAGTCCAGGCTCCTTCCAACAACTGATCTGACAGTTGATGTCACTCCTCCTTATGATGTTTTTACTTCTTCCGCCTTGGAAGATTTTGTTAGTGTTCAAAGGTTTCGGCCCTTGAATTTCCTGCTTCAAACCCGACTATTTGGGTCTCTCTTGTGCTCTTGAACGCGTTATCTCTTCTGAGCTTTAGGACTTGGAATAAGTCCACCTCCTACACACTCCTTGTGTTATCTCTTTTGAGCTTTAGGAATTGGAATAAGTCCACCTCCTACGCACTCCTTGCATTATCTCTTCTGAGCTTTTCAATTTACTCAGTCTCCTAAGGGTCTTGGCCCTTTTGTTTCCTTTCAAAGGAAAATTATGTGCCCTCCTAGAAACCATCTCTTGAAATCACACCTTGCTGAGCATTTTCTACAGAGTGTTCAATATCTCGGTGAGTATCTTCCTCTGATACTCTTCTCCCTGAACTCGACAAAGATTTCTCTCTGTAAACACTTGCACCCGCTTGATGTCTGCCTGGAAGAGCTCTACAAAGTTCTTAGTAACTCTGTCTCTCTTTGAAACTCAACACAGAGTTCTTCATGTGCACTCCTTTCACTTCTTCTGATGAAGATCAACACTATCTCTCCTGATCTTTTCTAAGGTTAACTCACCTCTTTCAACGCACTCCTTGCGGACTATGTGCACTCTTTGCACTCGAAAACTCAAAGAAGAGAATCAATTGAAACTTATTCAATTCTTCACCGATTCATACATTCAAAACATGAATGACATATAAAAGAATAAAAATGAATGGAAATACATAAACACACCATATGCAAGAAAAACTATTTTTCTATTATCTTTGTGTGTCTATACAAATGTTTAAAAAAACTGGACTGGGACAGAGTCCCAGTTCTCTCAAGTTATCCTAACCTAACTTTGTCCCGAGTTCTTCTTCTAAGACCTCTGTCATACAAAAATATCTCGCTCTCATACAAATATCTCTCTCATACAAAACGAGGGCTCTACGAGCTTATCCTCTCCACCTAACCTCATCTATTACATTGAAGTTTCATAAATGGTCATCTAGTCTGAATTGAACCTAGAGCCATCAACCTGACAGCCATTAAAGGTGACATTAACTTCTACTTGTACAAAGACATGGCTTGATATTCACTCGACCTTACAACATGAATCAATATAGGATCAAATTTTGAATTTAAAAATGGGACGGTCAAGTCCTCTCCCTCTTTGAAATGCACCCTGATGTGATGGAATGTTGGCACGTTATTGAGGTGGAGCGATGCTCTTGCATCATACTCCAGTGCTGGGAAAATAATGATCTCCTAATCATGAGCTCCTATTCCCCAGTGTTGAAATCCCCCTGGATCCCAAACTTTTCCTTGCAGTTGTCCTCCTGCTCTATTAGGTATGTGTTATATTCTTTGCATGTGTTTATGTGGGCGCGTCAGGTTTGAAAATTGCGTATGACGATCCCTATAGTAGTGCTATGTGTGTCATTTGCACCAAAAGTTTTCCTAGTGGGGGTAGGTATCCCCCCTAGTTACGCGCAGGACCCCAAAATTATTTTTTGGGCGGTTTTTGCTATTTTTAGTGGATTTTGCTATTTTTAGTGGTTTACTAAATTAATCCCATATTAAGGGATTAGGGTTTGGGTATCTACAGAATACCTAAAAACATTGTATATATTTTATGGTGAATAGTGAAATTCAATAATGAATATAAGAAAGGTTTTCCCGTTTGATGGTGTTCGATATAAAATCTTTGTGTACTCTGTGTATGAGCCATTGATTAAATTATGTTTTGCTTAAGAATCTATATGCATTGCTTTACTTCACAGGTTTAAAACTTACATTTGATATCATAGCTCTTTTTTGGCTTTAGAGGGATGCCTTTGTTGTTGAGGGTTTGGCTCGGTCTTGACACTAGTACATATTGTAAAAATTTCGACGTTCTATTTGCGGTGTTATCGACAAAATTGTCCATACTGTCGGAAAATAGAGGAAATTAAAAAAAACAATTTCATATTGCCCGATAACGTTGGTATTTCCACGTTGACGTCTCTCTTGCCACGTTAATGTCGTTGTTGCCACGTTTTCGTCTCTCTTGCCACGTTTTCCACCTAGTCATCTCTCTTGCCATGCTTGTGACATAATCATCTCTCTTGCCACATTTGTGTCCACATCCTAGAAGTCTATAATAATATCTAATATTAGTGGAATCCAATGTAAAGATAATGACCAATCTATTGCATATAATAAATGAACAATTAATTTCAACATTCCCTAAGGCATTCTATAATGTTAATATTAATATTACTCATAAGGTACACTATCAAGCTCGAGCAAAGTAGAGTTTTCCATTGTGAAAGCCAAGAAGGTCATAACCTTATTTGAATGCATTGTAGAGTTTTCCACCACTTTTTAGGAACACCATGGCAATGAATCACCCACTAATGAGAAATTGTTCCTTTAATCCTCCAATGATCCACAATATGGTGACCTCATACTTCTCTATTTCCTAACCCTTAGCACCATTTTCACAGTTGGATTTATGTTTTTTTCTCTGCTTTACATGGTTGTCATTGTTTCTTGGGTGTAGGGATTTGAACACATTATCATTTGGATTCAAGATCATTCACCTTATTTTCATGGACTTCTATAAGTATTTGTCTAAGCCATCATATAGGTTTAATATTACCCTCCGCATATTCATATTTAAACCTTTTTGCCAATTCAATCACCTTAGGGACCAGGGTCCACCTTGGTTAGACATTGGTACTTTCACACCTATTTTAACACTTGTCCAATGTTAGAGCCTCCCTATGATGGGTAACCCCAATTTAGCACCCTTTGTAGTTTGACATCCATCGTGAGTGTTCCCCATATAAATGAGATCCTTTATAGTCTTAGATGGCACTTGAACCTC
>ML779296.1:469981-499745 GCA_009831015.1 Picea engelmannii
ATATTCATATTCCATGAATTTTCCCCATGAGTCCATGGAGGTGTCAATGTTTTGTTGATTGAAGCATGAATATTGATTAATCTAGTTGTGTCATTCCACCTTGTCATTATAATTGTTAGATTTTGTTTACTCCACCTAAATATTCAAACATATTCATTCTATTTTCCTCATTCTGACATCAATTTAGTCATCCCCCCCATGGATTTTAATTCATGATTTCTTACCTATGTCCCTCTCATATTTTATCTATGTCGATGGAAGTCTTGTGTCACCCCCATTTTCACCTCTCCTATGACAAGGCCAAGTGTTGGTCCTTCATTATTACTCTCATTCATCTTATGTTTCTTTAAGGGAATCCATCATCATCCTCCATGTATAAAAAGGCCTCCTATACATTAATTTGAGGATCTTTGTATTGAATTATAAGGTTATGTCATTAGAATTTTCTTGGGTTCCCCATATTGGAACCATTCTTATACATTTTCTACTTGCTTGTTTGAAGTTTGGGAAGAGAGATGGAGATGCTTTTGGACTCATGAGCCCTTTTGAGGAAAGAACCTTGAGGAGAGAAGGTTTAGATCTACCCATCTCATGCAAGGTAACAATGCACTATTTTCTTGTTGATTACATAATAATTTCATTTCTTTTCCCCATTTCACATTGTTGTTTCATGTCAATTATATGGAATTTTATGGATGGGTATTAAGTAAATTATGGATTTTACCATTTTGAGCAAGTTAGTGCGCCTAGATTTTACCATTATAGAATACATTAAGATTTTATTTGTCGTCTTGTGTGTAGGTTTATTTCAAGACTGTTTCCCTTCTCCTTCACTTTCAACTCAACTTAAAGCTTTGAATATCTTGAAAGGAATGTCTCACATGTATAATCCTTTATCTTTCCTCTTAAACTTTAGTTTTCCATCATTTGCTTGTTTGTTTGAGAGGGTAGAATAGGTAATTCTTTTATTTTTCTTCCTTAGCATATCAATCCACTATTGTGGAATGGTTTCTACCCACTATGCTAAAATATTCCTACAACAAAATTGTGAGTCCATGAGGGAAGGCTTTTTGAAATTCTTCCTTCTTTGATTGATTATTAGGGATTTTTTCGTGTTTAAACCTTTTTTATGCTTGTCAACATTTTTTTTTCAAACATCCACATTAGTTCTATGCATGATTGCCTTCCCTTTGTGTTTTTAATTTTTCTATTTTTTTCTTTAGTTTCATGTATGTTTGGCCCTTTTCTGTGTAATTTCATGAGGTTTTATAGGGAAGCACACACTGCTATTTTTTTTTCGACATGCATGTCCATTATTTATCCCCATTGATGCAATTTCATGTATGGAAACCATTTTTCTACACAATTTCATGATTGTAAAGCATTTTCCCACATATTTTTGGTTTCTTGGGCTTAGATAATAGGGTTAAAGATATATTTTTCATAGTGGTTTTGAGCCTTCTATATGTATTACCTATTGATAACAGTTTTTTTAGTTTCTATAATGAAAGGAAGAAAGGGAAAGGGAAAATAACATCTATAGGTTTTCATGCCTTTTTCCATTTTTGAATTTCATTTTTACAACACTAAATTTTTTGCATTTGTGCATTATTAAGTACGAAAGGCACAAACCGTCACTAAATAACAACCCTAAAATTAATCTAGATTATAAAATGAATTAAACATTTATATAGTCCATTTTTTGTGGGAAATTGAAACTATATGGTAATGTTCAATAGTTGAATGGGTAGAAGGAGGCTGCAATTTCATGTTAAGAGGTATGAAATGATAATACTCACTCCCATTCATGAAAATACTCACGCCCATTCATGAAAATAATTTTATGCTCACCCATTCATGAACTTGCGCCCATTCATAAATAGAGATAGCTGAGAGCTCGAGCTCAGGGTTAGAGAGAGATTACGGAGGGCACAAGGAGAGAGCTCACAAGATGCGTGGTTAGAGAGAGCTCGCAGAGGGCACCGGGAGAGAGAGATCGAGGAGGGCACTGGCCAGGAGAGAGAACTCATGAAGAGAATGGTAAGTTGTTGAAAATACTTCTATGTATATGTTTATTCTATCTTCTATCCATTTACCATTATCAATAAGCTCCTCATTGTCAATACACTATGTTGCATGCTTTCCCAGCTCCAACACGTCATCAAAGCCTCCAAACACAACATTCTTTAAAATAGAACTAGAATTAGAATTCTCTGGACTCCCAAATACAACTTTGACTTCCCTTAAAAAAAGGTCAAACTCTTTGATAAGCAAGGTTTTTGTGTCTGAGGACACATGAATGCAACCGACAGTTTAATTTTTCTAATTTTTTCTTTAGTTTCATGTATGTTTGGCCCTTTTCCGTGTAATTTCATGAGGTTTTATATATTTGACTCAAATCCAGTTTTGATCACATGGACGTGAAGATTTTTTCCCTATTCTAGAACACCAAGGTTTGCATAAGCCCGAAGAACACTGACAAACATAAATATGTCCAATCTCAGGCTTAGATGATGCATTTCAGAAAAGAGTTCAAGGGCTTGCATATCAAGTTCATTCTGCACACATGTTGCAATCATTGAATTCCACAATGTCGAGCTTACTGTGGCCATTTCATCAAAAACTTTGCATTCATAATCTACAATCCTATATTTTTCATACATTGTATAGCCAACTTCTTACCGTGATCACTGATTATTATATATCCAACTTCCATTATTATAAAGTGTTGGTTGTTCAATTTTCTCTTGTTGCTTATTACTTATGGCAAACAATATGGTCATTCTCCATGCCTCTGCTTTATATGAAGCCCCTAACCAACCAATGATCCAGGTCTCTCCCAATCAACCTTGCCACTTTTTCACTCCTTCTTGATCCTAGAATCTATCCCCAGAAAACAACATAGAAGACACAAAATAATTTTTGAAATTTTAGTCTTTCAACTGCAAGATGGCCTCCCCTGCCTTGCATCTTGTCAATCAAATTCTAAGATTGTATGTTACTGATTGTATGTCAATCAAAACTTGTTTAAATGCTACAAACATTTCTCCATTGCAATACTATGCCACCGTATAATCATCTTTTGCATCAAGGTTATTTCCCCAATGCCTATCAAAGACTTTGGACTCCATTCATGTTGGATAAGGGAAGCAACTTTTCCAGCTACTATTAAACCTGTGATTATATTGATCCCAACATAATCATGAAGGTATTTCAACTCAAAATTAAGAGCTGCACTATAGCCACATCATTTTTCTGCAGATAAACTCCATTGACATTTTGAGTCTGCATTTTCAATGGATTGTCCTTGATTTATAAATGCTTGGACTACACCTCTCCTAGGAGCTCCCTGAACCTTGTTTTAATCAATGGCACCACCCTTGATAAAATAGGTCACCTGTGCTTTCTGCAAAGAAGTTACTCTCACCATCATCAACAATTTTTTTTAAAAGGGATAGTCCTTTTTTTTCTGGAACAGAGTGATTGCAGTTTCTGAATCAAATGGGGGAACTTGGTCCTGAATATTTTCTATTCATCTCTCAACATCATATAAGCAACAAGGAAATAACTATTATAACCCCTGTCACTGCATTGATTCCAACTTATAAATATGCCTTTGAGGCGTTTACTAAATAGCCAAAAACCAAGAATTCTTCAACATGAAATCCACAGGTACAAGTCCACTTCCAGTCATCATCTTTCCACCATCGAGTTTTTGTTAGTTCCCTGCTATCATGAAAAAGGAATATTGTGTTTTTTCCATGCAGATGGTATTCCTGAAAATCCTTGTCTGGTATATACTTTGATGTCTTTCTCAACCTGCAGAAATATCAATGCTCAGTTCAGCAACATATTCATGGAAACTCTGTTCAACAACATATTTAGGGAAGCCCCTTGCTTTTCTTTCATATTTACGTACTTTGGAAACACTTTTTCTTAGTATATTTTTCAAGGCATGGCCTTTTACTAATGTGACTTCAGTCATATAGACCACTTTGGTCTTGAGGATGTGGATACAATCTATCTATCCATCTCTCTCTCACACACATCCAGGTGCACACTCCTAAACACATGGGATGTATTGAAAGCTATTACCACAGTGGCTTATCCTTGTGATGGGATTATATTTTAATTAATAAGTACTATACTCTTTGGTCACATATGCAGTGCCACCAAACAAACATAAGCAATATTGTACTCTTTCCACATGTTTGTTGAATAATCTCACATGTATAACAGTTGTGAGACAAACTGGGTTTATGAGGCAATACCTGCATCAAAATCTTTGCTTATCTGCAAGTTGATTTTGGGTGAAGTTGTGTGAAGTTGTTTTGCTAGCCAAAGGATACAAAGAAATTACAATATGTATCTTGATTTTATGTTTATAATTCTTTGGGTTCTATTATAGATAACTAAGGCATAGGAATGCTGGAAAATGCTGGAAAAGTTGAAAGAATCTATTTTCCATGTATCAATGCTTTCTCTTCTTGACTCACAACACCTTTTGAAATTGTTGCAAATGTTTCACAATAAGCCATAGGTGTTGTTTTTATTCAGGGAGGACATCCAATGGCATATCATTCATATACCTTGTTCCAAGCCATGTTCAACTAAAACACTTATGATAAGGAAACACTTATGATAAGGAATTTTATGTGTTGGTTGAAGCACTCAAGCAATGACAACACTTATCAGAGGCATTTTGGTGTGCATAAAACTTTGTTTCTCCTGCAAAGGCACTTATTTTTCTCTTCCACTGAGAAACGAGTGTAAGACTATGTTAGGAGGTGTTTACATAGTAGTCAAAACAAATATTCAAATAGACATTTTGCGTTGTGTTGTTCCTCAGGTTGTTCCTAGCTATGGAACAGTGCTAAGGAAATCTATGGAGGCTTTGAAAAGCCTCCACCACTTTAGGACTCAAACTAGCTCTTGGGCTAGAGGGTAACTCTTGAATAATTTCAGTGTTGATTGTCCATTTTCACTGCTAGTAGCAACATTAATCTATAATATTTAATTTCCAGATTTCTATGATTGATATATTAAATGAGATGGGGGAATAAGATGAAAACAAGACATTACATTCAAATCCTCAGACCAAGGCCTTTACCATTGGACCATCTTTATCCCACATTGAAGGCACATAATATTGATTGGATGGAAGATGCAGAAGAAATTTAAAGGAAAACATATGTCTTAACACTCAATGAGCACATAAGTAGGTACATGTCACTCAACTAATAGAGATTGTCTTAATGAGATTGTGTAAATGAGTGAATCTACATGAAATATTTCAACAATAAACAAGAAGAAAGAGTTACAAAAATTAAGAGGGAAAATACATAAATTAGGAAGTAACAAGGTCTACAAGAGATTGATGAATCCCATCTTCCATAATGAAATCAACACTGCATCCTATCTTCCGTAATAAAATCAACACCACATCCCATCTTTCCTTCAATTCCTGGATGGTGAATGAGAACCTTTTCCATAATCTCCCTTTCATGTTGAGGTTGTAGTCTATCACCATTGTTATAACCTAAGTTACCAGGATTCAGATATGGATATGGATCTGGATTTGTCAAATTTTTGAAAAACCAGGATCTGGATATGGCGGGGAAACACAGGTACAAATATAAAAAATATTTTTATAATTTTTAAAAATAAAACTTATATAAAAAATTATACATACAAATTTTTAATTATATAATTTACATAACTAATCTAATACATTAATAATATATTAATTATTTATGAAGTTATATAGTATATATACATTATAATTCCAATTGCTCAAGATTATATATATATACATTAATTACTTGTTTCTCTTTATATATACATTATTTAATATTATTTATATCAACAACCCAAATCATTTAAACAATGGAATGCCTTACTTTTACTTTATAAGGTTAAAGGCTATGTTATTGGGTCTGTGCATGGTTACTTTTACCTTATTATAAGTTTAAAGCCTATAACTATTGAAATGAAGAATTGTTTTCATTGAATAGAGTACAAGGTTGTACAAGGTTGATTTCTTTAAACATCTCGTACAGTTTTGGAGAACTATTAGAGGTTTTCTCTACAGAACTTTTAGTGTTACATGATCTAGGAGAACATTTTCTGACTGTCAAGGGGAGGTGGATATGAAAGGTTCTAAGGCCTTTAGAGTGACAATCCAGGGTGAGACACTTGTTCCATAGCTCTTTCCCAATAATGGCAGACACTTGTTCCCATGCCGATGTATCCCTTCACTCATATAACCTGGGAAAAGTTCAATCCTTAGGGAAACCAATCTTGAAGCTAGATGTTCAATAGCCAAAGCATGATTTTTCTGAATATCTGACATATTGAAATCGCCTGGATCATCTTTGTTATGAAGTAGAGGAAATTCCTGCTAGGTCTTTGGATGCTTTGAAACATTCCTCGCAAAGGTGAAAACCTTGTTGATATTCCAACGACGAACTTGTCTTCCTTGAATGTATCTGAATCCTCTCGAAATAAGCTTTAGATATTCCATGCACACGTTTGTTGGACGAAAACACGAATATCTCCATCTTCACACTCAATGAACACATAAGCAGGTGAACGTCACTCAACTGGTAGAGATTCTTGGCATCTATCAAGTGCATGGCATCTATCAAGTGCAAGCCAAAACTTTCAGTGATTATAGACAACACTGTCTAATGTTCTAGAGAGTTAGAAGCTTTTCTAGCAACATTAAAAGACACACTTGAAGCAAGGCATTGATCACTCTTTTCACAATGTAATAGAAGTGAAAATACCAACCCACTGCAAAGTTTCCTTATTTGGATGCTTACTTGCATCTTTGAGTCTATGTATTGTTTGTGCTTCACACATTTTAAATCTTTATGAAGCCCATCTAATAGAAATGCCAGGAGATCTTGTGAGTCATGCTGAATGTGGCCACTAAAATTTAGTGTCAAATTAGTAAATGTTGCTTTTAATAGCACATGGTGTTATTAATGTTCTTCTTGGAGCCCATAGTTTCCTTAATGGACCAAAAATGCTAGCACATGCTCTCCATTCATGCCCAAATTCCTGTAAGCAACATCTGAGTTTCTTAGTTGAAAAAGATATCTCTTGAATGTGTAATTGAAAGTTGTTGTTCGTTGATATCTGTTAGACCTCCCCGAGGGGTCTAGATAGTGCAAAGAATCTGGTAATCGATATAAATTGTATGGGATCTTCCCATACAATTTACATTTACTACACATTACTATAACAAAAGTGTCGAACCATGCATGATTAATGGTGAATTGACACTCATATTAGCCTTAACAGATTTCTCCATAATATCCTTCAATTTTTCTTGTTGAGTATTCACCTCTAGTGATAGAGGTGTCTTTGAGCATACAGAACAAGATTTGTTGGGTTCAAATGGTTCTACTAGAATCATAATCATCTTCCTTGATGGATGTTGTAAGCAATGTGTCATTCTATAGTTCTTTGAATCATTTCTAAGAAACTTAGTTGTTTTAATTACAATAAGACCTACAATGATTGCATTTGTTGTTGCTATTGCATGAAAAATATTTCTTGCAATGCCTTTCTCTTCAAACAAGCTATGCAATTGGATGCCAAAAGAATAAGATTGAATATTAGCAGATGCAGTAACAAATTCAATAACTAACTAGTCATCTTTTTCAAATGTCAAACTCCCCATCTCCATAGAAGATTTTAGGGGCGAAATTTCATGAATGAGCGAAATTTCATGAATGGGCAAAATTTGGAAGTTCAAAATTTTAAGGAGGGCAAATTTTTACTAAAGTAGTTAAAGTAGTGTTTTTAAAAGCTTAGCCCATATATTAAATTAAAAATTATATAGGTTAGATTATTCGTCCCCATAAAATCGTAAAGAAAATCAATGGAAACAGGTTTCACCATCCAAATTTCATGACTGAACCTTCATTTTGCCTCAAATTTTTTGGAATGGAGATTTCTTGGTATGTAATTCACCCAGATTTTTTTAAACTAGTGTGTTTTTCTAACTATTTCTCTTGCATTTTTTCAAATCAAGGTTTTAAAGATTACATTTTTCCCATGGATTTCCTTCAGAGTTTTATAGGATTTCTCCCATAGATTTATTTCATGGTTTTATGGGACTTACTTTGCCCATGGAATTTGGATGTTTTTTTGGACTATTTATCCTACATTTTGTTCATTTTTCATTTTGTCAAATCGAGGCTTTATGGGAACAAATCCACCCATGGATTTCCTTCAGAGTTCAGAGTTTTATAGGAACGATTTCACCCATCAATTTCCACATGGATTTTCGATTTCACCCATAGATTTCCTTTAGGGTTTTATGGGATTAAGTTTTCCCATGAAATTTGGATTTCTTTGGACTTTTAAATTTTTATGGACACACTTCTCTGTAGGATCCCTAAAATTGCAGAGAGTTTATAAAGATTGCTCCTTAAAAATAACTCGGGAGGAAAGATTGCTCCCTAGCCCACTCTTTTACATAAATATAAATAATTTACATGATTTACATAAATATAGAAATTTTACATGTAATGGTTACGAGTTTAAGCCTAAAGGTCATGAATTTAAACCCAGATGATGAAAACTCTATTGATTCTTAACAATGTTGCTAGATCATAAAAACTCCATATACATATATAAAAAACCAATATACAATTCCATATTTTATTTTAATTTCAAATTCGTTGATTTATAGAAACTCCATATACATATATAAAAAACCAATATACTCTTCCATATTTTATTTTAATTTCAAGTTAGTTGATTTATATATTTTTCCCGCTAGTGGAGATATTTGAATTTCTTCTACCATAAACCACTTCTAGATCTTCCTATAATATTTGTTTCGACCTTTGTTTACCCCTTTTCAGATCTTTTCAAGTTTTGTGAAAAGAAACACCAAGGTTTGAATCTCGTGGGGAGCTTGGAATGCGGGGATCCAGTCGATGGATCGTCAAACGGATGTGGATGGCTTGAGCCTCATAGACGTATCTGCAGAAGACGATAGCCTCTTATCATCCCCTTCTTTAAAGTTGTATAATGAAGTGGATTGACTCTTGACATCCATTCCTCTCCATCAACCACAGTTCGAGCCCAGCAAAGTGCCCCTGCCTCTACCCACCATCACATATCTCCATCAGGTGGCTATTTTCGTATTATTTGTTGAGTACCCATTTTCATAGATTGCTCGTTCTGTCCACTGAGAAACTTGCCCGTGAATATGTGACACTATACAGAACTATTATTAAATACATTCCATTCAAAAATTCTCACCATGCCTGCCAGTAAGGACATTGAAAAGAATTCAAAGGGATTTTATTTTGCTATATGTTTTTTGGTTCCAATTTTTGTTATTTGTTTAGGTTTTCAAAATTTTAGCATTTTGGGAATTTTAAACTTCAGGTATTTTAGGGTTATCATGCTTTTTGGTAGCAAAGACTTGTCCCGGGTAGCAATCAGATAACTTGTTATGGGAACTCCTCCATTTCGGTAGCAATCAAATGTTTTGTTCTGGGAAATCTGCCAAGGCGAGAACTCTAACAGAAAAGAAGATTGTTAATACAACATTAAATAATGCCCAGAACAACATAGGGCAAAACCATTATTTTACATTGATTATCCATGTGATTCAGACACAGATTAGAACAGATTAAACACAACAAGATTCTTAACACAACAAAACAATTTCAGAAAGAGGAATAAACAATTTATTCAACAGAGGAGTATTATACATAGTTTAGGTAAATAAGTCTACAGTTCAGCATGTGCCCTCATTCTGGTATCAAGATTACAATCTCTTTACTAATATGCACTTTATTATGACAACGGCCTTCATTCCATCCTATGAATGTCTTCTCCCTTATATTTTCAGGGAACAAAAGTTCCCCCTGCCTTGCCCTGCACTCCCCTCCCCTCCCCTCCCAAACCAAAAATATCAAAACAGAAAACAAAAGGGCAAACTAATCGAAACTGAAATTTCAAAACTATTACATTCCAAAACTACTACATTCAAAAACTACTTTTGACGACTCCATTTGCCAATGTGGCCTCAATGCCACATGGCTATAATGTGTAGATAGATCAAGAAGCCTCCTGCTGCAGTTTGTTAAATACAAATATGAGCAAATTTGTCTAAATTATAATTTTTTCAAAGACAATATCGAAAAGCAACATTTTGTGGGATTTTCATTGGCACACGTTGGTTGCCAGAGTGACTCTGCTATGGATGAAAGAAAGTGTGCCTACTTGGCATGTATGCAAAAAGAGTTGGAAGTAGTCCAGCTAGAAGACAATCTAGAATTCTTTTGGCATTTTGAGGAGACAAGAAAACTTATTTTTCAATTTTTATCGATGAAGTCTACTTTTTTGGACTGTTCTTGTAAATTGCTTCCAAGGGTTGCATCAGCTCTTCACGGGCTTCTGTGACATTGACTCGACTTCAGAGCTCTAACTAGACGTAGAACATTTCTTCCAAGATGACTCTGCCTCCCTTAACCACATATAATGGATCTCTATGAGGTGGTGTCTTTGTTGCCTGTTAAATTGCAAGTCTTCAAGATGGTGGTCTGCTTTCTAGACATGAATGCAGCTGTAGCAAGTAGCTTGCTGAGTACAATGATTGAAACCCCCAGCGGATAATGCACAACTCTTGATTTCTATGTTTCTTACTATGTTTAACGAATTGGATTAACTAATTATACATTTGAAGAGTAAGGGCACATGCAATGGTTGTTATCCGTTGTTAATCAAATGATTAGTTAATTAGGCATATTACAAGCCCCTTATCAAATGAATAGTGATTTTATATGATGATGTGCAATATCAGATGGGGCTTTTGTTGCAGGAAAGTTTATGAATGGGATGTGTATGGCAGGATACAATGATAACAATGTGAATCTGAAGTATAAGTACAAGGTAACTATTATAAGCAAATGTGATATTTATGAGGTTTCTTTTCATCTTCTCTTTGGGATTGAGCAGGACAGATATTTTAAAAGTGTTTCCTTGCAGGATGAAGAAATGACTATTGTACCAAGCATATCTTTTCGATCAAAAGAGATTTCCCTTGGATTTAAATGATGTTTAACCCCTTGACTAAATTGAGGTAAACCACACTTTCTCAGACTACCTCATATTATCGATCATATCCAGAAGATTTCCTTTACATCCTCCCTTCAATTAATTTCTGAAGTGCATTATTTTGAAAACATTCTTTTCAGAGTGGATGATTCCATGTTCTTTGTCTTGCATCATATTGACTTTATTTAGGATATGAGGTTGACTTTCCTCTTAAACCTTTTGATCTAAGGCAGCTACAATAGAGAAAATTATAGAAAGAATTAAGTAGTTTGTAAAATTGTTCGCAGCTACTTCTATGATTTCAATTCTACTGCGTGGAGTGTTGTCTACAAACATCAACCTATTGATGATTTCAAAGTCAAAGTAGGTTATGATTCTAAAGTCCGACTTGGATGGGCCTCAGCTTGGGTATGTATTCTTAACCTATGAAGAAATTGCCGAGTTGATTCCATGTATAATTTGAATAAGAGGAGGGAAAATAACATATGATCTGGACAGGTTGGAAAAGAGAATTTAGGTGCTAAAAAGGAACCAATGAAGGTCAAATTCCAGGTCATGTTGCAGGTTCCCCAAGACAATGTAAAATCATCTGTTGTGCTCTTCAGGGTGAAAAAATGAGTAGATTTATAATTGTTTCATCACATTCAAGTGGGTTGTTTCATCTGTAGTAGTTCCTTAATGGCATTCTTAACATCTCAGAATCAGGTTGCACTTTCATTTTTGTATGCAATATTTTCCACATCTACAGAAGAAAAAAATATCCCTCCAGTCACATATGTTTGTTGTCTAAAATAATACAACAACTTCACATCTCATCATCTTATTTTTTTTCCTCGAATGTTTAGCAAAGTCGAGGGTTTCATTCACAACCTATTGCTGAGTCAAGGGATTGTTTGGGTGGATTGTGAGGAACCTGCCATTTTGGTATGAGTGCAATATTGGCATTGAAACATCTTATTCTGAGATGTTGCCAGGTTAAAATTGATTTTGAGATTGCATATCTTTGTTGTATGTCTCTTTGATAAAAAAAATTAATGGTTGTCATTCTAGCATAAGTTGTTATGGAAACCATTAATCTGGAAAAACACTCTGAGGAGATTGGTGTTTTGAATCTATCAAGAGGTAAATTACAAATTTGGCTACAATATTATGTAAAACACACCACAAGAAAAGTATAATTTAGACTTGAACTGCATTTGGGAGCTCTGTAATATCTCGTCTCCTTGACCATGATTTCTTGGTTAATTCCACAAGAAAGATATAATTTGGACTTGAACTGCATTTGGGATCTCTGTAATATCTATCCGCGTGACCATTATTTCTTTGTTGGTTCTCTAATTTGAACTAAAACTTCTGTAATTATTCATAAAATGTATTTACTCACTGTTATATGGTGAAATCCTTTGATATTTTTTACTACATATATGTTAAATAAATAAAAAAATTATAATGTGAGTAGTGATAGATATAATTTAGTAATTATTGTATTTTTCAACATTATAAATAATTAGCCTAGTGGGTTAGCTCAGTTGGTTCGAATGCACTGTTTCAACGTGGATTTTGCTGTGAGGTTCTAGTTTGATTGAGGTTAGAGTTTGACAGAGTCTAACTGGGTTACGAGTTGCTAGTGATCGGGGGCTAAGTCCACTTCTATCTGGATATTTTAGATAAGAGGGGTGGATCCCATGACGTTTTTTGGGACAAAGCTCAGTAGGTTAGTTGAAAAGGTTTGACCAGAATGTTTCAAAGTGGATTTAACCATGAAGCCTGCTAGGTTACCATCAACTATTGTGGTTAGTGGTTAAGTCAATGTTCATTTGGGTTTTCACGTACTTGGAATGAGGGATGTTTGTAACATCCATTCCTAACCTCTAGCATGACACATGGAAAAAGTCTGCCCAATACCATTTGAAAAACATAAAAAATAATAATGCAATATGGATGACATGTAACATCTGTGCTCATAAATCAAAATATAAAAAAAGAAATAAATCTCAAATGTAATCTAAGGAAATAATACCAAACACACACACACACACATATATAAGCTAACCAAAGGTTAGTGTTATTGATATTTGTTCTTGTAAGGTTGTTCAAGGAGGGTTTTGGGATCAAATTTCATTGAGTTCCTTGGGGTTACCTATGAAAGACACATGGTTATGTTATGTACAAAAGCTTTTGTGAACATTTGGAAAGGCTCTAGTGTGAACTTTCCAAGAAGGTTAGATTGATTGGTAGATGCTCTTGTACAAATATTCAAGGAGGTTTTGGGATCAAATCCCATTTGAGTCCCTTGGGGTTACTTGTTAAAGGCATAGAGTTAGGTCAAACACATTTTGATCGTTTGGACATTTGGAAAGTATTCAACATGAATTGTCCAAGGACTATTGCATGTTTGGAATAACTTTGAAAATTACCTACGCCCCCCCTCCCCCCTCCTCACAGGACTAGATAGGCTAAAAAAGTGTTATAGCCTCTAAGTATGGCACAATCTCTTCTACCCCATTGTCAAGGATGATACTGCTTCTTGTAGAAAATCTCAAGGGGTTAGTTCAATTGGTTGTCCCCATTGTTGTTGATTATTTTTCTAGTTTTGTTCTAGTTGGTTCTTGGTTTAGGTTAGTTCAATTGGTTATCATTGTTGTTGAGTATTTCACTAGTTTTGTTCTAGTTGGTGCTTGGTTCGAATCCTATTGGGTTACCATCTCCTTGATTTCTCTCTCTCTCTCTATATATATATATATATATATTCATAAGGAGAAGAAATCCATTTGCATCCTACTTCACCCAACCGCTATTGTGTTTTAAGCAATAGCTCAAGAGGTCATTGGAATTCATGGAAAACCTAGTCAATGTTTATTTTATGGTTGTTGACAACCCTAGGTAGTCTACCACTCCTACTATATGGCTATTAAAATTAAACTTATCAATTTTAGTCAACACCTAACATCTAACATGAATTTTTGATTAATTAGTGGGAGCTATTAACCCCAACTCTGCACACTTTAATGTGCGGGGAGAGAGATTTGAACCAAGCAACACTTTTATGCAAAATCAAAGACTTGTTGGTTTTTGGATGATCTCCAACCACACTTTATAATATAATTATAACACTTTTGGGTAATTTTTAATAACTTAAATTGGAGGAGTAAGAGGTTTCCATGTCTTTAATTTATAGAGCCTTTTGGTATCCCTTCTAAGATAAATTTGTATGTTGTGTGGAAACTTAAACCTCAAATTTGTTGGGGTCATTAATTAAAATGATAGTCTTTCGACCTAACACCACAGGAAAGGCGGAAATGATTCCTTGAGGCTTAAACATGTGGCCATCGAATGCCTTCAACATGGTGTTGAAATGCACAAGCTCCGGGGAATCGATATCTCTCCAACATGACATAGACATAATACAAGTGGAGGCCCCTTCATCAACAATACTTTTGAATATATTTGTCCCATGCAAGACTACTTGAATTTGAAAACAAATCTGGTGGGGGAGTCTAGCCTAACTTTGGTCCATCATAGGATGGAAAATATAAGGGAGAAGACATTCATAGGACAGAAGGAAGGTCATTGTCATAATAAAGTGCAGATTAGTAAAGAGATCGTATTGATGTTGTATTTTTTTTTAGATACCTACAACACAGTCGCTATTGTGACGTCTTGAAGTGTCGCTCCCATAGAAACCATGTCGAAGCTGATACCTCTTAACGTCTCTCTTGCCACGTCCAAGACATCTCTCTTTCCACCTCCAGGACGTCGCTCTTGCCACCTCCAGGACATCTCTCTTGCCACCTCCAAGATGTCGCTCTTGCCACCTCCAAGAGTGTCACTCCCATAGCAACCATGTCAGAGTTGATACCTCTTAATGTCTCTCTTTCCACCTCTAACGTCACTCTTGCCATCTCCCAGACGTCGGTCTTGCCACATCCAAGACGTGGCAAGAGAGACGTCTAGGAGGTGGCAAGACCGACGTCATGGAGGTGGCAAGAGCAAAGTCTTGGAGGTGGAAAACGTGGAAAGAGCGACATCTGGGAGGTGGCAAGAGCAACGTCTTGGAGGTGGCAAGAGCGACATCATATGAAACATCGGAAAAGAGACGTCACATGAAACGACGTTTGAGGGGGTCAATTGTTTGTCATTCTCCCGATATTATAACGTGGCAATTGCGTCGAACACGCCGTCGGAATTTGACCCAAATGTACTAGTGTGATAGATCAAGTTTATCTTGGGTCTGTGATAAATTTGGGTTTAGTGGGAGCTTTTGCAGTGGCGATTTGAGTGCAGAAAAAGGAATGGAAAGATCTTCTAGAATCAAGATAGAGAAGTTCAACGGTAAAACCTTTGAGTTATGGAAGCTGAAGATGGAGGACCTTTTTGTAGAAAAGAACAATGGATCGTTGTGGATCCTGGTACACAACCTACTAGTACACCATCTACTATCACACAAGTTACTGGTACACAACCTACCAGTACACAAACTACTAGTACACTACCTACTAGTATGTCAAAGGAAGATTGGGAGAAGTTGGAAAGAAGAGCAAGCAATAGTATTCGACTCTGCCTGGCAGATTCAGTGTTGTTGAATGTCTCAGGAGAGTCTACAACCAAGGAACTATGGGATAATTTGGGGAATTTGTATCAATCAAAGTCCCTTGTAAACAAGTTGTTTCTTCGAAAGAAGTTGTATCATCTTAGGATGGAATATGGAGATTATGTGACATAACATCTAAATGCCTTTAATACTCTAGTAAGTCAACTTGTCTCTGTTAATATTACGATTGCAGAAGAAGACAAGTGTATTACTTTGTTATGTTCTTTTCCAAACTCTTGGGATAATCTGGTTGTAGAAATTGGTAGTACCACTCAATCTACATTGAAGTATGAGGATGTAGTTTCATCCTTGTTATCTAAAGAGATGAGGTGGAAAAGCATGGATGGTTATAGCACAGATTCTTTATTTGTAAGAGGTCATACCCAAGATAGGAATCTTGGTAAGCCTTCAGGGGGGAGATCTAAATCTACAGCTAGATATAAGTCTCCCAGAAAATCTTTGAGGAAATAATGGAAGTGTGGTAAAACATGGAATTATAAGAAAGATTGCAAGTCTAAGAAGGTTGAAAAACCAAAGGGATTTGATAATACCTTTTCCATAGAGGCGAAAACCTCTTCCACAGAGGCAAAAACCACCACTGAAGAATGAGGTGATGTTTACCTAACATCTACAAGTACACATGCAGACCACGATGTATGGTTGATCAAATCAGGTGCATCATACCATATGACTCCTAACAGGGAGTGGTTCTCTAAATATGAAACATATGATGGTGGTGATGTATTCCTAGGAGATGACTTGACAACAAAAATCTTAGGACGTGGAAGGGTTAAGTTGTTGCTAAAAGATGGAAGGATTAGAACACTCCCTGGGGTTCTGCACATTCCAAAACATGCAAGGAGCCTAATATCTGTAAGCAAGTTGGATGATGCAGGAGTGGATATTGTATTTGGAAAGAACAGTTGCAAGATGGTACGAGGGGAAATGGTGTTTATGAGGGGAGTTTGGTGTGGAGCTCTATACAAGTTGTTGGGAAGCACTTATGCTAATGGGTGTAACAATTATGTTGTTCTTGAGAAGACAAATAAAGAAGACAAGACCAATATCGTCCCTGAAAAGAAGACCATGCTGTGGCATCAAAGACTGGGGCATATTGGAGAAAAGGGCCTTTGAACACTACACGGTAAATGCATGGTTGAAGGTATGTCTAATTGCGCTCTAGATTTTGATTTCTGTGAACATTGTATAAATGGTAAACAGAATCGAGTAAGATTCTCATCTAGTGTTACAAGAACAAAGGGGATCTTAGAGTTGATACACAATGATGTGTTTGGACCTGTTCCTGTTCCATCCCTAGGTAAATCTATGTATTATGTTTCATTCATAGATTATTTTTCAAGGAACACATGGATTTATTTTCTTAGAAATAAATATGAGGTATTTGATAAATTTAAAGAGTTTAAGGCTCTAGTAGAAAATCAGACAGAGAAGAAAATAAAGGTATTGAGAACAGATAATGGTGGAGAATTATGCAAAAATAAATTTGAAGAATTCTGTAAAAAGTGTGGTATAGAAAGGAAAAAGACTACTCACACTCCTCAGAAGAATGGAGTTGTAGAAAGGATGAACAAGACACTGCTGGAAAAAGAAAGGAGAATGATCAGTGGTGTCGGGTTAGGACAAGAATTCTGGGCAGAGGTAGTGGGTACAACATGTTACCTGGTCAATTGATCACCTTCATCAGCGTTGGATAATAAAACTCCACACAAGGTATGGTATGCAAAGAAACCCTCTCTTCAACATCTTAGAGTGTTTGGTTGTGATGCTTATGTACATAATCCAAAGGAAAATAGGAAAAAGATGGATAAAAAGGCTGAAAAGTGTATCTTTATTGGTTATAAAGATGGTGTGAAAGGTTATAAGCTTTGGAATCCATAAACCAAGAAGATTGTTTACAGTCGAGATGTTGTTTTCAGAGAGGTAAAAGATGTGTCCAAATAGGAATTCCTACCAACGCAAGACGAACCTGAGAAAATAGACCTTGAGTTGGATGATGCAAAATCTGAATCATCTGAAGAAGAGGAAGCAAAAGAATAAGAAGAAGAAGAACCTCATACCCTAGTATCGAGGAGATCAGTGAGAGATAAAAGGCAACCACAAAGGTATAGTCCACCTGATTTTCATTCCAATTTTTCTTTATCTATTACTGATGATGATGCCAGAACTGTCAGGGAAGCAGTGAATTTAGAGGATAGTAAACTCTGGAAGAAGGCCATGGTTGAAGAAATGGATGCCTTGGATAAGAATGAGACATGGAATATAGTTGAGTTTCCAGCTGGAAGAAAATATGTTGGTAGAAAATGGTTGTTTAAGAAGAAGTTTATTGCACAAGGTAAAGTGGAAAAATACAAAGCTTGGTTAGTAGCAAAAGGTTATTCCCAGGTAGAGGGAAATGACATTGGTGAGATTTTTTCTCATGTTGCTAAGTTAACTTCTATTAGATTTATTTTATCTATTGTTGTTGCTTTTGATCTTGAAGTGGAACAGATGGATGTGAAGACAACATTCCTACATGGGGATTTGGAAGAAGAAATCTACATGAAGCAGCCAAAAGGCTTTGTAGTGAAGGGAAAGAAAGAGTTGGTCTGTAAGCTAAATAAGTCACTATATGGTCTGAAGCAATCACCTAGGATGTGGTACCAAAAGTTTGACACATACATACTTGGATTGAGATTTGTAAGAAGCAGGGCTAATCACTGTGTATATTCCAAGCAGGTTGGTAATCACTTCATTTATGTAGTTTTTTTTGTTGATGACATGTTGTTGGTAGGAAATAACATGGATGTTATCAAGGAGGTGAAATCACAGCTATCCTCAAAATTTGACATGAAGGATCTCAGTGCTGCTAACTTCATTCCGGGAATGGAGTTTAAAAGAGATCATGCAAACATGAAACTCTGGTTGAATCAGAGAAAATTTGTTGAGATGATATTGCAAAGATTTAATATGCATGGAAGTAAATCGGTCAAGGTTCTTATTCCTATAGGTGTAAAGTTATATGCAAATCAGTGTCCCAAGACACAGGAAGAAGAAGAGGACATGTCCCATGTTCTGTATGCCAGTGCAGTTGGCAGTTTTATGTATGCAATGGTCTGTACTAGACCGGACATTGCACATGTAGTGGGAGTTTTGAGCAGGTATATGTAAAAATCAAGGAAGGAGCATTGGACGGAAGTAAAGAGGGTCTTCAGGTATCTTCGTGGCACTACCAGTTATGGATTGTGCTACCAAGGAAGACCAAGATTGGATAGAGTGGTAGACATACATGGATTTGTTGATGTAGACTGGGCTGGAGATCTGAATCACAAAAGATCTACAAGTGGATATGTTTTTAACCTATTTGGAGGAACAATCTGTTGTATGAGCAAAAGACAGGTTGTAGTGGTACTCTCAACTACAGAAGTTGAATACATGGAAACCACTCATGCAAGCAAGGAAGCAATATGGTTACAAAGATTGTGTTCGGGTACTAGGTTGTTACAAAAAGTAGTGAGATAAGATTGTGACAATCATACTGCAATCTTCCTCACAAAGAACCCAACTTATCATTAGAAGACAAAGAATATTGATGTTCAATATCACTTTGTGAGAGACATGGTTGAGGAAAAGAAGTTGTTGCTGGAAAACGTTGACACTTGGAAGAATGTTGTAGATTCATTGACAAAGTATGTGAGCACAGAAAAGTTCTTCTGGTGTAGAGTAACAATGGGCATTTATTCCCTATATTTTTGACTATATAATCCCCTGGACCCCTGGATGCAAAGAAAACAACAAGTGGGAGAATGTTGGGTATGTGTTCTATTCTTTGCATGTGTGTGTGTGGGTGCATCAGGTTCGACAACTGCATCTGACGATCCCTCTAGTAGTTCTTTGTGTGTCGTGTGCTTTGAGATATTTCCTAGAGGGATCCCAGGGGGGGGAAGGTATGCCCCAGCTAGTTACATGCAACGCCCCCATTTTTTTTTTTGGGCGGTTTTGGCTATTTTTAGCAGATTTTGCTATTTTTAGCGGTTTACTAAATTAATCCCATATTAAGGGATTAGGGTTTTGGTATCTATGGAATACCTAAAAACATTGTATATATTGTATGGTGAATGGTGAAATTTAATAATGAATATAAGAAAGGTTTTCCCGGTTGAGGGTTTTCGGTATAAAATCTCTATGTACTTTGTGTATGAGCCATTGATTAGATTATGTTTTTCTTAAGAATCTATATGCATTGCTTTACTTCACATGTTTAAAACTTACATTCTCCTCTCCATCTATGCTTCTATTGTTTTTTTTTCTTCTTCTTGTTCTTCTTCCCTACTGTTGTTGCATGTTCTCTTCTTTTCAGCTTTATTTTGCTTACTTCTTCTTGCGCTAACCTCAAAATCAACTCTCTTATCTCCTCTATTACTCTGTCCAGCTGCTCCAATGGTTGGCTCCCCTTATATAGTCTTGTCGGTTGAAATTCTTCTCCATACTTATCAATGGGTAGATCTAGTTAGTCTCCCATGTTGTCTTCATCTCTCCTTGTGGCACTAAGTTGCCACTCTGCTACAGAATCTGATTTTGCAGTCTCCTCACTGAGTTGTTTCTCATATTCTCCCTCTGACATACTGATTTATGTTATCTCTTATGTTGGTACATCTCCAACTCCTTCCAGTTGTTCCCCTGACTGGTTTTCTCCTCCATCTGCTTCTAGATTAGCTTGTTGGATCTGAAATCTTTGCACCATTACCCTTCTCTCTAGGGCTTCCATTTCTTCATACAAATTAGAAAATTCTATGATGTCTACTCCCTCTTCTGTTGCAGGCTCCAATGTTGTAGTCATCTCCTTTTTAGCTTCCTGGATAAAAATGTTAAACCATTCTTCTGAATTCTCATCTCCTTTTATTGGGGTAGACATCAGTGTTTGCTCGATTTCTTCCTCTTCGACAGTTTTTGCTAGCTGTCCTTCTATTGTTGCACCTTCATCATGTGCACTGGTGTCTACTTGGTTGTTTGGTAGGAATGTCTTGATCCCTCCAATAATCAGAATTCTCCTATGATCCTCCTCTTTGATGGTGGAAGTATTTAACTTCTCATCATCCTCATTTGCATGGTATAAAAACCCACATGAATATTTATCTATCAACACTCCTTGCTGATTTGAACTCTCAACAAAGTTTGTGAGACTCTCAGACAGTCTCATCTCTTTCTCCCTGCCCACCTGGCAATTCAGGACTTCTTATCTTCCCACATGGCAATTTATGAAATCAATCGATCTCATCTCATTGCCCTCTTGGAAACATGAATTCCCACTTTTTTCCTCCTGACATTCAATGAGATCCTGGAAATTTCATTGCCCACCTGGAAATTTGAAAATCCATCTCTTCCCCCTTGGTAGTTTATGAGATCTTTGGTTGATCTCACCTCCTCCTTATCACTAAGGTGTCTCCCTGTCTCTGGTTCACAGATGTGAATCAATTCCTCCCCTATTTCACTGAGGTTTTCAACACGCCTCAGCCACCTTCTCAACTCTTGTTGTTGCTTTCTTCCCAACAAATTTTGAGCAGGCCATTTTCCCCTCCTATTCAGAGGAAATTCGTACTTCCAGTGTACCTTTACCTCATGTTGCATCCTCAATGCTAGCTGCTCCATATTTTCTCTTATCTAATTAAGATCCAAATCCATTTATTTATTGCATTTCTGCTTGCAACCTTCTCTCATACCATGCTCATGGCCTTCAGTAGTCAATTTCACCTTCTACCTGCCCTCCTGGAAAGCCTATGGATCACTCTATATCCGAGAGCATCTCCATATTCTCTTACAACTCACCTGGCTGATTAAAATTCCATTGTTGCTCACTTGCAACAACCTTCTCACAGAGCATCAATACTCTGCCTTCCTTCACCTGATGTCTATAGGAAAACTCCAGTTTGTGATACCACCCGATGTTATCAGGTGATATCCTTTCACCTTCTCACCTTTGTAGACAAAATCCAGCTCTCGATACTACCTGATGTAGTCAGATTGTCTTCTCTTTCCTTTTCCTATTGTCTTCCAGAAAATATAAGCTTTAATATCACTTGATGATATCAAACTATATATGTCTCCTTCACCTGAAATCTACTAATGAAATTCACTCTAATACTACCTGATGCAGCCCCCCTACCCTCTTGGGGTTCTGCGACCTCTCGGTCTAGGATATTTCAATATGCCGAGTCAAATTGACTCTTCGAGCTCCTGATTGAACCCAAATCAATTATACACAGGTCCCATTTCCTTCTGTGTGCAAGTATTGATAGACCCGTGGGCTATTTCTGCGTGCTTCCAAAACACCAAGTTTTAGACGCTGGCCCCTTTTTCATTGGCCCCTTCCTTCATATGGCCCTAGTCTATGTCCTTGCACAAATGTGTGATTGCAGGCATGGGAAAGAGTGGTTTTAGAGCAACCCTCTTTTCTCCCCGCAATTCACCTGCAACCACCATGTATCCCATTTTCCGATATCGTGGTTCCAATTGCGGCCCGCTCTCAGATTTTTAACGTCTGAGCATGTCCCCGCCCATCAATTGAGAAAAAACATTGATCTCCAATGCCTCAGAACTACCTCTTGATCAATGGATGTTATATCTCATGTTTTCCTACCTTCTTTCCTCCTTCCATGCACGATCTCATATCTCCACTATCTATCGACACGTAGCTCCCTTCCAACTCAACAACTACAATTTCCTCCACAAGCTCGGCCTTCGGGAGTTCAGTTCTCAAACCCTCATTTCTTCCAAATATATTTCTCCTAAATGGCAGATCGTCTACCATGTGTCCCATTCAATTGACGGTTATGCTCCCTCTTTGGGACATTGGCCCCCTCAACCAAATCAACAGTCTTTCAGCCTCCTCCTCAATCAACGATTGAGATCTCCTTTGGGACTTCGACACTTTCGCCTTCTACTTTCCTTTGGAGTTTTTCATACCTGGAGTTGTAGATCTGGAACCACACGTCCACTTTCAAATCAATGGTTTTCGTCTGCTTCCGGATGTCGGCCTTTGGGGATTTCAAATATCAACACCCACAAATCTCCGGAGTGAATCCTTCCAGAGTGTTGGATCGTTTGACATATGTCTTCCCTGATCCAACGACTATCCAACAAAGTGAGTCTCTATCCTCCACGTGTCTCCTCACAGATCAATGATCCACATTCTTTCCTTCAGGTCACTGACCCTTAGACGTTTCGTGATTCGGTGCTTCGGGACATTGTGAAACACAACTTCACGAAAACCCCATAGTATGATTCTCTGAAGTTCATGATTTGGTGAAACCTGTTCAACCCATATCAATAACTCCTAGCTTCTTCAGCTATTCGAGCTTCGAAAATCTAAAATATCAAACTCCTCCTTTTCTTTTCTCCTAGATTACCTTCTCCTAGAGTTCACAATCTTTCACCACGTACCCTCTGGATCTGATGGTCCAAATTTCTTCTCCATCTGTTCGTCTCTTTGACCCTTCGACGCTTCAGATCTTCGGTGCTTTGTCTCTTTGGGCTTCGGCTGTTTGGGATTTATCTCTTCAATCTTCGGCTCTTCGGGCTTTGGGAGTTTCAAAATACTACGCACTCATTCCTCCAGGAGTGCTTTCACCCGAAAACTCATATCTTTCACCACCTGTCACCCTGGACGATGGAAGGTCCCTATTCACTTCGGGACTTCGAGACTTTGGCAAGTCCTCTCTCATATACACACAAAGGTTAATGCTCATGCACTTACCTTGATCCAACAGTTATTGGTCCTTTGCACTGAGATCCAACGGATGGGGTTTGTTCCTCTCCTCTGCACTCCATTTGTTCACTGGACGTTAATGTAATGGTACAGGATCCTTCTGACAACCAATCAGATGATTGTTGTCGCACCTCCTTCTGAGCTTTTGAATTCTTCCAAATTGGAATATTTTGTCAGTGTTCAAAGGCTTCGTCCCTTGAACTTTCTCCTATGAACCCGACTATCTGGGTCTCACTTGTTCTCTTGAATGAGTTATCCCTTCTGAGCTTTAGGACTTGGAATAAGTCCACCTCCTACACACTCCTTGTGTTATCCATTCTGAGCTTTAGGACTTGGAATAAGTCTACCTCCTACAAACTCCTTGCATTACCTATTCTGAGATTTTCGATTTACTCAATCTCCTAAGGGTCTCGTCCCTTATGTTTCCTTTCAAAGGAAAAATCCGTGCCCTCCTAGCAACCTTCTTCTCAAAGAACACCTTGTTGAGTGTTTTCTATAGAGTGTTCAATGACTCCGTGAGTATCTTTCTCTGATATTCTTCTCCCTAAACTCGACAAAGATTTCTCTCTGTGCACACTTGCACCCGCTCGATGGTTGTTTGGCAGATCTCTATAGAGTTTTTAATAACTCTATCTCTCTCTAACAATCAACACATAGTTCTTCATGTACACTCCGTGCACTTCTACTGATGAAGATCAACTCTATCTCTTCTAAGATTTTATGAGGTTAATTCACCTCTGTCAACGCACTCGTTGCAGATTATGTGCACTCCTTGTACTCGAAAACTCAAAGAAGAGAAGCAGTTGAAACTTATTCAATTCTTCACCAATTCATACATTCAAAACATGAATGACATATGAAAGAATAACAATGAATAAAAATACATAAACATGCCATATGTAGGAATAACTATTTTTTTTATTATCTATGTGTGTCTATACAGATGTTTACAAAAATTGGATTGTGACAGAGTCCCATTTCTCTCAAGTTATCCTAACCTAGATCTATCTTGAGTTCTTCTTCTAAGACATTTATCATACAAAATTCTCTCCCTCTCATACAAATATCTCTCTCATACAAAATGAGGGCTCTATGAGCTTATCCTCTCCACCTAACCTCATCTATTACATTGAAGTTTCATAAATGGCCATCGAGTCTGAATTGAACCTAGAGCCATCGGGCTTATCTTGCATCATTATCTCTCCCCATATGACAACAATGAAAAAGGGAATATTTCTCTTCTCCCTCTGAGATGATGCTCCCCCTGAGGTGATTCTCCCTCTGAGGTGATGCTCCCCCTATCTTTGTCCCATTTATTTTGGACTTTGTTTTTATTGATCACACTATTCTATAGATTGATTTTCTTTTGAGATTTCATAATCATCACCATTGTTTTGTGCAACATAATCTTCTTAATCTTATTATTTATAAATTCTTGTTCCTTGAGCTTGTTCCTATTCATATGCAAATGTATGAATTTCACATTCCTTATTAGGAGTTTCATACATCAGTTTATTGTTATCAATTTCTTCATTTTTAGGTACAAGATATTCATCATCTTTCTTGCTTTATAGTTCATATTTTATTCTCCATATCTTTCCATAAGGAACTTTGTTTGATGAACTTTTATTTTCTACATTTGTTCTTTGAGATTTATCCTCTCTTCTTTTCTTCCAAAGTTCATTAGATTTCTTTCCTGACTTGTATGGATTATTTTTCATGGGTTTTCTTCTTGATTTCCTGCAATCTTGGGATTTGCACCCAAACTTATCACATTTGTAGAATCTCATAGTATGACAAAACTTTGTTGTGTGCCCAACACAATTTCATGTCCAACATCTCATTAAGTTATTGGACCTTCTTGAATTTTTATTTTTATGAAATTTGCATTCCAATGCTTTGTGACCAAATTTTTTACAAGAAAAGCAATAACCATTGAAGGTGTTTCCATACTTGAGTATGTTGTGACATGAGAAGTCTTCCTTTTGATATGCTTCTTTTTTTAAAAATTTTGTAGCTTCCTCCTTTAACAAACCTCATGGTTTGCATTTTGTTTGTGATTTTACGTCCTCCTTTTGAGGATGATAATCATTTCTCATGTTTGTGAATGGTGTTCCACTTGACACCTTCTTCTTTCTTATTGTACCCAAGACTAGTTTTTCCATTGGTTGTTCTGATTATTCCAGATCTTATCGAGGATGGTTGAGTTGTTATGGAATTTGACAGTTTCTTTTGTCTTTTCATTATTCTTTTTGAGGTTGATAACTTCCAATTCCATCATGTAGCATGTTTTTTCCTTTTTAGTAAACTCGATCTTCAAGTCTTCTTCTATTTCCTTATCTTCTTCAAGTTGAATCTTTAGAATGATGACTATTTGTTCTGCCTCATCCAAGACTTTTGTTCATTTATTGCTTTTTTCATATGTATTCAACTCTTCTATTTATTTATTTAGATAAACAACTTCAGACTTCAATCTTTTGATTTCTTCCTTGTTTTCTAGTTGAATCATTTTGAGGTTGATGACTTCCAATTCCAGTGTGTGGCACGAATATTCCTTTTTAGTCAACCAACTCTTCATGGTTTCTTTATTTTCCTTAGATTCTTCAAGTTGAGTCTTTAGACTGTGACCATTTTGTTTGCTTCTTCTAATTATTTTGTGCATTTATTGAGTTTTTCATATTCCTTCAACTCGTTCATTTCTTGTGTTAGATCAACAACTTCAGTCTTTAATCTATTGATCTTTTCTTCTTTGTATTCTAGCAAAGTCTTTTGTTATTTCTCTTGATGGTTTTTAGGTTGATCTAATTGTTTTAGTAGCGACATATATTTCTTTTGAATTTTCTCCAACTCTTCTAAAGTGCACATAAATATGTATTCAAGATGGTTAAGAACATCCTTAGTAACTTCAATATATAGACCACTTCTTGGTTCCATACTAGTCACTTCAAATGTAGCTATAACATCATTCTTAAAATCTAATTGTTTTTCTTTAGTGAATACTGAGGTATTTATCAATTCATTGATGTAGTAGTCTTCTCTATTGATGACTGGGGTTTGCATAAATTATTTGACATAATTCTCCTCTTCTGTGTTTTGTTCTTCATTCTTATTTGAATTCTCTTTATCTATATTTTGTTCTTCAATTTGATTGGATTTCTCCATTTCTGAGTTTTGTTCTTTAATCTAATTGGATTTATGTGTTTCTTTGTTTTGTTCTATAAAGTGATTGGAATTATCCATTTGTTTGTGTTCTTTATTTTGATAAGAATTCTCTAGTTGGAACCATAGTACTTTAGCAGAGGTGCAGTGTCCCATATTTTCTTTAACTTGTTCTAACAATCCATTCTTTATTTTCTTTAATGCTATTGAATTATTTTTCTTTTCTTCTTTTGAAGTTTTGGATTTGTTCTTTGAGGTAGTTGAGTACCAAGGTTTAGATACGACTGAGTCACAAACACCATATCCTCTTCACTTCAGATACCATTTCATTATTTCCCTCCATGAAGAGTAGTCTGTTCCATCAAATAAGGGAGATTCATTTGTGGAGAGAGCCATTTGTCCACCCATTTCTTCAGAATCTACCTTCCAGTGTTTAAACTATGCTGAAGTCACCTGCTCTGATACCAATTGTTGAAACACAGACTGACACTAAGAGGGGGGGTGAGTTAGTGTCTGGAACTTTTGGTTACTTTTCACACTTTCATAGATTAACTAAATTAACTGAATAAGATATATGCAATTCAATTAATTATTCATAAACATGTATAACACAAACTGTATGAAGTAGATAAAATATCATTCTTTTATTTATTTAAATTGAATAAATACATATAAAATCAATCATTTAATATCTTCAACTTTAATTGAATATGAGAGATCCAACTCCCTGATACAAGACCTAGCTTGTTTATCTCATATCTAACTGAGATGTGAGGAATCCAATCCTCATGAGAAGGCACAACTTATAAATAGGCATCAACCTGATAGAATGAACTTTCATTCAATCCATTATATATATATATATATATATATATATATATCCACCAAGACACATTATTCCCTTCATATTCCTTTACCTACATATTCCTCCAAAGGGTGCCACTTTGAAACAATGTTTCCTTTTGGAATGAAACATTGCACCCCTTCATCTAATTAGCACAAATGGTTACTTTTATTATTTAATTTTCGTACAACAATTTAGAAAACAATCTTCGTATGGCGATTCTGGAGTTATGGAAATGAATTTTAAAATTCTATGACATGGGTTTTTTGCAGAACATGTCTAGTTATCTAATGTGTAGGAAATTTCCCCATATAGTGTGTGAGTTTTTTGGCACATGAGGTTCTTTGAAGGAAACTTTCTTGGATTTTCCTTTTGTTGTCGGATGCTAGATTGACTTAAGTACATATTAGCTTTTCGTGAATGTCTAAATCAAACTCCACATATCTCATTTGTTGGTGATTATTTAAACTCGCCTTGTAAACATTTTACTTGATGGTTATATTAAAATCGGTTCCATCTCAGCTGCTAGTCACTAAATATTTGACTTGGTCTCACCCATTTTCATATTTGCTTCCTCATTCGACTGAAAAAAATCTTTTTGGTCGACTCAACTAGGAGAAATTTTGACTTGAGTATTTCAATTATAGTCGACCCATATTGCTTCAACATTGACCCAACTTGTATTTACGTTTTCTTCAAATTTGACCTTTAGGTTACTTCTTTCTTGGACCGACTCGACTTGGAAGAAAACCGACTTGAGAAATTTGACTTTGGTCATCTTGACTTGCTATGGCCAACTTGGATTTTCCGACTCAATTTTCCTTTGAATTAGACCTTCAGTTGGTCAACTTGTCTTCGAATCATCCTGAAATTGATTAACTTGTCTTCTCCAACTTCCATCAATATGCAGGCTTCTAGTCAGTCGAATCATCTTGGAGTCGATCGACTTCCAGATAGTAAACCTTATTGTTGTTTGAATCGACTTGAATTGTGACTCGATGGTGTCAATGATTCCTCACTATAACATACCCAACCACCCACAGGCCAGGTACGCTACCTTCAAGCCCACCGTCAGACCTCTTTCTCTTTCTGATACATTCTTTAGTTATTAAGGATGAATACGAGAATATATTTAATCACATGCAGTGCAATATCCAACAAGCATGCGTAATCTAGAGATTATGTTTAATGATAATTAAATATACACAGTGGAAATAAATTCATACACATGTAGATGATAATTAAATTACACAGCGGAAATACATTCATACATTGATAGTTATATCACGACAGAGAGTGCTTATCTTTAAGAAAGGTGACACTGACTGGATGCAGACCAAGGACATTCCACCCAACTGTAGACACCACTGCTCCAAATCTAAACAACAATGTCACCCCCAAGCCAGGGATATGAATCCACAAGGATGGTTCCAAAGTGTAATCGGGTTCCCAAACTAGTCATCTCTCAGGATCTCACAAGTTTTCTGACACCCACAACAATCCAAGTACCCAACTCTCTTCTACCCAGCCTGTGCCACCCCAAGAGAATAGACCTCCACCCTTCTCTGCCACGTAGTCCCTCAGGCAGTCCTTCTCCTTCCTACTACGGCTTCCAACATAGTTGGTCTAGAATCTCAATGCTGGAACTCTCAGGACTCGTAGTTGTGAGCAAAATAGGGAACAAGCCAATGCATTTCAAACATGCAAGCCCCAGGCCATGGCTGGATCACACTTGGGGCAGAACCAAATATCAATATAGCATAGAAAAACCTCAGAATAAGTACTCAATGCCTTGAAAAAGAGATAATTTCATATAATAAGCCTCTTCGAGGAGGCAACCTCCTTTTACCCCACATAAATGTTCAAGTACATGATGATTCCAAATGAAAATGTCTCCTTGGTATATATAGGAGACTAGGAGGTATAATTACAACTAATTGAATAAAGACGACATAAATAAAATAACATTATTAATCTAATATACCAAAATTAAGGGGTAATGAGACAATATTAGGGCTTAACATGCCCCTCCCCTTGAGACAAGAGTTATCTGCAAGGCTTGAGTAACTCTAGATGCTTCTGTATAAAAGACTCATCTTCCCAAGTGGAATCTTCAACCGATAGTTTCCTCCATTTAATGAGATACTCTGAAATGGATCTATTCCTCAGCTGGAAAATTCTTGTGTCAGTGATGGCTTCAGCCTCCAATATGATTTTTCCTTCCTCGTCAAGTTCTGGCAATATAGTTTGAACTGGGATCTTGTCACCTATAACCTTCTTTAAGCATGAAACATGGAAAACTGGGTGTACTCATGAA
>ML779296.1:502922-563899 GCA_009831015.1 Picea engelmannii
GTGCTCGGTAACTGAACCCTTTTGCTTGAGATTTATCAATTGGCTAAAGAAGGTATTGCTCCTTGTATCCTCATAGTGTGTTATCATTTCTTCCATGAAAATTGTCCAAGTGACGAGTGATTTGAGAGAAAAAAACCATTGATACCATACAAATTGATTGAGTTCTAAATATAAAGAAGCAATTTGTACCTTTTGTGTATGTGGCACATTATGTAGATCAAAGAATTGCTCCATCTAAAGTATCCATGTGATTGGGTCCTTGCCATCAAACTTTCTCATATCGATTTTAGGAACGTGGTTGGTATTCAACCCAAAGTTGGAGTTTCTCCATTCTTGATTCACCTTCCTTGTGTCCTCATCATGAATTTCATGGGATACATTTTCACTTTCATGTATCCTCTCTATTAGGAAATTTTTCAATCCTTCCATGATCTCCCCTTTTAAACCATCCATCTTAGTATCCAACTTAGCTTCCATTGAATCCATCTTCTTTTGTAGTTCATTTATGTCCCTACGCATTTCTTCACCTTCATCAAGACTCCAAGTAGGATTGTATGGAGGCTTATTTTGTGTAGAAGTTCCCTTTTTTGGTGGCATGTTTGCCAAGTATCACTTTAAGCCTTGATTTTGAGGTGGTTCTGCTAGAAAATATTCCTTTTATTGTATCTCCAAAATTTCGGCCCTTCTAAGTATGAGATTTTATTTTTTGTAGGTCTCTGATATTTCCTCTCTTCAATGCCCTAGGTCTGATAAAAATTGGATGTGCCAAGTTGAATTTATGGTAACTTACCCACAACTTGCCGATTTTTGTCCTCTCTAGAAGATCTCACTTGTATAGCGTTCCCCGCCCAAAATAATTGATATCAAATTCTGAAATTTGTACCAGAACTATTGTGGGTTGTCCAATATCCAATGAAACTAGTCTCACTCAATTTGGATACTCTAGGAGGAATTTATGATTTTTTTACCCAGAACACCTGCTTGAGACTAGTCAATAGGACTAGTCAGATACCCTATCTTCCACAGGGTGTATCTACAAATTTAAGATGACCCAGAAGCTGAAATTCCTAAAAATGATACCTTACTAATTTCTGAGAATATCCTCCAGAGTTCAGGGTCTGAAACATTACAAAAAAATATTTATAGCGAAAATTCCGTAATGACTCAATTCAGGATGATTCCAGAACCCTATCTTAAAAAGGATGTATCTCTGAAAGTATAAGGCCTCAGGAATTGAAATTTTAACCCAACGTACCTTGATCCATCTATTAAATATACTCGAAGCCATTCCTTCTGAATCACTGTAGAAAAAAAGTTACATCTTAAATTCCAAGGTGTCTCAGATGTAGTAGAAAAACCCCAAGACCTTGAGCTCTGATACCATATGTTAAGAACCAAATATCAATATAGCATAGAAAAACCTCAAAATAAGTACTCAACAAATTGAAAAAGAGATAATTTCAGATAATAATCCTCTTCTAGCAGGAAGCCTTCTTTTACCCCACATAAATGTTGAAGTACAAGATTATTCCAAATGAAAATGTCCCCTTGGTATATATAGGAGACTAGGAGGTATAATTACAACTAATGGAATAAATCCAACATAAATAAAATAACATTACTAATCTAATATGCCCCAATTAAGGGGTAATGAGCCAATATTAGGGCTTAACATTCTCCTTCTTGCCAGGGCTTCCAGCATAGTTGGTCCAGGATCTCAATGATGGAACTCTCAGGACTCGTAGTTGTGAGAAAAACAGGGAACATGCCAATGCATTTCATACATGCAAGCCCCAGGTCACAGCTAGATCACACCAGTGACCACTGCAACCAACTATCCCATGGCTAGTTCTTCAACAACTCTATTTCCTTTAGCTCTGCCAACCAAGACACAGGTGAGGATGGGTCGATGAATGGGTCAGGGAGTGCATGGTAGTGTGTGAATGGGAGTGTGTGAGGAAATAACGGGTGAGTGAACAGGAAAAAATTGCACAATTCCTCAGTCGAACCCCCCCATTGGACCAGAGGTAGGTTTAAGTAACCTCATGGGGAACACAAGAACCTCCTGGCCTTCCCCAAGAATTTCACGTACTTGATCCCCTCCCTTAGACAAAAAGAGTAATAAGAAAATAGGAATAACACTTAGTCCCTCAAGCTCCCTCTCTTGTGGAATCATAGTCCCCTATAAATCTAGTCCTTGTTCATCTAGCAACCAATGATGTGTTTATTATTATTAATGATCAAAACATTACATTTCTTGGGCATACTGGCCCTTTAATAATTGATTGGGCACTTAGGCCTCTCAACATTGTAACAATACATTATTTAAAAATGGGGGTTCAAAACCTGGGGTGTTACATCCCCTCCCCCTTATTTTGGCACTGTCCTCAGTGCATATACAAACAGAGATCAAAATCTCAAATTTATTCAAAAAGTTGTGGGTACTATTCCCGCATGGAATCTTCATTCTCCTAGGTAACATCTTCAGGACCATAGTAGGTCCACTGAACTTTTACCAGTTCTTTAACTCGATTTCAAAGCATTTTGACTTTTCTGTCCAATACTCGCATTGGATGAACCTGAAAGTCTCCCTCTGTCTCTACCTGAATTAGATACCAATCAATAACATGGTTAGGATCATGTACATATTTATTTAGTAAGGATACATGAAATACATTATGCACATTCATGGAAGCAGGCAACACAAGCTTGTATGCAACTGGCCCTATTCTATCCAATATTTCAAATGGACCACAGAATCTAGGTGCCATCTTTGTACAACTACCCAATTTCAAGGAGCTTTTCTTGGGCTTCACTTTCAAAAGTACATGCTCCCCTACTTTCAATTCTCTAACTGTCTTTCTCTTGTTTGCATAAACTTTTTGTCTATCATGAGTTGCCTTTAAATTCTTATTAATCTTGACCACCTGGTCTTCCATGTCCTTGAGCAACTTCAGCCCAAGTACCACTCTATCTGCTGGGTTGTCCCATCTCACTAGAGTATTTCATTTGCTACCATACAAGGCTTCAAATGGACTCATTCTCAATGAAGGTTGATACCCATTGTTATATGAAAAATCAACCAAGTGTAAGTAATCTTCCCACTTAGATGGCTTATCCATCACATACATTCTCAGCATGTCTTCAATTATTCAATTGACCCTCTCTATTTCCCCATATGTATGGGGATGATATGCTATGTTAAAGTTTAGATTTGTGCCAAATTCTTTAAACAATCCCCTCCAAAAACTGGAGGTAAAGTTCGTATCTCTGTCCGAGATGATTGTCCTAGGTATCCCATGCAACCTAACAATTTCCTTTATGAAAATATCTACAATATTAGTTGTTGTATGCGTTGTCTTCACAGGCACAAAATGAGCAGCCTTTGTTAATTTGTCAACCACCACCATGATTGAATCATGTTTCTTATTTTTTATAGGTAATCCTGTTATCAAATACATGGTGATCACTTCCCATTTATTCTCTGGGATCGATAATCGCTGTAACAAACCCACTGGGTGCCTATGCTCAACCTTCACCTTCTGACATTCCATACATCAAGAGATGTAATCATCAACATACTTCTTCATTCCCGGCCAAAAGAAACGGCTTCTTACTGCTATAATTGTTTTCTGGTAACCAAGATGTTCAGCATAAGGAACATCATGCATTTCCTTCAATACCAAATTCCTCATTTATCCAGAACTAGGAACATAGATTGTATTTTTATGCATGACTAATCCATCTTCCTTTATATTTTACTTCTTTACTTTATGTTGTACATTTCCTCGCTATAAGTTTTCATTTATCTGTAGGTAATGCTTATTTGTAACAAGACCATATAAAATTCTTCTCTTCAAGTATGACTGATGCATACTGACAACAGTAGCATGCATGAGATGCACTCTTCTTTCTTAAGTGCATCGACAACTTTATTTTCCTTTCCCTTGATATGCTTGATATCGAAGTAATATTCACTTAAAAATTCCAGCCATCTTGTTTGCCTGGCATTCAAGGTCGTTTGTTCAAAAAGATACTTCATACCAATGTGGTCTGTCCTTAATTCAAATTTCTTCCCCAGGAGATAATGCCTCCACATCCTCAAGGCGTGAACAATGGAAGAAAGTTCCAAGTCATGCGTGGCATAGTTCCTCTCATGTTCCTTAATCTTTTTGGACTCATATCTAATGACATGTCCATTTTGTGTGAGGACTCCCCAAGTCTTCCTTACCAGTGTCTGTACATACCACAAAAATTTCATTTGAGTCAGCAATATTTAATACAGGTGCACTAGTAAGTAATTCCTTCAACAGATTAAAATTATTTTCACACTTGAGTGTCCATTCAAATTTAACCCTCTTCTTTTGCAAAGAAGTGATGGATGAGAAATCCTAGAGAACCCTACTATGAACCTTTTGTAGTAGCCGACTAATCCCATGAAAGATCTGACGTCTGACACATTTATGGGTGTTGGACATCCTCTAATGGCTTCAATCTTCTCTAGATCTACTTCTATTCCCTGCTCTGAAATAATGTGTCCCAAGTAATGGATCTGCTTTTGATAAAAATAACACTTACTCAAATTGGCATACAACTGATGTTATCTCAATACCTGCAACACCAATCTCAAGTGATTTTCATGCTCCTGTTAGATTATCAAAGAGGTCATCAATTTGGGGTAAAGGATACTTGTTCTTTATAGTGTACTTTTTCAGTTGTCGAAAGTCAATACACATCCTCAAGTTTCCATCCTTCATTTTGACAAAAAATATTGGTGCTCCCCAAGGTGAAACACTTGGACGTATGTACCCTTTCTTCAGCAATTCTTCCAACTGCATTTGTAATTCTTTTAACTCTGGTGTGCTCTTTATGTAAGGTGTTTTCGGCACCAGGGCAGCTCCTGGAACTAAATCAATTGAGAAATCTATCTCCCTTCTTGGTGGCAATCCAAGTATTTCTTGGAATACATCTTCAAATTCCTATAGCACCGAGAAATATTCAAGTCTTGGACCCTTTGTATCAACTATATCCTCCAGATGGGTTGCATACAGTTTACATCTTTTTATAAAACATCGTTTAAGCTATAAGGCCAAAATCTCCCTTATAGAGATGGGTCTTGGAACTCCTCTCACAGTGCTATGTTTTCCATTTCCACCAAGACATGTAAATGTCTTGTTATGACAATCTAGGACAACATGATGCTTGTCCAACCAATCCATTCCAATCAAAATATCATAAGGCCCCAATGGTATGATGTTTAGATCAGTACTAGTATTCACGCCATTAAGACTTATGGAACAACTTCTGACCATATCATGGATTCTTCTTTTGGTTCCAGTGGCTAACTGAAACAAACTTGTTTTTCCAAGTTTACTTTTCTCCAAATGTAATCTATCCACTATATTAGGATCAATGTAACAATGGCTTGCTCCTAAATCAATCAAAATAGTAACAGGATGATTTATGATCTACCTTCCACGTCAATCATATTGGACTAGTACTCCGCTTGTCTATCATTTAAAGCTGCATAGATTCTCCCCATATCTCCAACTATTGTAGCCTCTTGGATGTTGTGCACAGTATTCACTCTATCCTTTCTATGTGGGAAATCCTTGTACAGGTGATATTCCTTACATCCTGAGAATTGGATCGGTGGCCTTCCCCTTTTTCCCAAGGAGTCTTCCTTCTTGAAATCCTCCTTATCATACTGATATTGACGATTTCTATTAGGCTCATTCCTATTGAAGTGAGGTTTGAATCCTTTCCTCCTTCGATTAGACTTCACATTCTTCTTTTCCTTCCAATATTTCTGCAAGGATTCTCTTCCCTGGACTTTCTTGTATAGGTATTTAGCCTTCTTGATGGCCTCAGTCAAGATCTTGGGTTCATCATACTTGATATTTTTCTTATATAAGGCTGGAAATCCACTTAGAAATATTTTTATTTTCACTTTATCATCACCAATGAACCTAATATACTTTAAAAATCCCAAGAACTTCTTCTCATATTCTGACATAGTCATGCTTCCCAACCTGATTTCAAAGAACTTCTGCATTTTCTTGTCATAGAAATTCTCTGAGAGGTACTCCTTCTAGAAGTACTTCTTGAACTGTTTCCAAGTGATCCTACTTTCATCAACATGTTCCACTTTCTTCAATTGGTCCCACAACATTGCATCTTTCCCATGTAAATGGTAGGTGGAAATCATGGCTTCTAGGTTTGATGAATATTTATGCAACTGAAAATATCTCCAGAGCCCAAGAAACCATGGTTCGACATCATCTTCCCTTTCTCTTTCACCATCAAAGGAAGGTGGCTTGAGCTTCCTCAACTCCCCTTGCAAACACTCTACCTCTTGTTTCCTTCTCTGGTGTCTAACATGAGACACTTCTAGACTTCTTATGGGATCATCCGAGGCATAAAAAGTTCTTCCTGAGTAAGGAGTTGAGTGGTGTCCATGAGCTCTGTTGGCACTTCTAGAATAGCCATCTCTCCCATGATCATCTCCTCTTTCATGACACCTGCCTTCTTCCTCTTGTATTGAGTTTGATCCCTTCTTCGTTTGTATCTGCAACTGATTTAAACTCTGCAACACTCAAGAATTTATCTGGCTTTTCTCCCTCATCAGTCTCTTGTTGTCTACTTTGTAGCTCTGCACTTCCATCTTTATGATTCTTACCATTTCTATTAATGTTTCCTTCTCTTATTTTCCCTTACGTCCATTGGACTCTATCTCTGCATTACCGATCCTAGCATTCTTTCCTTTGGCCTCCTTTTCATGACTGGAGGCTCCCTCACCTTCTTCCATTTCCTCAATACGCATCCTAAGATGATGCACTTAAGCCTCTTAATTCTGCAAAATGTGCAAGCGACCATTTTGTTAGAATTATGCGTATGATAGAAAAAAAAATTGCCAAACCATGCTACAGGTCTCTTTCTTGTTTTTGTTCATGGAGATTATATCCCCATTCTCCAAGAATAATAGTGTCTCGTTATCCATGGCCAACACAGAGTTTCACCCTACACAGGAACTTCCTTCAAACCACCTTCCGAGGTGATCTCGACTAGAAACCACGGCTAAATCCTCCCTTAGCACTTTTTTGTCTTGGAGACAACCAAATCTTCCCTTAGCCCTCCTTTCCTCATTTTTTGGTCTGCATACGACCATGGCCATGACCCTAAGCTTAGTTTAAAATCACTTGTCCAGAGCTTTGGGACTTTGAGACTTCCAACCAGGAACATATCAACGGTCCTCGTCCTCTCTTGCGATTGATGATTGAGATCCACTTCGGGACTCTGTGCTTCAGGAGTCTCAACATTTCTTGCTTGCCTCCTCCTAGAACACCTTTACCTAGAGATCTTTATCTACCAACAAGTGTCCTCCCACAGATCAGTGGTTGTGAATTGTTTCAGTGCTTCATGCTTCGAAAGTTTCAAACTCCCCTCCTTCACTTTCTCCCAATGTGCTTTTACCCGCAGTAGATGATTCTTCGACGTGTGTCCTCTAGAATCGACAGTCAATATATAATCCATCCTGTAGGCCTTCAATAGTTTTGGACCCAATGCAAACTATCACATTCTTCCCTTCTAGAGTGCCTGGTATTTCGGACTGTACGATATGTCGCCATGTGGTGAAACGATGGAAGCGGGCATGTGGCTCAATCAAACAGGTGACACGTGTCATGTTTTAATCAACTTTTCAATATTCCAAATTCCCAAATCTGACTGACATGTGGCACACATCCCATGTGTCCAAATAATCCCAGGTGATGTCATCGTGCCTCATCACTTCGGCTCTTCGAGCTTTGGGGATACGAGAGTTTTCAAACTAGCACAGTTCCAATTCTTTCGAATTGGCCAATTTATCCCCACATTTCCTCCTGGATCGGACGACCAAGATTCACTTCGGGTATTCACCCGGAGTCCATGGATCTGCTCCATGTGTCATCCTCAATCTGATGGCTATGATTTCTTTTGGGCTCATAACTTCAGAGATCTCAAACTTCAACCTTTTTCCTTGGAAAATATTTTTATCCAGAGTTTGCAATCTTCTGACGCGTGTCCCCTGTGGATCGACGACCACAATTCCTTTGGGACTCTGGAATCTGGAAATCTCAAATATCAAACTTATTTGGCCTCACTGGATTTTATCCGAAGTCATGGATCTGGTGACGTGTGGCTCTAGGCATATCAATGGCTGAGATCTTCTAGGGTGATCGAATGGTCGATATTTACTCCATCTCCGGCTCTCCGGGCTTTGGGAGTCTCAAATCTCAACTGAAACCTTTCGAACAGATTCTTCCAGAGTTACTAATCTATTGACACTTAACCTCTTAGCGATCGACGATTAGGATCTACTTCGGACGATCCGATAGTCAATGTTTTACTTTGGGTCTCCGGCTCTCTGGGCTTCGGGAGTTTCAAAACTCAACTTCTCCTCGCTCGCTCTTTCCCAGAGTGCTTTCACCCAAAGCACATGATCAATTGGTGTCTATAATCCTATGTATTGATGGTCCCCAACTACTTCAGTTATTCATAGTTTCAATGTTCGAACCATAGCTTGTCACATCATTGCATGCCTTTCAATTTTCAGGGGCATGCATCGATGGTTTTGGAGTAACCTTCTTCTCACCCTGCAATTATCCTGATGCTGACACATAACCCCTAAGCGAAACCATGGTTTGGATTGCGGGACCACCTTGGTAAGTTGTCTCCTGTGCAACTCGGTTCCCCACAATGCCTGTTGGTTGTTTATCTCTCGCTACAAGGGGATCCAATGGTCATGACCTTTAACTTTCTTCCTTTTCATTGGATGACCCTTGTTTACCTATCCTTCGATCCAACAATATCGGATCTCACCAATCCTGCGATGGCGATTTGTCCCGAATTAAAAAGGAATGGTCACGATCCTTCGAACCCTCACAGAGGTTCTATGACGTTCCACCTCCTGCGTAGCTTCTACAATGCCATTCCTCCTGATATTTTCAAATTCACAGTCAGAGTTTGATCTCGACCACGAGATTCTAACCAACAGACCTGGCCCATACCGGGCTGGTGTTTCAACTAGAAGATCTGATACCAATCTGTAACATACCCAACCACCTGTAAGTCGGGTATGCTACCTAGAAGCATGTCCTCATACCTCTTTCTCTTTTTGATATCTTCTTTAGTTATTAAGGATGAATAAGAGAACATATCTAATCACAAGAAGTGAAACATCCAACAAGCATTTGTTATCTAAATATTATGTTAAACGATAATTAAATATACAAAACGGAAATACATTCATACACATGCAGATGATAATTAAATTACACAGCGTAAATACATTCATACACCAATAGTAATATCATGATAGAGAGAACTTATGATAGTGACACTGACTAGTTGTAGACCAAGGAAATTCCACCCAACCGTAGACACTGCTACTCCAAATATCAACAGCAGTGTCACCCTCGAGACAGGGCTATGAATCCACAAGGATGGTTCTAGAGTGTAATTGGGTTCCCAAACCAGTCATCTACCAGGCTCTCATAGGTTTCCCAACACCCACAACAATCCAAGTACCCAGCTCTCTTCTACCCATTTTGTGCCATCTGAGAGAATGGACCTCCACCCTTATCTGCCACGCAGTCCCTCAGGCAGTACTTCTCCTTCCTGCTAGGGCTTCTAGCACAACTGGTCTAGAATATCAATGATGGAACTCTCAGGACTCGCAGTTGTGACCAAAACAGGGCACAAGCCAATGCATTTCAGACATGTAGGCCCCAAGTCATGGTTGCATCACACTAGCAACCACTACAACCAAATATCCCAAGGCTAGTTCTTTAGCAGATCCATTTCCTTTCGCTTTGCCAACCAAGACACATGTGAGGATGGGTCGATGAAAGGGTTAAGGAGTGCATGGGAGTGCGTGCATGGGGGTGTGTGAGGAAATAATGGGTGAGTAAACAGGAAAACAATGCACAATTCCTCAGTTGAACCCCCCCATCAGACCAGAGGCGAGCTTAAGTAACCTCGTGGGGAAAAAAATAACCTCCTGGCATTCCCCAATAAGTTCACGTAACTGATTCTCTCGCTTAGACAAAAAGTGTAATAATAAAATAGGAATAACACTTAGTCCCTCAATCTCCCTCTCTTATGGAATCATAGCACCCTATAACTCTAGTCCTTGTCTATATAGCAACCAACAATGTGTTTATTATTATTAATGATCAAAACATTACATTTCTTGGGAATTGGCCCTTTAATAATTGTTTGGGCACTCAGGCCTCTCAACATTGTAACAATACATTATTTAAAAATGTGGGTTCAAAAATTGGGGTGTTACACTCACCAAACATCCACCATTGAAATTCTATCTCATCTCTGGACTCTTCTTCAATTGAAATTTTTTGAATCACTTTTAATGAACCATATCTTATTAAGTTATTTATTTTGATTTGTATTGATCCATATTGGATTATCCATTTACCCTTTTTATCTGGACAATTTCATCTTTTGTACATCGATGTTAATGATACATTCTCAACTTGATAGAATATATGATGAGTCTATCAAGCTCATACAATATATTAGTTAATATTACCTTTCTATTGATATTCAAGTCACCTTCATAATATTATGTCCAGTATTGATAATGCTTGACATTTAAGTCACCTTCATAACATTATGTCCAATATTGGCAATGCTTGAAATTCAAGTCAGCTTCATAACATTATGTCCAACCTTCATAACATTATGTCCAATATTGAAAATTATTTTCAAACCAATCAATCAATTATACTTCACCGATTTATCAAGGTTGACATCAATGACAACTGAATTTCCAACACTTTCTAGAAGCGGAAGATTCTATTACATCTTCTTACATTGACTTGTTCATATTTATTAAATAGTCTTTATTAACTATTATTGTCCTTTATTACATGGAAACATATTATTCTACCTACATGATAAGTCATGGGTTTATCTCCCTAACATTCCATCCCCCTTGAAGAACAACCTTGTCTTCAAGGATTGATATGAGGAAATTCCACGAGAATAGTGGTGGGCTCCTAGGTGGCATCTTTTGGAATTGTATCTTTCCACTGTAATAACATCTCCTTGATAGTGCACTGACATAGACAAATTTAACGCTAGTCCAAGAATCCATATGGTTGCAACCATATGGAACCTTCAACATCCAACTCTGGAAAATTGGTTTGAGTTTGACACTTATTTCTAATCACCTTCTTTAAGAATGAGACATGAAAAACATGATGGATATTAGAATGATTGGGTAGAGCTAACTAATAGGCCACTAGTCCCACGCTCTTAAGAATGGTATAAGGACCATAAAATTTGGGAGCAAGCTTCTGACAATGTTCATCTTTGAGTGAATTCTACTAGTAAGGCTATAGAAGAAGAAACACTTGTTTTCCTATAGAAAATTGGCATTATGAACATCCTTGATCTTCTTTTTGTTTCTTATGATTACGGGCAATGACCAAATTTTTTTTGAGAGCATGGAGAATGGAAGAATGAACTATAATATTTTTTTCAACCTCCTAAACCTTTGAGACCCCTGGTATGTAGGAAATAACTGACGGAGGATTTTGTCTGTATACTGCTTCAAAAGGAGTCATCCAGGTAGAAGTATGGTTAGATGTATTATACCCCCATTAAGATAGGTGTAACCATTGATCCCATTGATGTTGTCAGTTAGATACAAAACACCTCAAATATGTTTCCAAACACTTGTTGACAACTTCAATTTGGCCATTAGTCTGTTGGTGATAAGAAATGCTTAGATGTAATTGTGTGCCCTAGAGATTGAATAGTTCTTGCCAAAAATTACTGGCGAAAGTAGGATCTCTGTCAGATGCAATAGAATGAGGCATTCCATGAAGCTTTAAAATATGATCCATGAAGATATGGGCCATTGTTGATGTTTTGAATGAGTGTTGAAGAGAGCAAAAATGATCATATTTGGAAAGGCGATCAACTACCACCATGATGACTGACTTATTTCCATATTTAGGTAAGCCCATAATGAACTCTATAGAAATGTCCCTCCAAATAGATGGTGGAATTGGAAGCAGTTGTAGTGTGCCCAGAGCTTTGATAGCTTCCCCCTTGTTGCATTGACAAACATCACATTCATCCACAAAGGTGTAGATGTCTTGTTTCATACCATCCCAGAAAAAAGAACATTTAAATCGTTCATAGGTTTTGGTAAACCTGGAATGCCCTGTTGTGGGTGAATCATGAAGCTCAGAAAGCACCATGGATTTAATTTGTGAATGGTGTATTAAATATAGACAATCTTTGTAGTGAAGCTCTTCATTGTTCCAATAGTATGCTAGAGAATTGTCTTGCAATTGTTGGATCAGTCGAGAATTTTTTGGGTCTTACAACCATTCCTAGAAAACGGCTTGGAACTAATCTGGTACAATGAAGGAGAGGGAAAAAAGGGATCCTTATTCTTTATATTTTCTGGACAGAGCATTAGCCACTACATTTTCTTTTCCCTTCTTATAAATGATCTCACAATCATAGCCAAATAGCTTGGTCACCCATTGCTTTTGCTCCTGAGATGAAATCCTTTGTTCTAGGAAATACTTGAGGCTCTCATGCTCGGTTTTAATTTGGAAGTGTTTCCCCAAGAGATAAGAATGTCAGATATCCACAACATGCTTAATAGCCAACATTTCCTTTTCATAGATTGGTTGGACAATATGTATCTATGATATTTGTTTTCTCGTGAAGGACAAGGGTCTACCCTCTTGCATGAGAACTGCGCCAATGAATTTTCTAGAGGCATCAAATTTGAGGACACAAGTCTTTGTGAAGTCAGGAAGGGCCAAGACAAGATTTATGCACATGGATTATTTCAATACTTGAAATATTTGATCAGCTGCTAGAGTCCAAGTGAAATCATTATTTTTTAGGAGAGCAGTAAGAGGTGCTGTAAATTTTCCATAATTCTTTACAAACTTGCGATAATATCATGTTAAACCCAGAAAACCATGCAAGCTCTTGAAATTTTTTTGGCACGGCCAATCCTGTATAGCTTCAATTTTCTTAGGATCCACCCTTACACCATCCTTTCCGACACTATGACCCAATTACTCCACTTCCAAATATCCAAAGGAACATTTAGATTTCTTGAGAAAAAGTTGGTGCTGAGAGAGTAGACTGAAAACTTGATCCACATGGGTAAGATGGTCTTCCCAGGTTTTACTATAGATGAGAATATAATCAAATAAAACTAGGAAAAAATGAAGGAGAAAAGGATGAAAAACATGGTTCATGAGACTTTGGAAAGTGGAGGAAACATTACACAGGCCAAAGGGCATGACTAAGAATTCATAGTGACCCCCATGAGTGTGAAAAGAAGTCTTAGAAATGTATTCCTCTTGCATACGTATATGGTGGTAGCCAGAATGTACATCAAGTTTAGTAAAATATTGAGGACCACTTAATTCATCCAAGAGATCATCAATGACAGGAATGGGGAATTTTTCTTTTATGGTGATTTTTATTGAGGGTGTGAAATTTGAGACACATATGCCAAGTACCTTCTTTTTTTAGTACCATGACCACATGGGAAGAATAGGTGTTAGTATTAGGGTGGATAGCACCTGTGGCTACCAATTCTTGAACAATTTTCTCAATTTCATTCTTTTGGGAAAAGGGATGACAATAAGGGAGAACATTGGGAGGAATACTATCGGGGATGAGAGGAATGGAATGATCATGAACACCACGAGAAGGAGGAAGTCCCTAGGGAGTGGAAAAAACAACTTGGTGTTTGGAGATGATACATTGGAGGTCAAGATGCACCAGAGGTGTCTCAATTTCTTGAATAGAATGGAATTGGGCAATAATTCACGAATGACCTTTTTTTAGGAGATTTTCCATTCGATGGGAACTAATTATCTTAGGGGATCATGTTGTTATTCCTTGGAATTTATATTGTTATCTTGTTTATTGGAATTGCATGGTTAATTCCTTAAATCCATGAAGATGGGACCAAGAGTGTGTAACCATTTCGCACCAAGCACAATATCACAACCACCCATGTCAATAGAAAACATATGATATTTCAAGTGGTACTGCCCAATTTGTAGACACACATTTTCACAATTCCCCCCACATTTCATGGAACCACCATTGCAAAACATGATTTGAAAGTTTTTGACTGTATGTATATAGCAATGGGTTTCTTGGGAAATATGACGGTGAATAAAATTATGAGTGCTACCACTCTCAATTAAGATGATGAAATTTCAATTCTTAATGTAGCTAATGAGCTTGAGGGTTTGGAGAGGAGAGAATCCAGTGAAAGAATTCAATGAAATGACCAGTTCTACTTCTAGTTGGTCATAAGGTGGAGTAATATTAGTTGGAATGGGTAAATCTTCCATAGGGGGGGTCTCGAGCTCTTCTTCAAAAACATAATTAGAGATGGCCATAACCAAATTTTGTTCCTTACACTTGTGCCCTAAAAAGTATTTGTCATCACAATTATAAAAAAGGCCCTTGAGTTGTTGTTCTTCCATTTCATCTCGAGTTAATTTATGGATCTTAAGGGAATTGGGAGGAGGGGTAGGGTTAGTAGGTCTAGTGCGAGGAACAAATGAAGGTTTGTAGGTCTGAGAAGAGACAATTTGTTGGGCTTCCTTAGCATGTTGAGTAGCTTCTGTTGTCACAGGGGCAGACCTAGGGTTCAATGCTACAACAACACACCAACAAAACCCTAACTACCGACCCTTTCAACAACACCTACGAAGAAGATGAAGTGTCACCCGAGGTAGAGGCAGGGGTGGTTGTAGGAATCCATTGTCTGCAACCTTAATTGGGACACATATCTGTGATTTCTACACCTTGACAAAGCACTTATCAATATAGTTCATCAATGTTTAACCAATATCTACTTCGCAGGTAAAACCCTAATTACAAAACATCGTATTATTCAACCAGATATAACATCTAGCAACACTTAGCATGACGAAATAGATCAGATCTAGTAGATTCAAGCACTAAGCACATTCACATAGGTCAAATCCAATATATACTCTTACTATTAAGCACAAAGAAATGAAAGATCTACCTATCATTCATCTACATCAAATAACTAAGCAATTAAATACATAAACACATCAACGTATCACACGAAGCATTCACAACACAGGATGTACATGGTTCACCCCCACCCTGGGGCCACATACACCAACTCTTCATCTTCTTTATTAGCTTTCTTCAATCTTCTTACATGCACAGAGCCTTCAGATCAACTTCATAGAGGACAAGAGATCTGCGCACTCTTCACTAGATCCTCCTTCCCTAAGTTAGTTTATAGCACAAAGCCCACATACAGTGCTTACAGTCACTTGCACTTAGCCTTGCAAACATACACAAATCACTTACAACTATTACTTGCACTCAACACCACTTACACCTAACTTGTCATTCGCACTTAGGCATTCATCCTCACTACATCGCCTAGAATCTATTTATACATTACAAAATCAGGCCTAAACATGGGAAAACCCATGGGCCGACATTCCCATACTCGTTACATAATCTCAAATCCCAAAAATCCCTAAAAGGGGGCCGAGATCCCACGATCTTTGCTTCGTCTTGCGCTTCACCTTCGATAGCCTGTCGAAGTCCCAAATATAGGTCAAACATGACCAAGGATCCTAAAAACTTGGTCAAGGGCCAATAGGCTCCCAACACTCACCTGTGACTCATCCCGAGTCACTCTTATATTCATAGTTCTGACTCAAACCCATCGATATTAGCTTGAGATTCTTAAAATTATTGTTGTGCCACAATCTCTTGTTCAACGAACTCTTGGATAACAGCTTCATTGACAGATCCCTCTAGGCGTTGTTCTGCTGCAGTGACGAATTTCTCTAGTTCTTCTCCTCGACCTTCGATCTCTACAAACAATTGGCAAGCCTCATCCTATATAGGTTAGAGCCTCTGAGTCACTTCCATGAATTTTCTATGAATGGCGTGGACCTATTGTTGAGAAGTGCACTGCTCTTGGGATCACTTCATTCTTTCAATAGATGATAGGGGATTCAACTGCGCCTGTATTGTTTCTGCTTTATACTTCACCTCTTGGAGTTGTGACTCCAGTGTCTTCAGTTCTTGATTCTCAGTGAGTCGCTCATACGTCTGGGCATTGTGATCACTCAGTTTTTTACATTCCAAGGAGAGGCCTTTGATTATTTCAATTGCGCCTCAAGTAGTTTCTTCCCTTTGATCCCTCACATCCTGCGGAGTGTCGGGTACTGTGCAGAGCTCTAAGTCTGATATTCTTTGTTGTAGCTGTTGGATAGCTTCTGCGAGTTGGTCTACTTGATGTGTGACTCATTATTCTTCCTTTATCTCTAAGCCTGTCATAGAGCGAAGTGATTTATGGACTACTTATTGAACTTCGAGTTTCTCTATGAGCAACTGTTCTTTTTCTTATTGAATATTTTCTTTCTCCTCTTCAAACTTTGTCTGGAGAGCAACCTTCTCCTACTCTGCAACTTGGCATTGTTATACTATTACTTCTTGTACTTTCTTCAAGGTCTGGATGGATTGTTTTGTTTCTTCTTGTGTGCGATGAAGGAGAGCTTTGGTCACATTAGCTAGTCATCGGAGTTGGGATGTCTCATCACCCAGCTCTAGTTCTCCCAATGGAAGGGGCATAGCAGACACTACACGATTGAACTGAAGGGCCTATTGTACTCCTTAGAGCTTGACCTCAATTCTATCGTACATCTCCTCCTGCTTGGATTTTTTTTTATGCAATATTTCCTGCGAGGCATCTTTCACAACTGCGATGATGAATTCAAAATCATTGATAGTGAGCACAGTCTACATATTGGTCAAAGTGGCTATGGATTTCTTTCCGGAAGAGGGTTTCAGGGGAGAAACCTTCCTCTTCTTCAGGGGATCAGCCTCATGTCTAGGTAGTGTTACTTCACCTTGCTTCTTCTCATCTTCTTTTCCATTTATTTCTTCTACTTCGTCATCACCCTCTCGATCAGGTGATATTGAAGCAGTCTTCTCTAATGTGTTTCTTAAGTCTTGGACTTCTTCATTCTTCTTCCTTTTGTTGGGTTCGGGTGTGTCATGTTCTTTGTGAGTGACCTCCTAGCTATCAAGTTCGGGGTCAGACATATCTATAGGGTCAGTGGGGATAAGGAGGTCTACTGACTAGTCCTTAGTGATATCCTTGAGGTCCTCTTCCGTGAGCTTGTAGTACGACTGAAGATCCTCCTTATGTTCGTCTACTCACGCAGTAATTTAGATGAAGTGTCAATCTGCACAGAACTTCATGAGGGGTCAAAACCTTTGTAGGGTTTTCGATGTCATGCGAGGTTCAACTTTGATGTCTCTCTTCAGTTGTAGATAATATGTGTGAAAAACTGCGTTCAACTGCCACTATTTTCCCAGGTCGCTCGAGTACTAGAGCATGGTGAACTTCGTAGCGAGCAGCTCGAACGGTTCAATGTCCGGGAAGGTCGCACCTTTCGACATATCCCAAGGAATAAACACGATGAGGATCAAGAGCCAGCTAAAGTGGAACTCGTAGCCTTGATCCTGTGCTTTGTGATAGTCCAATTCCAACTAACTAACTAGGTACTTCACCCAGTTCATATGTAGGCCTTCTACACATTTCCCTGTGAGGTCAATGACAAAGTCTGTGACCTGCGTGGGTCTATTATTTCTCACAATATTTCCTACGATTAATTGGAATTCTAGGTGCACTATGCCATTCTGGATGGAAGCTACCTTGTAGCCTTGCGTCCCCTTCTCAACATCGTTGTAGGTATCCTTGATATTTTGAGCTGATGTGCGATCTGTGGCTTTTCCTGGATATAAGCCTTGTGGGTTGGTTCCTTGCATACTCAATCAAGTGATCCTATATATCAACATCGGATTGATTGTGATACAACGGTCTAGCCATAAGTATTCGCCATGGTAACATGAAAGTAGGATCTTGACATAGGCGTTAACCTCCTGGTGCCTTCCAAAGTGTGGGATTTTCATTACATTCAACAGGGTGGACTGCACGAGGTTCATCGTCCATGGTTTGGGGATTATTTTTTAGTTCTTCCCCTTTGTCCTGGTCAAGTATTTATACGATGTGAGCATACTATGGTTCTTGTGGTCTCCTAGGTTGAATTCGTTGAACTTCAACATTGCGATCTTGTCCTGCTGTGCTAGAACTACGTGTATCCCCTTTGAGAGGTAAGCAGTGACCATGGTGTACTCAAAATATCTCGACACACTATCATGAATCACCACGTCAACCAGAGGAAGAATGTAGTCAGGCAGTATGGTCAGGATCAACTTTGCATCTGTTAGGTCATCCCTATGCTTTGTTCTCTTTTCTATGACGACTTGGGATGGCCCGGATCTACGAGCGGTCGACGAAGAGGCTTTCACTCCTATCGTCAATGATGCTTGAATACTTGCAAACATTACTTTCTCGAACATGAGATCGATCAGAACATCTTCGATGATTTTGTCCATGGCACTGAGCTCGTCCAACATACACGGTTAGATCAGATGGATGAATGAAAGCGCAAAACAATAGAACTGATGTCGATCTTACTAATCACAACACAGTAGCAATGAGTTCTCTCTAATACAATTCACAAAAGTGTTCTCGGTGCAACAGTTGACGGAATAAGTAGGCAACAACATAACAAATCTCTACAACGGGCAAGAAGCCTTCATTAATTTGGTTCTGCCCATTCTAGCGCAGTCCTAATGGTCTGATGGTGGGATTTTTGACCATAAATGTCGTTCTAACCATTCGTGGTGTAGGTATAATGGTTATATTGTTCCCAATGGCTATATTTATTCACCATGGTGAAGTGCCATGTGATGTTGTTCTAATATCCCGACAAAGTTCCAGTTTTGCAAATTTTCCTTCTGCGAAGTTCCCTCTGGAACCTTCTGTAAATTTTCTATCTTTGCTCTCTTCTTGCTGAGATTTCGAGCCTTATTTTTAGTGAGCTTCATATCATTTTTCCTCTTTCCATTATGATTCTTGTCTTATTTTGGCATAGTACCTTCGCACTACTAATATTCCTTCGTAGGGTGCATGGGTAATACTTCTTCTCTAGCTGGGGTAGATGCTCTACTATCATGTACATATAGGTGTCTCAAGTCCTCGTGTGTCCTTCCAATTTTGACATCCCAGTATATGGTCCTAAATAGCTTCGATCTGTTCTCCTAGTATTCAATCAACTGTGTGATCCTCCTGGTCATGAAATCTTTAGTTCTTGCTTCTTCTACTCTAAGACTTCTTCTTCTTTCCTCTTGGCCCGATCCTTTACAATCCAAGGTTTTCCTAGTAACATAGTAAATGGGGCATTTTTCTCAATAAATTTAACAACCTCAAAATCCTCTTATGTCAAAGTTCCATTGGTACTCATAGATATCTAGGTAAGTCTTCCACATAGGGTTATCATCTTTCCTCTAAATATTCGTATTCCTCCCAATGAAGAAATCATGGTAGGATTTTCTAAGATTTCCCATGTTCTTTTTGTCATTATATTCACCTGTGTTTATTCATTCAGAATACAGTGAATGTCGAAGTCTCCTATCCTTACTTATATTTTCTCTTTCTCTTTTAAGATCTCTAATAGATTAGTATCTTGGTGGTCAATCATGGTTTCTTTCATCTGTAATAGTATAGTCTCTAATTCCTTATTGGATTCTGCCAAGGTCTCAGTTTCTTGACCTTTCTCAGGGTCTACTTGTTCCATATTCATTCTTTCAAGATTAACAATCATTCTAGGGCAATCCAAAACTTCATGGTCCATGGATTTACAATAAAGACAACTAGATCTTCTACTAGGGCATTCCTTAGCAAGATGTCTCGATCTTCTGCAACTATAACAAAGGGTTAATCCTCTCTTTCTCTTAAATGATCCCCAGCCTTTCCTGTACTGCGCACTAGGATCATAGTAGTTAACCTGCAAAAAATTATTTCTAGGATCCTGCATCCATTTTTTAGTCTAAACATTCTTTCTATGCATAGGTATAACATATCTTTCACTATTATTATCAGATCTACTCAAATCAAACCTTCTTTCATCTAGTTGTGCCCTACTTTTCAAGATAGGACAAAATTTATCAACCATACCCAAATCCATACTTTAGAAACAAAAATTTTCACTAATATTACCTTTAACAAAGCACAAAGCTTCCCAATCTTACCTCTTTTCTTCCGATCAGACTTATTTTCTTAGCACAAATATTCCACAGATTAAGTAGAATATTGTGCACTAGGGAAAGAGATCTACGCATGGAGCTTCCACAGTTTCATGTCAGATCTTGACATAGATCTTCTTTTTCCTCAGTTCCCAACAATCATAGTTTCAAGTCAGATATTCGCACAAAGATCCTTTTTCCTCAATTCGCAACAATCACAGTTTCAAGTTAGATCTTCGCACAAAGCTCCTTTTTCCTCAGTTTCCAGCAATCACAGTTTCAGGTCCCGACAACGGAACCATTTCTTGGCACAGGGTAATACCCATGGTTCAACGCTACAACAACACACCAACAAAACCCTAACTATGGGCCCTTTCAGCAACACCTGCGAAGTAGATGAAGTCTCACCCGAGGTAGAGCCAAGGGTGGTTGCAGGACTCCAGTGGCTGCAACCTTATATGGGACACATATATGTGATTGTTACACCTTGACAAATCACATAGAAATATAGTTCATCAATGTTTAACCAATATCTACTTCGCAGGTAAAACCCTAATTACAGAACATCACAATATTCAACCATATCTAGCATCTAGCAACACTTAGCATGATGAAACAAATCAGATCTAGCAGATTCAATAACTAAGCACATTCACACTGGTCAGATCCAGCATATACTCTCACTATTAATCACAAAGAGATGACAAATGTACCTATCATTCATCTATATCAAAGCACTAAGCAAGTAAATACATAAACACATCAATGTATCACACAAAGCATTCGCAACACATGATGTACGTGGTTCACCCCCACCCTGGGGATACGTCCACTAACTCTTCATCTTCTTTATTAGCTTTCTTTAATCTTCTTACATGCACAGAGCCTTCAAATCAACTTCGTAGAGGACAATATATATGCTCACTCTTCGCTAGATCCTCCTTCCCCAAGCTAGGTTACATCACAAAGCCTACATATAGTACTTATAGTCATTTTCACTTAGCCTTGCAAACATACACAAAGCACTTACAACTCTTACTTGCACTCAACACCACTTACAACTAACTTGTCATTCGCACTTAGCCATCCATGCTCACTACATCACCTAGCATCTATTTATACATTAAAAAATTAGGCCTAAACATAGGTAAACCCATGGGTCAACATTCCCATACGCGTTACATAATACCAAACCCCAAAAATCCCTAAAAGGGGGCCGAGATCCCGCGATATCCGCTTCATCTTGCACCCCACCTTCGAAATCTTGTCGAAGTCCTAAACATAGGTCAAACATGACCAAGGATCCTAAAAACTTGGTCAAGGGCCAACAACTTCCAACCAAGTGTGAGGGCGACCCATGAAGACCTGGGCTCAAATATCGTCTTTGAACCCACTGATAAAACATTCCCAGAAGAAGGCATTAGACATGCCCTCTTTTATGAAATCCAAGTGTTCAAAGGAAGATATAAAGTCTTCCACTATTCTAGATTGCTTCAACTTGGTCAAAAATCCAAGATAGTGGGTGTCAGTTTCAAAGTGGTCATATAGATCTACCACAAACTGAGTCCAAGAAACATACCCATGGCATGTCTTTCTACGCCATGGTCACCATTTCCAACATTTTGTATCTAAATAGAGGACACCATAACGAAGTTTTTCCAAATCATCAGTAATGTCATGCAATAAGAAATAATGTTCCATTTCAATGACCCAACTAGTGGGATCGAATCTATCAAATTTGTTCACTTCGACTCGGGGAAGGCATGGGTCACGAGGAAGGGAATTGGAATGAAGGGCTATATTATGGGAAGAGTTATCATCTTCAGAGTGGGAAGGTTGTTCAAGGGAGGAAGATCCAAGGGATTGTTTCAAACACTGGGTGAGGGAGGACAACTCACCCTTAACCTCTGCCAATTCACATGTAACTTTGGCCTCGAAGGTGTCCAAGTGGGAATTATTGGAAGCAATTTCAAAGGTCATTCTTTGGATGTATACCTTGTGTTGTTTGGATTCATCTTACATGTGAAGGAATTCTTGGTTGTGAGTGGTGGCCATGGGTGGAGGGGAACAAAAGAGGGGAAGTGGCACCATGGAAAAAAGAGTAAAAATGATGTATATGAATGTTTTCAGTGTGAAAAAAGGAATGCAATTAGATAGGTGTGAAATAAGGTTGTGCGAAGGTAAAAAGAAAAAAAAAGGGTTAAAAATGATAGGTATCACAACGATCAGGGAGAAAAGGGGAATCCAACGAGATAGGTCTAAAATAAGGGTCCCATGAGGTAAAAACAAATTAAAAATGATAGGTGTCACAACGATCCAAGAGAAAAGGGGAATCCAATGAGATATGTCTCAAATAAGGGTAATGGCTCCTGTTTTTTTTTTGCTCCTTTTTTTCTTTTCCTTTTTGAAATGCCCAAATTCTTAACAGAAAAAATGATATAAATGTATAGTAATTTTTGCAACTCAAATGTGGGAGGAAAGGTTGCAAAGAAATAAATATTCTTTGTTTCTTTCCTATTTGTAATGTTTTTCAACTCGAATTTCGGAGGAAAGGTTGCACATAAATAGATCTTCTTTGTTCCTTTTCTGTTTGGTTTCCTTCCCAAGGGTTAGTGTTTTCAGGGTGCCTACAGAAAAGGGTTTTCCATGTGCTATAGCTCTATGATATATGTGTGGGATCCAATAGTAGTACTCGACTGAATATCTCAGAGAACTAACTAAGGAGGTTAGATTGTACCCTTAATTGTACTACCCGATTACCCAGGTACTAGAGAGTGTCTTTCTGAGTATTGTTCTCAGTGGCACTATAACATTTAGGTGGTTGATCGGTTTATCTATGGTTGGTTTCAGGATAGCTAGGGGGTCTCTCAATATACCATAGGTACGTGGAAGCACATGTCCATATATAGGTGATGTGTGACACACCACCACTTGAAGGGGTACCAATAGGGGTTACAAGGGTGTCCAACAATGTGAGATTAAGTACCTCTTGTATTTCCTATGTGTATGCTTCCCTAACCGCAAATTTGTGCATTGAACGAAAAATCTTTGTAGCTTAAAGACATTGAAACATGTCTCTACCCTCGAAACAAAATTAACCCGCAAATCCTACCATGGAAAGAGCTTTGATACCACTTGTTAGGCACCCAATCTATTATACTGGTAGAAAACAAAAATATTGCAATGAATATCAGCTGAATAAAAACAAAAAACATAAATATAGCTGCGGAACAAAAGAATATATGGAACCACAACACCAAAATAATACCTTTATTGATAGGAAAAAATGTTCAATTGCCTCTTCGAGGGGCAAACCTCCAGCAAAGCAAATCTCTATTACAATATTTCTCAAGACAAATCCCTCTCATACCTTCTACTATTATTTATACAAATTCTATCTTCTAAAGATCATTCTAGAGGAAGATATTTCTAGAAGTGGAAGCTTCTATTACATCTTCTTACATTGACTTGTTCATATTTATTAAATATTCCTTATTAACTAGTATCGACCTTTATTACATGGAAATATATTATTCTACCTACGTGAGAAGTTAGAGGTCTAGGTCCCTAAAACAATTGGAGTCTATATAGGCATGATATGGTAGGATTCCCTTATGAAGCTTATAAAATTGAAGTCAAATTACTAAACAAAGGAAAATGATTTTTTGGTAAATAGGGAGGGTGTTTGGAGAGTTAAGACTAGGGATCTTTGGCTTACAAAGGATGATTAAAATACCAAGTATTTTCATCATTTTGTGAATCAAATAAAGAATGTTAACACAATTTGAAAGATTTTGAGTGATGGTTCAATAGCTTCCATCTTTGAGGACATTGCTTAGGTGGGAGTGGATCATTTTGGGAGAATCTATAAGGAAGAGAGTAAGGTCAGTATAAATTAAATGGTTAAAAAAACTTCATTTTCCCTAGATTTGTGAATAAAGAGGACAATGTGAGTCTATTGGATGAAGTTTCAAAAGATGATCTCTAAGGCGTTTTACACGGAAAGCACTAAGCTCCCCATAATGAAGCTTTTAACACTGCAGTGGGATAGATATGCACTATCCAATAGGGTTCGATGGTGTATATGCACACCACTGTGGAATTAAAAGCTATGTTGTAGAGTTCTTAGACATCAACGTTTTAGACAACTTCCAAAAGAACAAGGCATGGTTCAAATAAGTGACCTGTTGATTTTTTTTTATGGTTTTATGAAGCTATAGAGAATGATGTAATGATAGTCATTGAAGAATCTAGCTCTTATGAGAGGATGTTCGTTTCATTTAATTCTAGTACTTTCATTTTTGTCATCCCAAATTAGTTAGATAATCAACTTATTTCAAGGAATACATGCCTATATTTCTATGTAAGCCCAGTTATAAAATAATAGCCAAGATTATAACAATGAGAGTGAAGAGACCATTATCTTTTTTAATATCAAATGAACAATTTGGTTTCATGTCAGGAACATAGATTCATGAAGTTATTGGTGTAGCACAGGAGGGTTCACACTCAATCAAATATAAGAGGCTACTAGTTATGGAAATACAATAGGATTTATCTAAAGCCTAAAATCAAGTTAGTTAATTGTACCTAAGGATGATATTGATTGATTTTGGGGTTTTTGTTCATTTTGTTAATCAATTTGTGAGACGTGTTACTTCTATCTTACTTTTCAATCTATTTCAAAAAAAATGTACATTAAATCTATTTTAAAAATTGATTTCAAACTAAAATCCAATGCGACAATTATAACATATCTACATAAACTTGATTTCAAAAGTTGTTCTAATTTGAAAATGAAGTTTGAACTTTATATGATATGAATTTTAAAAATTTATATAAACAAACTAAATAAATATGGTCAATCAAATCTTTGCCATATTTAAAGTAGCTTATTTAAATAATTTTAACTATGTACATATGTAATATGGATCCAACGAATCTTTTTAAAATTAATAATATTTGTAATGTCGAATAAAAAACCTAAATGGATCTCTCCTATAAGATAATTATCACGGAGTTCCATTTAATACAACTCCATGCGCATTGTAATTTCTTTTGGTATAGTTCCTATTAAATAATTGTAAGAGAGATTAAGATTTTCTAGCTCTGTTAAATTGTTGACATAAAGTAAAATGGGTCGCTACAATTCAACAATTGCAATTGATTAGGGAATTTTAGGTCGAATATCTATATGGTTATTAACCTATGACATGTAGAGGATTATGTTTTAAGTGCAAGGCATACAATTGAGTTAGATTTGTGATAAAAACATGTAATTTATCAAAAAAAAATTGTTCTTCCACGGGTTTAAACTCTGCAAGGAGTTAAATGGAAGATAAAAGCAAAGTTTAAAATTGATTTTTGTGGCTGAAATAGTAGTGTTACATATGATCTCATTATATTGGCATGAAGAACAAGTAGAGCTCTCTTTGTTTCTTAATACATTCTTTCGGTATTGGAGTTTTTCCTTTATGCTGAGCATAATTTCAATTCCATTAACTTTGGGCATTAACGTGCTACAAACATACCATGAGTGCAATAAGAAAGGGAAAAAGATTTATGATAATGGAACTAGCCTCATCTACTTCACAAATGAAGAATAGGCATAGGGGATTAATTAAATGGATTGCTTAGAAAATTTAAGTTGTGGAGTTTAAGAGTCTGAGTGTGGAGACTACATCAAACACACACTAGTAGACATCTAACCTTCTAATACACCACCTTCATCAACTTTCGACATTCATTCCCTTGGTGTAGATGAAAATGGTGATGACGTTTAAGGATTTTCCAACAACATGGTATCCAAATTTGAGATTATTCAAAGATCATAAAAAACAACTGACAAAGATCCCATGCCATGGAAACCATGACAATGCCATAATATGAAACACTAACAAGAAAAGTATTGATAAAAAACTTTTACATAATACTTAACTTAATTGTTATTAGTCCCTGCCAAAGGCTTGGGACTATAGCTATGAGTTCATTCCAGATCAGTTATTATTTTAGTTTGACTTTTAATTTTTTTTTATATTTTTCTAAATTTTATATAACAATTTGTATTTTTCTAATTAAATAATAAAATTAATATTGTTTATCTATATTTTTATTGGATATAAACTTGAGTGTTTTATTAGTCCCTGCCAAAGGCTTGAGATTATAGCAATGAGTTGCCTTTGACTATGTATTAGTTTATTGTTGACTTTATATTTATGTGTTATATTCAATGTGTAACATAGGAAATCAATATATGTATTTTTTTTAATAATAAAAAATATAATTTTCTAAAATTTAATTGGTTGATATCTTTGAAGTGTTATTGCAGGCTTCAGGTCATTCAATGTATAAAATTGATTATACAATTAATAGATTTGACAAGGAATGGAGAGAACATACTGTTTGTCTATATTTATTAGGACCTGCTATACCATGAACAATGAGTCACACCCAATCTCTTATGTGCCATAATAAAGCCTCCCTTCTTAATTTATTTAATATTAAAGTTCATTGGCTAACATCTATATAAAAATCAGAGTGAAAAGAAAAGGACACACTTCACAGATCTACGCCATTCGGCAGAGCATTGTGAAGGCTCTGGTTGCCTTCTACCAGAAGTATGGTATGATAGGACTTTCTGGTGGCGGATCCTAGGCGCTGCGAGCCGAAGAAGTTCGGAGGCGTGCATGTTTCCAGAAGTCCTATGGTGAAGTCATATTTTTGTTAGGGTATTCGAAACATTTTTTTTTTTATATTTTTGAAATCAACTTGATTTTTTTCATTATGTTGTTTTTTAAAATGAATATTATTTTATTTATTTCTTATTTTTAATATTTATAGTAAATTTTAGTATAGTATTTGTTGATAATGAATATTATTTTATTTTGTGATTTTTAATGTTTATTATAAATTTTAGTATATAATTTTTTATTTTTATATGTATTAATTTAAAAAATTAAATAATATGAAATGTAAAAAAAAAACATTTTTATAAATTAAAATTTAGGGTTTTGGTTAAAAACATATATTTATAAATAAAAAAATTTGAAAGATGAACGAGTTCTTGATTAATGGATAGATAAATAAGAGTTTTGAAAAAGTGAAAAAAAAAACTACTATTATCTTTGGAACATAAAAATACCTCATCATTAATATAAAAAATAGAACTAATATAAAGTTATTTTAATTTTTTTTAAATAATAAAACTAATTTAAGTTATTCACATTACACAATTTTATATATATATATATATATATATATATATATAATCTAGATAAAAATATATAATTGTGTCATGTGAATAACTTAAATTAGTTTTATTATTTAAAAAAAATAAAATAGTTAATATTATCTTTCCTATATAGAGATATTTTATTATTTTATTTTAAATAAAAATTTAAATATAATTTTAAATAAATAGATTTTAAAAAGCCAAATAAAGGAAATTTAGCTTAAAGTTCATTATACATTTTGAATAACAAACAACCTTTAATTATTATCTTTTGACAAAAAAAATCATTACTTGTGCATTTAATTATATTAAGTTTTATTGTTCAACATGTATTTCCCAACTAACTAGGCGAGAACTGAGTTGTCATGCAACCCTTGTTACAAATGCTACAACAAATTCTTGTATATTTGGATAATTAGAAATGATATGATACTTCAATAGAACGGATAGATTGGATAACCGTCAATTTAATTATCATGGTGCAGAATCTGCCGACGGTTGAGTACATTAAACTTTAATTTAATGGAACTACTTTCCCTGCGATAAGTTTTAACATAAATGAATATGGAAACCACGGCTAGCGGCAGTACCAGAGCTTATAAATAGGAGTGCGCAGTTCAGTCGGCCTGATTTTAGGCAGTTAAATATTAATTTTAAGCAAATTTAGATTTTAGTTATATTTTCAAAAAAAAAAAAAAAAATTTAGTTATATTTTTGAATTTAGATTTTACTAATTTTAATTAATACAGTTGTAAATCAATTGCATATAAATTTAACAACTAAAATTTAAGAAGAAAATGTAGTGTGATAAAAGTTAGAAGAAAATTAAAATTTTTAATTTTTAAAATATATTTTGTATTTCTTATTTTAAAATGTGCTTACTTGAAACTAGTTTTTTTAATATTTATGGAAAAAAAAATTGATATACATTTTGAATTATTTGTAATATTTTTATAGCATTGAATCTCTTTTAAGAATTAAATTTAAAATTAAAATTTATGATATAATTAACTTTCTTTTAAAATCAAAATTTATTAAACAATGTAACATTTATGTACTGCATTTGATCTTATATTTGCAGATTAAACTTCTTTTAATGTAGATATTTTAACATTTTAATTAAAAATTCATATTAGTTTACCTTTAATTTTATTTAATAATTAATTTTAAAACAAATTTATTAAAAAATTGCAAGTTAAGTAATTAATAAAGTTTTATTTACTTTGAAATTATAATGTAGATACTTTAATATTTTAATTAAAAATTCATATTAATTTACTTTTAATTGTATTTAATAATTAATTTTGAAATAAATTTATTAAAAATTTACAAGTTAAATACTTAATTAAATTTTATTTATTTTGAAATTAAAATGTGTTACACCTGTAATTAAATTTTGTCAAAACATTTAGTTTGTTAATTCTAAAAATAACATGTGTCAAGTATTATATTTTTATATCAGTATAAGATCATGATTCAAGTACTGTTATGTTGGAAATGATTTGTTAATATTGCAATCGCTAAAATTGAGGAATAAATATTTGACAGTTTGATTGAAAAGATAAAACAAGTTTTGAAGGGTAAACTAAGTTGATGTCATTAAAAAAATATATACTTTTACAAAGGTTTAAGGATTTAAAAGTATGACCAGTTACTTACCAAAATTTATGTAAAATAATTTTTTTTTAAGTTACCCATTAATTCATTTAAACATTCTCATTGGCCAAACTTTGCACTCTTCCATTTCATTTGGGAAGTGATTATTATTATTTAGAAATTATTTAGAAACAATGCGATTGGAATTTCTTAATAAAAGAACATTAGAGTGGACTCTAATTTATTGATAGATTAATGTCTTTAGGAAGTGATTATTATTATTTAGAAACAATGTGATTGGAATTTCTTAATAAAAGAATGGTTAAGAACATGTGTTTCCTCTTAAGAAGTTGTCCCACAAACAAGGGGGTCTCATACACCAAATTGGTGTGTTGGCTTGACTGTGACCTTAAAAATGGATTATTATTATTATTAATCTATTGATAAATTAATGTTTTTGGGAAGTGATTATTATTATTTCGAGACATTGTGATAGGAATTTTTTATTCTAGTGTAAATGTTAATAAAGAACATGAAATTAACATATACACTGATTTATTTGGGAACTGATTATTATTATTTCGAAATATTGCAATAGGAATTTCTTAATAAAAGAACATTAGAGTGGGCTCTAATCTATTGATGCCTAAAACATTAGAATGGGTAATTTTATAAATCATATGATTAGAGTGGGTAGTATGATTATTAATAAAGAACATGAAATTAACGTATACAATGATTCATGAAAACTGGATTTGAATGTTGGGGAAATAGATAAGAGGGTGAGATGTGGGTAGTGTGATTATTGATAAAGAACATGAAATTAACGTATACAATGATTCATGAAAAGTGGATTTGAATGTTAGGGAAATAGATAAAATGGTGAGATGTAGAAAAAAAGTATGCCTCTAATTTCATGAATTAAATAATGACGATGATAATGATTCGTGAAAAGGTGAATTGTGACAAATTTGTTTATTTATGTTATCTTTTATTGTTGTTATGTAAAATATATTTTTTTGACATATTGTAAATATTTCAGAATATTTAAGTTTTAATAAATGTAAATGTACGTTTTTTCTTTATGTAGCATCATAGCTTTAGTGAAACTATTGTTACTTTTGAAAATAGTTATTATGGTAACAATATCACTTGGTATTCAACTTTATTGAAGATAAATAATGCCAAGTTTATGTCTAGAAAAGAAAATAATTTGGAGTTATTACAAGAGATGGTGAAGATGAACCCACAAAAATAATATGATGAAGCACTCTCTTAGGATTTTTCTTCTTTTTCCCTCGATTTTACTATTTTTCGGGCATATTTTTTTGGGGTATAATTTGTGTCTTCTTTGTGATGCAAAAAGGATGTAAGTAGGACAGAAAAGGGATGCAAAAGGGACACAAAAAGGATGCAATAAAACCACTATTTAGGAACACAAAATTCTTTCAATAAAGGCCGCAAACCCTTTTGCTCCTATTTGCATCTTCTTTAGATCATTTTTGCATGACAAGGGAGACACATAAGAGGTGAAAAAGGATGCCAAAAAAATCATTAAAAATATGTAAAAAAAGATCACACGCCTCATTAAAAAGGGATAAAAAAACAAGATGCAAAAGGATGCCAAAATATTGATCAACCCACAACAGGAGGAGGAGTGTTTTAAGGCATTCTGGTGCAAAAATTTGAGGAAAACCCCTTCAAAAAATCATGTTTTTGAGGTCGGTCTCCCCATGCATGTGTACACAGAGTGACAAGGAGAAGTTGGCCACCCCCATAGAGTGGACAGGTCATGACCAAAGCCCCACACTTGAGAAATTTAATTTTCTTCGACCGGTCACCCTGAGGGTCTGGACATGAAGCGACCAGGCTCATTTTAGCTCTAGGTTTTGTCTTTTTTGATAGAGGAAAAGATATTTCAGTCGAGATCTAAGCCAGAAAGGAGAAATCCGACTTCTATAGGAGATTCATGGTGTTTAGAAACAATCCAGCACTCACACGAGGTCCAATTTTAACAGGTAAAAATTATGATGTTCGGCCTATTAAAATGAAAAAATTTCTCTGGTTTGAAGATTGTTGGGACATAGTAGTTAATGGGTTCAAGGAACTACATCCAACAGATCTACAAGCAATGATGAACACACAAAGAAATGCACTTGGAGAACTTAAGAAGAAGGAAAACAAATCCCTGTGGTTCATTCAACAAGGGTTAGAGGAATATATTTTACCCAAAGTCGCAACAACAAATCATGCCAAGGAGGCATGGGATATTCTAGAAATCTCCTATCAAGGCACAAAAAAAATAAAAAATACAAAGTTGTAGACACTCAGGAAGAGTTTTGAGACTCTACAGATGAAGGATTCTGATTCTGTGGATCATTTCATGACCCACGTCACGAGCATTGTGAATCAGCTGCATGTGCATGGAAAAGACATTCAAGAGCATAAAGTCATTAAGAAGGTACTTTGTAGCCTTCTCGATAAGTTTAATATGGTCGTAGTTTCCATAGAAGAGTCAAAAGACCTGTCAACCCTCACAGTTGATGAATTGATGGGATCTATATTAACCCATTATGACGTTCCAGGCCACCATCCAGCCAGGAAACATCACTCCGTAAACATACTTTTATCTCTGATACCAATTTGTGATGTCCCCAACCACCAACAAACCGAAGAACACTACCTCAGAAAATTAACATGTTCGAGCATGCACGCGCGCACACACACACACACACACATATAATGGAATTTTAACTAGACATAAACATTCTGTACATACAAATATTCTTGTGGAAGCGACAATAACACATACCAATATTTAACATATGATTTTTTGTTCTACTATCACACAACATAATGCATAAATAATAGTAAAATCATACATGCAGTAATCACAGACAAAACCCATAAATAGAACAACATATATAAATACACAACATGTAACCAAACTTGGAAATGGTACTTATCTTTTAATTGAGGTACACCAACTGCATGAAGGCATTCCACGAACCTCCCAGCCTTATACCATGCTTCTCATCACTCTTAGTAGCGGGTCACCCCCGAGCTAGGACTAAACTCCATCGGAAAAGGGATTCCTAAGCTAGGCAGGGACAACAGGAAGTTGCACAGTACAATAAGAAGGATTTCCTCCAAGTAGCCACTTATGCCCACCGCTCACAGACTCTCATTCCCCACATGCTTGTCCCACCCTAGGAGTCTACACCTTCACTTTCACACAGTCCATCGGCTACTCCACTTCCCTTCCAGGACTTCAGCAACAGGCCAGGCAAAATTCTCAGAGCTTTGTAGCTGCTACTGGACTCCCTCCATGAGAAATCACTTCCTCTACACACTCTTTCACATGGAGAGAGTTTCTTACAGGCCTGACATCCTGCTTCTTCTATCTGCACTCTCTCACCTGGAAGAGTTACCCACAGGCCTGACAACCTGCCTCTTCAAACTAGCTCTTATGTCAACTAGGTAACCACAGTAGAAAACTCTGGTAAGGAAAGGGGTGACTCAACAATTTACACAGGGTCATGAAGGTAAAGGGTTCAATAATGGATAAATTGGTCGACTGCATGTCTGCTCAGTGCATGAGTGAATCGGGGCAACGGATGGGTCGCCTGCTCCACATGTTAAGAGTGAACTCTTCAAGAAAGATGGCCATCATGGTTCGTGAACGCCCAACGACGATGGAAATTCCCACATAAACTTGCATGCATCCTGGGTGACTCTTGGCTCTCTAGGAGCACGTTTCTCTCCACTTGGAACCCATTCCTCCTCCCAAAGAAACTTAGGATAACTGGGTTTATTTCCCCTGAACTTTAGTAATCTAAGGAAATACATTATAATATTCCCTTGGGTTAAGCCCTGAAGCTTAGCACCTTTTCCTAGTCTCTCAGCCCCCCTCCCTTACCCAACCTAGTGGAGAATAGTCCCCCATACTCTTTCTTCATGGTATTTATACACATAGCGATGATGTTTATATTAATAATATGAATATTTACATGTACAAAATAGGCTCCTGGCCTTTAACAGCTAGGCTCTCCGGCCTAATAAACACATAATCCTACCAGCTTATAAATACTTGGCTCACCAGCCTACAAAACATGTTACATCCATAATTACAATCAGGGCTCGGCCTTGGGATGTTACAATCCCCTCCTCTTATTTTTGCACTCTCCTCAGTGAAACTCATTTACATAACATAATAGGATTTTCAAAATCTTCAAAAAGATGCGGGTAATCTGCCCGCATAGCAACTTCATGCTCCCATGTTGCATCCTCGAAACCGTACCAGTTCCACTGGACCTTTAAAATCCCTATGGCTCGATTCTAGATTTGCTTTCTTTTCTGGTCCAGTATGTGCATTGAATGCACTTGAAAGGCGCTTTCTTTCTCTACTTGAATCACATTCCAATCAATAACATGATTAGCATGAGGTATATATTTCTTAAGAAATGATACATGAATTACATTATGCATAGACATAGATGCAGACAATGCAAGAATATAAGCTACTAGACCAATCCTCTCTAGGATTTCAAACGACCCACAATATATCGCTGCCAATTTGGAATAGTTTCCTAGCTTCACGGAACTTCTGTTGGCTTTCACCTTCAAGAAAACATGATCTCCCATTTTAAATTCCTTATGAGTTTTTTTCTTGTCAGCATAGCTTTTCTTCCTGTCTTGGGTAGCCTTCAAATTATGTTTTATCTTTAACAATTGCTCTTCCATTTCCCTGAGCAAATTTGATCCAAACAATGCCCTATCAGCTGGGTTGTCCCAACTTACTGGGGTGTTTCACTTTTTGCCATAAAGTGCTTCAAACGGGCTCATCTTCAGTGATGCTTGATACCCATTGTTGTAGGCAAATTCTACCAAGTGTATATAACCTTCCCATTTAGATGGTTTTTCCATCACATACATCCTTAGAATATCTTCTATCACACTATTTACTCTTTCTATTTGTCCATCAGACTCAGGATGATAGGTTGTGCTGAAATTTTGGTTTGTTCTGAACCCCTTGAATAATACTCTCCAAAACTTTGAGGTAAATTTTGGGTCTCTGTTAGACACAATTGTCTTGGCAATACCGTGCAATCATGCTACTTCCCTCATATAAATATCAACAACATTGGTTTCCTTGTGAGTAACCTTCATAGGAATTAAATGGGCAACTTTAGTAAGCTTGTCCACTATCATCATGATTGCATCATGTTGCTTTCTTGTTCTGGGCAATCCTGTGATGAAATCCATTGTCACCACTTCCCACTTCCACTAAGAAATGGGTAATGGCTGAAGTAACCCATCCGGGTGTCTATGATCAGCCTTGAACCTTTGACACTCTAAGCATTTAGCTATTTATTCAGCAATCTCCCTCTTCATTCCTAGCCAATAATATTGGCTCTTGACTGCTGAAACTGTTTTCTGATATCCTGGGTGTCCCGCATAAGGTACATTGTGCATTTATTTTAAAATCTCACTCCTTAATTCAAGATAATTGGGTACATAAACTTTGTTTCTGTACAAGAGAATTCCATCAATTCCCAATTCATAGTTTTCATCTTTCTTCTACATTTTACCTTGCTACAATTTTGTTACCAATTCCATGTACTGCAAATCAACTTTTGCAGCCTCACAAATTATGCCCTTAAGATCTGTCTGATATATGATAATGGTTGTAGCATGTAGTTCATGCACTCTCCTGCTGAGTGCATCAACCACCTTGTTCTCCTTTCCTTTTATGTGCTTGATATCAAAGTCATACTCACAGAGGAATTCCAACCATCTACTCTGCCTAGAATTCAAAGTAGGATAATTAAACAAATACTTCAGACCATTATGGTCTGTCCTCAAATCAAACCTCTTTCCCATGAGGTAGTGCCTCCACTTCTTCAAGGCGTGCCCTATGGCTTCCAACTCCAAATTGTGAGTGGCGTAGAGCCTTTCATGCTTTTTCAATTTCGTGGATTCAAAACATATCACAAATACGTTCTGACTAAGGACTCCCCTAAGTCCTTCTTTGCACACATCTGTGCAAACCATAAAATCTTCATTCGGATCAGCAATCTGCAGAATTGGAGCACTGGTTATCAGTTGCTTCAATTGTTGGAAGCTCATTTCACATTCTCCAGTCCATCGAAATTTTACTCCTTTTCTTTGCAAGGAAGTGATTGGGTTGGAAATCCTTGAGAATCCTGCAGTGAAGCTCCTGTAGTAGCCAGCTAGACCCATGAAGGATATGAATTTTGTCACATTCTTAGGTTTTTTCCACCCTTTAATGGCCTCCATCTTTTCAGGGTCCATTGTTATCCCTTCTTCAGATATGATATGCCCCAAATAGTGAATTTTTTTTTGATAAAATGAGCACTTGCTCAATTTGGCATACAGTTGATGCTCTCTTAGCACTTGCAACACCATCCTCAAATGATTTTCATGCTCTTCCTCTATCTTGTAATATATAAGGATTTCATCCAAAAATACAATGACAAACTTGTCTAAATATTGTCGGAAAACACCATATTTCATTAAGAACATGAAAACAATTGGTGCATTTGATAACCCAAATGGTACCACTATCAAATCATGATGACCATACCTTGTCCTGAAGGCAGTATTTCTTATGTCTTCCTATTTAATCCTTACCTGATGGTATCCTGACATGAGATCTATCTTTGAAAATATTCTTGCATCCTTCAACTGATCAAAGAGATCATCAATCCTTGGTAGAGGATATTTGTTCTTTATAGTTACTTTATTTAACTTCCTAAAGTCGATGCATAGCCTCAAGGTCCCTTCTTTATTCTTCATGAACAAGACTGGGGCACCCTAAGGTGACACACTTGGGAGTATATACCCCTTCTTCAGAATCTCTTCAAGCTGCATTTGCAACTCCTTCAACTTTGGTGTACTCTTTCTGTAAGGAGTCTTTGATACTAGGGCTACCCTAGGCATCAAATTTATAGAGAAATAAATATCTCTCTTTGGGGGTAGTCCTGGTACCTCCTTGAAGACATCTTCAAAATATTCCAAGACTTCATGATCCTCCATATTTGGCACCTAATCCTTAGATGCTTCCTCCATATGGGATGCAAATATTTGACAACCCTTCCTGTAGCACTTCTTTAGTTGCATTGTTGAGATTTACCGGATAGTAACTTCCCTGGGAATTACTTGGATTTCTCTCTGATTTCCTTCCTCATCCAGGAAAGTGAATGCCTTGTTATGACAGTCTAATATGGAATGGTGTTAGTCCAACCAATCCATACCAATTAGGAAATCATATGATCCCAAAGGCAAGATGTTCAAATCTACCTTGGTACTCATTCCCTTCATGCCCACTAGACATGACTTAACCAACTCAACAACCTTTCTCTTGGCTCTTGTATCCAGTTGCACCAGCCAATATTTCCCATGATTGCTTCTTGGCAATTGAAATATTTCCACTACCTTACGATCTATGTAGCTATGACTAGCCCCTGAACCAATTAAAATAGTAAAGGCATGGTTATTGATCATACCTTCAACTTCAATAATGTGTGGTTGAAACTCAGCTTGGTTGTTGTCCAGGGATGCATAGATTCTTGGTACTCTTATGCCCATGTCCTCCACTATTTCTTCTTGCAGAACATTGTGAAAAAATCTCACCTTGTCCTTTCTTTGAGGGAAATCTATGTACTTATGATCTTCTTTGCAGCCCCAACATTCCATAGGTGTCTGCCTTGGCCTTTGCCCACCTACTTCAACCATCTCGGGCTCTCTCAAAACTGGCTTTCCTCGAGGACTATTTTTGAAAAATGGTGGCTTGTTCCCCTTCTACCTCTGCTCCCTCTTAAACTCCCTCTTGTCTTCCCAATATTTTTGGGAGGTAAGATTTCCTTTTTAATGATCATATAAGAATTTTTCTCTCCTTATAGTTTCTTCCAGAGTCTTGGGATCATCATATTGAATTTTATCACTGATGAAAGATGGTAGCCCACTCATATATATTTGTATCTTAACTGTCTCATTCTTAATGAAAGAGACATTCTTTAACAGCTCTAGAAATATCTTTTCATATTCATTTATAGTCATGCTACCCAATTTAAGTTCAAAGAACTCTTTCATCTTTATGTCATAGTATCTCTTTGTTAATTACTTCTTTTCAAAATGTCTATTGAATTCCTTCCATGTAACATTCTTCTCTCTGATGTGTTTCACTTGCACAATCTAATCCCACCACATGGATATCTTCCCTTTCAGTTGATAGATTGAAATTTTTCCCTCTGCATGAGAGGAATAATTATGCAATTGGAAATATTTCATCATGCCAAGTAGCCATGTCTCAACATATTCATCTTTCTGGTGCCCTCCATCAAAAGTAGGAGGTTTGATATTATTAATTTCACCCTTCAGTTCATCCACTTCAGATCTCCTATGCTTTCTGGTAGGATATGGAATTGAACTATTGTGTGGCCTCCTTTTGGAATGCCTTTGGGAGTGTCGGTGATGTCTACTACCACTCCTTGATCTTCCTTTATTCTTAGGGGTCCTGCAACTTCCTGATTTGTTGGATCCACTCTCCTTATCCAACTTCCTTTCAATTCTTTCCAGGCTCCGCAGTAACTTCATATTTAAGTCTTCCATTTTCTCCTTGGATCTCTTAAGACGTTCGTTATATTCTTGGTGAATTTGGACATCTTTTTGCAAATTTTTAATAATTGTCATCATGCCCACATATTTATCTATTTATTCTCGATGCCCATTGGAGTTTGTTTCTTCAAATCCGAAATGTACATCCATTCCTCTAGATTCATTCTCCGAATTGTAAGCATCCTGTGCCTCCTCCATTTCTCTGCACTATGCGACAATTCGGTTCGGTTCTGAAAATTGTTAACTCTGCAAAATGTGCAGTCAACTGAATTTTTGTCAGGCTATTAGAATTAATAATTTTCCAGAATAACATAAACCAATCTGGTTAAACAAAATAATATCTGACTCCATTTTTTGTGGGTCTTGTTCAATCAAGAACCCCTCACACTTCTATCTCTAAGACCTTCTCTGTTCTGCAACAATTTTCGGGCGCCAACCCCTTTTTCTTCAGCCCTTAATTCGCATGTGACCATGGATGTGACCAAGTACTATTAGTTGGGTGCTTATCCGAAGTCATGAAACTTAGAGGCTCCAGAGCTTCGAAGGTTTCCAAATCACATCACAACAAGTCTCTCACAGTGCCGAATTGGAGAACTCGTGAAGTGGTGGGGATCAACGGTCCATGTCTTACTAGCATCCAACGACTAGTATTTACTACGGAACTTCAAGCTTTGGGGCTTTGGGACTTCGGAGCTTTGGGGATTTGGGACTTCAGAGATTCAGAGGATTTCACATATGCACACCCAAAAAATCTCGAACCACGAATCTCTGAATACTTCCATGTGACCCATGGTGACATCATCATGCCACGTTACTTCGACACTATGGGAATTCGGGGATTTATTCCTCCCAATCGATCATGAACCATTTCTTTCAGAGTGTCAAGTCTTCGGACTACTGCATTGGCTGTCACGTTTCCTCCATGATCAACGATCAAGGTAGACTACGGCCTTCAGGAGTTCTCTACTCAATGCTAACTGTAACATCTTTCCTTCGGAGTACCAAGTCTCCGGACTTCATGATCTAGTGCCACACGTCTACTGGGGTCAAGTTCTCATGGGACTAGTCTAGTTAAATTCTTCACCAAGGTTTTAACTACTTTATGTATTCATCAGGGCCCCACTACCCATGCTCGAGAGGAGTGCCACGTGGTGAAATACTAGAAGTGGACACGTGGACCAATATGGCAGATAACATGTGTAACGTTCTAACTGGAATTTCTATATTCAAAAGGTTCTTAAATCAATGACTTGTGGCACACATCAGCAGGCCACGTCACTTCGGGACTTCGGGATTTGAATGATTTTACACTTGCACACTCCAATTCTCCCAAACGCCGAACTCCCAAACTTTCTTACCTTTCAGTGTCCACATAGTACAGTTGTCAACAATTAAGGTGGTGGCATGTGGCATGTCTAATAAAGGTCCACATCACACAGACAACGTCATCATGCCACGCCACTTTTGTTCTTTGGCTTCGGGAATTCGAGCTTCAGGGCTTCTCACACTAGCACACTGCAATTCTCCCAAATGTCAAACTCTCAAACAAGTTGATCTTCTGACACATGTCCCTTTTGATGGACAGTCAGGATCAACTCTGGACTTCGAGACTTCAGGAATTTTCTCCTTAGCATACTTTGTTTCTCCCGAACGCAGAACTTCCGAATACGTTGATCTGCCAACACATGCCCATTTTTTATGAACGGTCTGGATTAACTCCAGACTTCGTGATTTCGAGCTTCAGAAGTTTTCACACTAGCACACTTTATTTCTCCCGAACACTGAACTCCTAAATACATTGATCATCTGACACATGCCTCTTTTTGTAGAATGGTCTGGATTAACTCCGGAATTTGAGACTTTGGTCTTTGGGAGTTTTCACCATTGTGCCTTACCTTCTACTCTTACATTGATCTAACGGATCCGAACTATTCTTGCTCAAATCCAACGGTAAACACTTCTCCCCATATCTATGATGTAGATCCTCTCCAAGACTTCGTAAATTTGGGCTTCGACCCCTTTTGTTCTTATAACACATAAACTTCGTCGAAGTCACGAAGTACAAAGTACCTAGGGGTTAACTTTCATGCACCATTTTCTCGATCTAACAACGGTGAAGGGTATTCCTTCTCCCGAATAGATCCTATGACCCAACATAACAGTTGTTGTGGCTTCTTTCTTCTGTAAGTTTTCTTGAACCGCTATACTTCCTGAGCTTCTGAACATAATCCAAGTGTTCACATGGTGCCTTCCTAACACTCAGGGACGCACTGAGGTTCATATTTTTTCTCTTTCGACAACAATTCACTCTGAAATCTTTGCTTCATTAAAAAATACCATGGCCCATCCAGGATCAGTGTCGAAACCTATCTCTGATACCAATTTGTTACGTCTCGGGCCACCAACCGGCCAAGAAAGATCACTCTGTAAACATACTTTTCTCTCTGATACCAATTTGTGACGTCCCGGGCCACCAACCGGCTGAGAAAGATCACTATGTAAACATACTTTTCTCTCTGATACCAATTTTTGATGTCCCCAACCACCAACAGGTTGGGCAATGCTACCTCAGAAAACTAGCATGCTCGAGCACGCACACACACACACACACACACACACACACACACACACACACACACACACACACACACACACACACATATATATAATGTAATTTTAAACAGACATAAACATTATGTACATACACATATTCTTGCGGAAGAGACAATAACACATACCAATATTTAACAAATGATTCACGCTCTGCTATCACACAACATAATGCATAAATAATAGTAAAAGCATACATGTAGTAATCACAGACAAAACACATAAATATAATAGCATATATAAATACACAACATGTAACCAAACTTGGAAATGGTACTTATCTTTTAATTGAAGTACACCAACTGTGTGCAGACCTTCCATGAAACTCCTAGCCTTAGACCACGTTGCTCATCACTCTTAGCAGTGGGTCACCCCCGGGATGGGACTAAACTCCATCGGGCAAGGGATTCCTAGGCTAGGCAGGGACAATAGGAAGGATTTCCTCCAAGGATCCACTTACATCCACCGCTCACAGACTCTCATTCCCCACATGCTTGTCCCACACCAGGAGTGTACACCTTCACTGTCACACAATCCATTGGTTTCTCCACCTCCCTTCGAGGGCTTCAACAACATGTCGGATGAAATTCTTAGAGCTTTGTAGCCGCTACTAGACTCCCTCCAGGAGAAGTGACTTCCTCAACACACTCTTTCACCTAGAGAGAGTTTCTCATAGGCTTGACAACATGCTTCTTCTATCCACACTCTCTCACCTGGGAGAGTTACCCACAAGCCTGACAACTTGCCTCTTCAAACCAACTCTTAATTCAACCAAGTAACCACAGTAGAAAACTCTAATAAGGCAACGAACAACTTAACAATTTACATAGGGTCACGAAGGTAAAGGGTTCAACAATGGTGGAATTGGCTGAGTGCATGCCTGCCCAGTGCATGGGTGAATTAGGGAAACACATGGCTCACTTGGTCCCCATGCTTAGAGAAAAATCCTCGAGAAAGATGGCCATCATGGTTTGTGAACCCCCAACACCGATGGAAATTCCCACATAAATCTGCATGCGTCCTAAGTGACACTTGGCTCTCCATGAGCACATTCCTCTCCACTTGGAACCCATTCCTCCTCTCAAAGGAAATTAGGACAGCTAGGTTTATTTCCCCCAAACTTTAGTAATCTAAGAAAATACATTATAATATTCCCTTGGGTTAAGCCCTCAAGCTTAGCCCATTTTCCTAGTCTCTCAGCCCCCCTCCCTTACCCAACCTAGTGGAGCTTAGTCCCCCATACTCTTTCTTCGTGGTATGTCTACACACAATTATGTTGTTTATATTAATAATATGAATATTTACATGTAAAAAAAAGGATCCTGGCCTTTGACATCTAGGCTCTATGTCCTAATAAACACATAATCCTACCAGCTTATAAACACTTGGCTCACCAGCCTACAAAACATGTTACATTCATCATTACAATTGGGGCTCAGCCTTGGGATGTTACACCAATGAAAATAGGTTCATTCGAAATACTAAATCTTTGGAGAACGCATTTCACTCTCAATCCTTCATAAGCAGAGGTAGAGATCGAGGGAATAAAAATAGAGGCATATGAGTCATAGGACACTCTCAAACAGGAGAGAAGTCAACTCCATAATGTTCAGATTAAAGTGAACAGTGAGAACAAAGGAACTCTCAAAACCAAAGGGGGAGAGGAAGAAATTTTAATCAGTCAAGATATATTGACAAATCAAGGATTCAGTGCTATTATTGCAAGAAATTTGGTCACTACGAAAGTGAATGCAGAAAGAAGAAATAATATCTAAATAGAGGAAGATAAAATGCTACCAACAATGAAGAAGAAACATTTGAATCAATGTTCTTCTCATGTCAAGTCACATAACAAGAAAGAAACAATAATAATCTATGGTTGTTGGACAGTGGTTGCAACAATTATATGACATGTAACAAATATGTTTTTACTAGTTTAGATAGCTCTGTCACATCTCAAATTAAATTGGAAGATGATTATCAAAAGAAAGTTTTAGGTAAGGGTGTAATTTTTGTATTGACCAAGCAAGATGAAAAGAAGGATATTCATGATGTTTATTATGTACTTGTTCTTAGACATAATATAATGAGTGTAGGCTAGATGAATGAACATGGATATAGATTCATTTTTTAAGGTTCCAAGTGTACAATCTTAGACAAACCACCTAGTAAGAAAATCATAGCTACAGTACAAGTGACCAAAATTAGAATGTTTCCTTTGATATTGAGAAATGTAAATTTGTCACGGTCATATGCCCAAAATGTGTCAAGCTCATATGAGACTTCTTTGTGGCATCTTAGATATGGTCACTTACCATTTAGTAGTCTCAGTCTTTTACAAAAGAAATCTATGGTCAAAGGTTTTTCCATTATAAATGAACAGAAAAACTTTTGTGAGAGTTGTATTTTGTCCAAACACCAAAGGGATAGTTTTCCCAATGCTTCCTATAGAGAAAAAGAACATCTCTAGCTAGTGCATACAAACCTTTGTGGTCCAATGTAAACTCAGTAAATAGGAGGCATATTTTATTTTCTAAATTCATTGATGATTTTAGCAGGAAATCTTGGGTTTATTTTCTCAAGCAAAAATCAGAGACATTTGAAAAATTCAGAGAATTTAAATCTTTGACAGAGAAACAGAGTGGAAAATACATCAAAGTACTCAGATCAGATCGAGGAGGTGAGTATGAATCTAAATAATTTTCATCATATTGCAGGCAACATGGGATCAAGAGACAGTTTACCACAAGATACACTCCACATCAGAATGGAGTAGCTGAAAGGAAAAATCAGACAATAATGAATATGGCCAGAAGCATGTTGAAGGCCAAGAATTTGTCAAATGAATACTGGAGTGAAGCAGTAGCATGCTCAGTGTATATTTTCAATTTTTCACCAACTAGCAGTTTGGAAAATAAAGTCCCTCAAGAAGAATGGATTGGTATGAAATTAAGTGTTTCTCATTTTAAAGTTTTTGGTTGTGTGGCTTATGCACATGTTCCTGAAGAGCTAAGGAGAAAACTTGATGATAGAAGTGAAAAATGTGTATTTGTTGGATATACTGAACAATCTAAAGCATATAGGATGTATAATCTTATTATCAATAAATTGATAGTAAGCAGAGAAGCAAAATTCCAAGAAGATAAATCTTGGGATAAACAAAGAAGTGAAATGATTGTAGATCAGGTTCCTTCTATACAGGAAGATAAACAAGTGGAAGCTACAAGACAACAAGCTTCCCCACCAAGACTTCCAAGATTTCAGGTACAAGGATAAGGAGAACAAATAGAGCATAGTTAATCTTTTTCTTCTAGCAATGATTCAGATCCCACTATAGCAAATTTGAGGAACCAAAAAACAAGAAGCTTGAGAGAAATTTATGAGCAGAATGACGATGTGGATCAACAAGCACACTTTTCTATGTTATCCTATCAACTAGTGTACTTTGAAGAAGCATTCAAAGAAGAAAAATGGGTTGATGCAATGAATGAAAAAGTTGAAGCAATTGAAAGAAACAACACATGGAAACAACAAGCACACTTTTCTATGTTATCCTATCAACTAGTGTACTTTGAAGAAGCAGTTAAAGAAGAAAAATGGGTTGATACATTGAATGAAAAAGTAGAAGCAATTGAAAAAATCAACACATGGAATCTTGTAGATCTTGCTACAGGTAAAACTAACTTTGGAGTTAAATGGGTGTACAAGACAAAATTCAATGAGAAAGGCAAAGTAGAAAAGAAAAAGCAAAGACTTGTAGAAAAATGGTTTTCTAAACAACCCAGTATTGACTATGGAGAAACATTTTCTCCAGTAGTACGTTTGGATACTATTAGAGAAGTTTTGGCAGTTGCATCTCAAAAAAAATGGTTAGTCTATCAAATGGGCATGAAATCATCCTTTCTAAATGGCATTTTACAGGAAGAAGTTTATGTGGATCAACCACCAGGATTTCAAATTAAAAAGAGTATAAAGTCTACATATTGAAGAAATCACTATATGGTTTAAAGAAAGCTATAAGAGCTTGGTACAATCACATTGATTTTTATTTTCCCAACAATGGGTTCAACTGAAGCAACAATGAACGCACACTTTACACCAAAAGAGATCAGAAAGGTAATATTTTGATAATTTGTCTCTTTGTTGATGACATTATTTATACAGGAAATTTGTTGTTGAATGAATTCAAAGCAGCCATGCAAAGTGAATTTGAGATGAATGATCTCGATATTATGAAATATATTCTAGGAATTTAATTTGAGCAATTTGAAAAGGAAATTTTAATTTGTCAACGCAAAATATGCCACAGATATTTTGAAAAGGTTCAAAATGAACAAATACAAGCTAACAAATACACCAATTGCAACAAGTACAAAACTAAGTAAACAAGATGAAGGAACATAAATTGATTATACCCTGTATAAGAGGCTTGTATGGATCCTCATGTACCTTACAACTACCAGGCTAGATATTATGTATGCAGTGAGCTTAATTTCAAGATTTATGGAATATCCTAAAATCTCTCATTGGAAAGTTGGAAAAAGAATTTTAAGGTATATTGCAAGTACAACAGATTATGGAATTTGGTATTCCAATTCAGAAGATGATTCACTTATTGGATATATAGATAGTGATTTTGCAGGTTACATTGATGATAAGAGATGTAATACCCCTAGGCCGAACCCCAATTGTAAATGTAAATGCAAATGTACTTAAGATGGTGAGTTGTTTTATATCATTTTGCATGCACCTTCCATGGTATAGTGAGCACATGTACTATGCACTAAAATGATGAAGTGTGCACATTCCAGGATACCGCGCGCAACAAACTTAAGTGCGCGCCATTTTGACACCAGGGAGCCTTTGTGTATATGTTGTGTTTTATAGGTTGGTGAGCGAGTTATTATAAGCTAGGAGGATTATGTGTTGAATTAGGCCGGAGAGCTTAGATGTTGAAGGCTAGTGCGTCTATTTTTGTATATGTCTTATCATTAATATAATACATCGATGCGTGTAGACCGACCACGATAAAAGAGTATGGGGGACTAAACTCCATTGGTTAGGGAAAGGGGGGGATAAAAGTTAAGGATAAGGGTCTAATCTAGGGAGCTTAAGCCAAAAGGAATATGATATTAATATTCCTTAAAGTATAAAGTATGGATAATTATTTTATGCTAAGTTCTAAGGATGGGGACAAGTGGGCCAAAGTGGTTCTCAACATGAAAAGTGTCAATTTGGGAACATGCATACATATATTTTGGACTTAATTCATTTTCCCATTCATTCCATCATCATTCACTCACTCATTTAGTTTTCCTTCGTACCTTTATGTTACTATCATTGTACCTTTACCCGTACCTATACTTGTATCTGTACCTAGTTATCTAGCAAGATGGGATGAAGAATTGGCTTGTCAGGCCTGTGGGCCACTGAAGAGGTGGGTTGTCAGGCCCGTGGGATACTGAAGAGGCGGGTTTTCAGGCCCGTGAGAAATTCTCTCTAGGTGAGAGAATTGTTGAGAATTGATTTCCCGAAGGTGCCAAACTGCAACTACATGATTATGAGACTTCCTATCAGACCTGTTGTTTAAGCCTTGGAAAGGAAGTGGGGCAGCCAAAGGACTGTTGAGCAGATAAGGGGCACACTTCCTGGGGTGAGACATGCATGTGGGGAATGAGGGACTGTAGTTTGTTAGTTTGAGTTGACACCTTTGACTGAGTCTTTCCTGTTGTCTGAGATACATTATCCTGGTTAGGAATCCCTTTACCCAGGTGGAGTTTAGTCCCAGCTCAGGGGTGACCAACTGCTGAAAGTGATGAGCAGCGTGGTCTAAGGTTGGGAGGTTCATGCAAGTTTTGCACATAGTTGGTGATATTCTTAGGAATGTCTTCCTCTTGCATACATATATGGTGGTATCCAAAACATACATCAAGTTTAGTAAAATATTGAGGACCACTTAATTCATCCAAGAGATCATCAATGACAGGAATGGGAAATTTGTCTTTGATGGTGAGTTTATTGAGGGCACAAAATTCGAGACACATACACCAAGTACCTTGTTATTTTAGTATGATGAGCACATGGGAAGAATAGGTGTTAGTATTAGGGTGGATAACACCTGTGGCTAGCAATTCTTGAACAAATTTCTCAATTTCATTCTTTTGGGAAAAGGCATGATGATAAGGGATAACATTGGGAGGAAGACTATCATGGATGAGAGGAATGGAATGATCATGAACACGACGAGAAGGAGGAAGTCCCCGGGGAGTGGAAAAAACAACTTGGTGTTTGGAGATGATACATTGGAGGTCAAGATGCACCACATGTGTCTCAATTTCTTGAATAGAATGGAGTTGGCCAATAATTCTTGAATGACCTATTTTTAGGAACTTTTCCATTCGATGGGAACTGATGATCTTAGGGGATCCTGTTGTGATTCCTTGGAGTTTATATTTTTGTCTTTCCTATTGTAATTTCATGGTTAATTCCTTAAATCCATGAGGACGGGAACAAGAGTGTGTAACCATTCCACACCGAGCAAAATATAACAACCACCCATGTCAATAGAAAACATATGATATTTCAGGTGGTACTTCCCAATTTGGAGACACACATTTTCACAATGCCCCCCACATTTCATGGAACCACCATTGGAAATCATTATTTGAAATTTTTGACTGCATGTATATAGAAATGGGTTTCTTGGGTAATATGATAGTGAATAAAATTATGAGTGCTACCACTCTTAATTAAGATGATGAAATTTTGATTCTTAATGTAGCCAATGAGCTTGAGGTTTTGGGTAGGAGAGAAGCCAGTGAGAGAATTCAATGAAATGATCGGTTCTACTTCTGGTTAGTCACAGGGTGGAGTAATATTAGTTGGCTTGGGTAAATCTGCCACAGGGGGGGTCTCAAGCTCTTCTTCAGAAACATCCTTAGAGATGGCCATAAACCAATTTTTTTCCTTACACTTGTGCCCTAGAAAATATTTGTCATCACAATTATAAAAAAGGCCCTTGAGTTGCCATTTTTCCATTTTAGCCCAAGTTAATTTCTAGATCTTAAGGGGATTGGGAGGAGGGGTAGGGTTAGTATGTCTAGTACGAGGAACAAAGGAAGGTTTGTGGGTGTGAGAAGAGCCAATTTGTTGGGCTTCCTTAGCATGTTGAGTAGCTTCCAACCAAGTGTGAGGGCGATCCATGAAGACCTGGGCTCAAATTTCCTCTTTGACGCCACTAATAAAACATTCCCAGAAGAAGGCATCAGCCAAGCCCTCTTTTCTGAAATCCAAGTGTTCAAAGGAAGATATAAAGTCTTCCACTATGACAAATTTCTTCAACTTGGTCAAACATCCAATATAGTGGGTGTCAATATCAAAGTGGTTATATAACTCTTCCACAAACTAAGTCCAAGCAATATACCCCTGGCATGTCTTTCAACACCATTGTCGCCATTGCCAACATTTTGGATCTAAATAGAGGAAACCATAATGAAGTTTGGACAAATCATCATTAATGCCATGTAAGAATAAATAATGTTCCATTTGAGTGACCCAACTAGTGGGATCAAATCTGTCAAATTTGTTCACTTCAACTCGGGGATGGCAGGGGTCATGAGGAAGGGAATTGGAATGAAGGGACATATTATGGGATGATTTATCATATTCAGAGTGGGAAGGTTGTTCAAGGGAGGGAGAGCCAAGGGATTTTTTCAACCACTGGGTGAGTGAGGACAAATCACCCTTAACCTCTACCAATTCACCTATAACTTTGGCCTCGAAGGTGTCCAAGTGGGAATTATTGGAAGCAATTTCATAGGTCATTCTTTGGATATATACCTTGTGTTGTTTGGATTCATCTTGCATTTGAAGGAATTTTTGGTTGCGAGCGGTGGCCATGCGTGGAGGGGAACAGAAGAGGGGAAGTGGGACCATGGAAAAAAGAGTAAAAACTAATGTATATGAGTGTGTTCAGTGTGAAAAGAGGAATGTAATGAGATAGGTGTCAAATAAGGGTGTGCAAAGGTAAAAACAAAAAAAGGTTAAAAATGATAGGTATCACGACGATCAGGGAAAAAAGGGGAATCCAATGAGATAGGTCTAAAATAAGGGTCTAGGGAGGTAAAAACATTTAAAAATGATATGTGTCACAATGATCCAATAGAAAAGGGGAATCCAATGAGATATGTCTCAAATAAGGGTAATCGCTCCTTTTTTTTTGCTCCTTTTTTCCTTTTCTTTTTCCCTTTTTATTTCCTTTTCATTTTACTTTTTTTTTTTTTTTTTTACTTCGGTAGGTTTTATGCAGATCTAAATAATATCGTAGTATCAAAATGCCCAAATTATTAATAGAAAAAATAAAATAAATGTATAGTAATTTTTGCAACTCGAATGCAGGAGGAAAGGTTCCAGGGAAATAGACATTCTTTGTTCCTTTCCTGTTTGTAATGTTTTGTGACTCGAATGTCAGAGGAAAGGTTGCACATAAATAGATCTTCTTTGTTCCTTTTTTGTTTGGTTTACTTCCCAAGGGTTAGTGTTTTCAGGGTGCCTATAGAAAAGGGTTTTCCATGTGCTATAGCTCTTTGATATATGTGAGGGGTATAATAGAACTAGTAATTGACCCAATATCTCAAGGCACTAACTAAGGAGGGTAGACCATACCCTTAGTTGTACTACCCAATTACCGAGGTACTAAAGAGTATATTCCTGAGTGTTGTTCTCGGTGGCACTATAACATTCAGTTTTTTGATCGGTTGATCTATGGATGGTTTCAGGATAGCTAGGGGGTCTCTTGATATACCATAGGTATGTGGAAGCACATGTTCATATACAGGTGATGTTTGATGCGCCACCACTCGAAGGGTACCAATACTGGTTACAAGGGTGTCCAACAATGTGAGCTTAAGTACCTCTTGCATTTCCCACATGTATGCTTCCCTGACCACAAATTTATGCGCTAAATGACAAATCTTTGTAGCTTAAAGACGTTGAAACATGTCTCTACGCTGGAAAAAAAATTAAACCGCAAATCCTAGCAAGGAAAGAGCTCTAAGACCACTTGTTAGGAGCCCAATCTATTATAGTAGTAGAAAATATAAATATTGAAGTGAATATCAATGGAATAACAACAGAAAACAGAAATATAGCAGCGGAACAAAAGAATATATGGAAACAAAACACCAAAATAATACCTTTATTGATAGGAAACAATATTCACTTGCCTCTACGAGGGGGAAACCTCCAGTAGAGCAGATCTCTATTACAATATTTCTCAAGAAAAATCCCTCTCATACCTTCTACTCTTATTTATACTAATTCTATATTCTAAAGAACATTCTAGAGGAAGATCTTTCTACAAGTGGAAGCTTCTATTACATCTTATTACATTGACTTTTTCATATTTATTAAATATGCCTTATTAACTAGTATCGACCTTTATTACATGGAAATATATTATTCTACCTACATGAGAAGTTAGAGGTTTAGGTTCCTAAAACAATTGGAGTCTACATAGGCATGATATGGTAGGATTCATTGATGAAGCTTATAAAATTGAAGTCAAATTACTAGACAAAGGAAAATGATTTTTTGGTAAATAGGGAGGTTGTTTGAAGAGTTAAGAGTAGGAATCTTTGGCTTACAAAGAGTGATTAAAAAACCAAGTATTTTCATCATTTTGTGAATCAAATAAAGAATTTTAACACAATTTGGAATATTTTGAGTGATGGTTCAATAGCTTCTACCTGTGAGGACATTGCGTAGGTGGGAGTGGATCATTTTGGGAGAATCTTTAAGGAAGAGAGTAAGTTCAGTATAAATTAAGTGGTTAAAATAACATCCTTTTCCCCTAGATTTGTGAATAAAGAGGACAATGTGAGGCTATCAGATGAAGTTTGAAAAGATGATCTCTAAGGGGTTTTACATGGAAACCACTAAGCTCCCCATAGTGAAGCATTTAACACTGTAGTGGGATAGATATGCACTATCCAATAGGGTTCAATGGTGTATATGCACACCACTGTGGAATTAAAAGATATGTTGTAGAGTGCTTAGACATCATCGTTTACACAACTTCCAAAAGAACAAGTCATGGTTCAGATAAGTGACCTATTGATTTTTTTATGGTTTTATGAAGCTATAGAGAATGATGTAATGATAGTCATTGAAGAATCTAGCTCTTATGAGAGGATGCTCGTTTCATTTAATTCTAGTACTTTAATTTTTGTCATCCCAATTTAGTTAGTTAATCCAACTTGTTTCAAGGAATACATGCCTATATTTCCATGTAAGCCCATTTATAAAATAATAGCCAAGATTATAGCAATGAGAGTGAAGAGACCATTATCTTTTTTAATATCAAATGAACAATTTGGTTTCATGTCAGGAAGATAGATTCGTGAAGTTATTGGTGTAGCACAGGAGGATTCACACTCAATCAAATGCAAGAGGCTACTAGTTATGGAAAGACAATTGGATTTATCTAAATCCTACAATCAAGTTAGTTAGTTGTACCTAAGGATGATATTGATTGATTTTGGGATTTTTGTTCATTTTTCTAATCGATTTGTGAGATGTGTTACTTCTATCTTACTTTTCAATCTATTTCAAAAAAAATGTACATTAGATATATTTGAAATGTTGATTTCAAAATAAAATCCAATGTGACAATTATAACATATCTACATAAACTTGATTTCAAACATTATTCTAATTTGGAAACGAAGTCTGAACTTTATATGATATGAATTTTAAAAATTTATATAAACAAACTAAATGAATATGGCGAATCAAATATTTTCCATATTTAAAGTGTATCTTCTTTAAATAATTTTGACTGTGTACATATGGAACATGGATCCAATGAATCTTTTTAAAATTAATAGTATTTGTATTTTCAAATAAAAAACCTAAATGGATCTCTCCTATAAGATAATAATCATGGATTTCAATTTAATACACCTCCATGCACATTGTGATTTCTTTTGGTATAGTTCCTATTAAATAATTGTAAGAGAGATTAAGATTTTCTAGCTCTGTTAGATTGTTGACATAAGGTAAAATGGGTCCTGATAGGCTACAATTCAACAATTGCAATTGATTAGGGAAATTTAGGTCGAATATCTATATGTTTATTAAGCTATGACATAGAGGATTATTTTTTAAGTGCAAGGCATACAATTGATTTAGATTTGTGATAGAGACATGTAATTTACCAGAAAAATTGTTCTTCCACAGGTCTAGACTTTGCAAGGAGTTAAGTGAAAGAAAAAAGAAAAGTTTCAAATTGATTTATGTGGCTGAACTAGTAGTGTTGCATGTGATCCCATTGCATTGACATGGAGATCAAGTAGAGCTCTCTTTGTTGCTTAATGCAGTCGTTGGGTCTGGGAGTTTTTCCTTTATGCTGAGCATAATTTGAATTTAATTGACTTTGGGCATTAAACTATGACAAACATACCATGAATGCAATAAGAAAGGGAAGACGATTTCTGATAATGACACTAGTCTCATCTACTTCAGAAATGAAGAATAGGCATAGGGGATTAATTAAATTTATTTCTTAGGAAATTTAAATTGTGGAGTTTAATATTTTGAGTGTCGAGGCTACATAAAACACACACTAGTAGACATCTAACCCTCTAATAAACCACCTTCATCAAATCTCAACATTCATTCCTTTGGTGTAGATGAAAGTGGTAAGGATTTTCCAACAACATGGTATCCAAATTCAAGATTAACCAAAGATCATAAAAAACAACTAACAAAGGTCCCATGCCATCGAAGAGTTTGAGCTGATTGAACCCATAACCAGAACCTAAACATCTAAATAGAACCAAAAAGAACTCCTAGCCATGTAATTACTCGTTGGTTCCAGAGGTGGCCTTGTCGGGGTCTTTGTTGTGCGGTCCATTTCGAGTTGGAAGGGTAGAAGGTCTTGCACACGTCAGATATATTTTCCCTACTGGCGCATTGGAGAAAGCTTCGTATAACATATTGATGTGTTGGTGCATGAGTGTTCCACGACAAACCTGGTCTGCCATCTGGCTTCTTAGGTCAAACACCAAATCTAATTGTTTCGAGTGGAAGAAGGGTGGGGGGACACACCACTAATCTAGTGAAATTGAGGTAGGAGGTGGCGGAAGGACCTCGCCACCCTCCTTCGACATGCCACCCTCCACAACCTCATCTATTGCAGCTTGCATTCCATTCTTTGCTTCATCCTGGTGCTCTGTTGTCTCGTTCCTTCCATCTGCTCCTACCTTCTTCCTGGGGTCCTCGTCTCGCGTAGTGGCTCTAGAAGGATCGTAGCCCACTGAAAGTTTTGAATCCTGAGAGGCCATATGGAGGAGCTCCTCTGTGAAATCTTCCACGACATAGAAAATGTGGAACTCCTCCATTTTTTCCTCCATGGTGTTGGTTTCTTGGTGAGTCATTGTAACTGCATGAGTGTCTTCCTTAGGGAAGCTGCTTGGAGGCTACCAATTCTATGGCACTATGAAGATAAGAGATTCTGGAGGGATCTGTATGGGTTCCTCCATAATGACCTCCTCCACATAATCCATTGGAGGTGACCAGGCCATTCCTTCCCTGCGAGCTGGCTGAATTTTCTGCATGCGGGCCATGGATAGCGCTCACTCTAGCCTCTGCTACCACCTCTGTCTCACAACAAAACTATACCCAGAAGGGCCATCAAATGGCTCACCTATATCCTGTGGCATCGAGAAGGAAATTCTAATGGTGAATTTGCAGGAGGTGTTGCAATGGTCGTACCAGAGCATGAAACTGCTAACCTGGTGTGGGTCGAAGGTGAAATGGAGAGAACCGATGCATAATTGGGTTGTAACAGGGAGGGGTGACATGAAGGCTACCATTATCGCCCCCCCAACATTGAATTTCCTTGTCGTTTGTATGTTCACATGAGGGAGCAGTCCCATGGCCCTTGGCTGACAGTTAAGGCTGACTCCCATACTTAATGACGAGGGGATGGGAGCCGAACTACCTTATTTATGGCTTGGCTTGGAATGGTGCGACGTAGAATTTGTGTGCCCCATGTCACCCCATCGGGGGTTGGGGAGTTCAATTTGTCTAAGTCCTGGCATCAGTCTAAGAGTTCATAGCGAGGTGAAGTTTCAGCATTCCAGTGGATCTGCTCGATCATGGTAGCCACTCCTTCATTTGCTAGGCAATCTGCTACCTTGTTTGCATCCCTTTTCACATGAGAGAGGATGATGGTAAGGTTGGGCCGTAGGAGGGAGAAAAATTCCTCCAAGAGTCCTGAGAGTCTCCAACTCGGTGATATTTCCAGGGGGTGTTCTCCATGAAGAATTTTAGTTATGAGCTGGATGATGATCTAGGAATCCCCCTCCACAATAATATTATTGTAATGATGATTTGTTGCAACCTTTATTCCTCGTAGGAGGCTCCAGAGCTCAGCAATGTTGTTTGTGTTGAAGCCTAGAAAGCCTGCTAGTAGGTGGAGAATTTCTCCCTTTGAGTTCCTGAGGATTGCCCTGAAGCCCGCTGGACTCAGATTTCCTTTTGAAGCCCCATCAAAATTAATCTTTATGAATTTTTTTGGTGGGGGGGTCCAAGTGGTCAGGCTACTAGTGTGGCAGTTGGCCACTGAAGAAGTGGGAGTGTCAGCCAGGCTGAGGTGCCAATTTTGGAGGATAAACCATTCACCGAGACTGCATTATAAGTCCTCAATTTTCCATTGCCTTCTTTGATCGTTTCTCATATTAGATTCATGATTTTGTCCCAAGTAGAGGTGGGAGGTGAGGCCTGCAACTGGAAGAATTTTTTTTTTCTTTCCTTCCAAATTTTCCAGAGGGTGAAGCCCGGAGAGAGCTGCCAAATGCGAGCTAGAATTGGATTCTGATAAGTGAGTGAGTCTGAATTTTCTATGGTGTCGCTGATGTTGTTTCTGTTTCAATTGGATTGTCGCATTATTTGAGACCCCGGATCCCAAATCGTTTGAGTGTAGTGGCAATTATTAAAGAGGTGTTCCATCGTTTTCTCTTGTTGTTGACAAAGGGGGCAGATTGAAGGGCCTATGAAACCCCGCTTTTTGACATTGTCCCAGGTGAGGATGCATTTTTGAACTATGAACCAGAGGGAAATGGACACTTTAGGCCAGAGTATGGAATTCCATATCTTTCCCCAGATACTCTCCTTAGTGTGATCCTAATAGTTCCCCTGCAAGTAGTAGGCTTCTTCGACCGAAAAATTGGTTGTGGTAGACTGCCCCCATCTAAGAATGTCTGGGCCTTCCCTAGTAGGTTTTTTCCTATGGTTTGTGTAGGCTCTCCAGGCTTGAATATATGTTTCCCTTGGGAGATGTAGTTTCAGGTGTTCTATCTTCCAATTGCGCCATGGTAGGTTCCTATCAGGCATTCTCCAAAGATCCTTAACCCATATGAAGATGTCAGGTTGCAGTGCATGCCAAAGGGGGTTGAGTCCTTCTATTGTGGCTAGAGGCATTTGTTGTTTCCATGAATCTTTCCAGAACAATGCACTTTCCCCATTCCTGATTTCCCAGAAAGCATATTTCTAAACTAAATGTTTGTTGAGCCAGGTCGTGTTCCAGATATTAGATCCCTAAATCTGGTCATTGAATCTGATTAGTTGATCTACTTGGGTGGTCAGGGCATAATTTTGTTTCCAAATTTGTTCCCAGAGTTCTATAGGGTTCTTAATCCATTGCCATCACAGTTTAGCTTCCATAAATTGATTAATTTTTCTTAGGCTGTGGAGCCCTAAGCCCCCCATAGCTTTGGGTTTGCAAAGCTTATCCCAACCCCACTAAATCCCACTTCTTATCGGTTTGGTGCCCATGGCATAAGAAGTTGCGATGTATGTTCCTAATGGCTGGAATAACAGATTTAGGCATTGTTAGGGCTGTGAACAAGTAGGTTGGCAAGGCTTGCAGGATTGACTTGAGGAGCACCATCCGAGATGAAATATTAAGAGGTTTGAAGTTCCAGTTATTGAGTCTATTGGAAATGGAGAGAAGCAGGCTATCCCAGGATATGGATCATGCAGGAACCCCTGTGAGGGGTATGCTGCGATAATTGGATGAAATGGATCTCTTGGGTATGCGTAGGAGGTAGGAAATATGATTTTGGACGGCAACCGACGTGTTGAAGAAGTAGAGTTTGTATTTATCGAGGTTGTGGGCCATACCTGACGCATCTGCAAAGTCAGTGAGAATGGATTTGAGTTTGGTGGCTTCTCGAGTTGTAGGGGTGTTCAAGAGGAGGGTGTCATCAATGAACTGGCTATGCGAGGGGGTTGGTTGAATGTTGTGCATGGGGATTCCTTTGAGGGAACCTTCCAGGACCGATGCTTTAAGGAAGCGTCCCAAGCCTTCTGCCATTAAAACAAAGAGGAAGGGAGAGAGGGGGTCTCCTTGATAGATTCCTCTGGTGGGGAAAAAAGGTTGTGAGGGCACTCCATTGACTAGTATGGAGAAAAAGGATGAGGAGGTGATATTCAAGATCCAATTCACCTAGTGTTTGTCAAAACCAAAGGATTCTAGTGTGGAGCACATGTACTTCCAACTGATTCTGTCAAAGTATTTTGAAAGGTCAAGTTTGATGAGCATACCTGTGATCTTGGTCATCTTCAACGAGTGGATAACCTCATGAGTGAGGATGATGGCGTCCATGATTTGCCTTCCTTCCACATAGCCTTCTTTTTCTTTGGATATGACAAAAGATAGGATTGGCTTAAGACGTGTGGCTATAACCTTAGTGATGATTTTGTAGATGACGTTGCAAAGGGCGATCGGTCTGTATTGTTTGGGTTGAGTGACTCTCTCCTCTTTCGGGATGAGGGCGAGGAATGTGGCATTAAGGGCAGACAGGACCTGACATGAGGTTCTAGATTCCTCCACTACTGTAACACACCCACTATCATAATTTAAAATTTTTGGATTAATCTCCCACAAATGAGAAATCTTCAGAAACCTGCATTAGCGAGATACCAATCCCTGGTTCAATATCAGGATTCGGGTTTTCCCATAACAAGGATTCGGCGCATATTGAATCCCGAAATCCCAATCTCTAATTTCGCGATATGTTTAGGTCTTAATTAAACCATCATTAATTAATTCGTTTAATCGAGGATTTAGAGTTAAATTAATTGCGTCGGCTTTCGGGGTTCACGATTTCATAGTGCATGGACGCCTTGTCCACGAAACTCGCGATATCCCGATACCCGATGCCATCTGTGCACCATGGACTCTTCCATGGGCCCCATTGTCCCTTGGATTATCAGGAAATTACATTTCGCGATTTCACAACCCTTGTTGCTATGTTCCGGGACTCCTGATATCCCGATGCCTGATGAAGCCCTCTTATGGACCTTTCACCGATGGCGCTAGATGACTGCCACGCGTCCTCGAAATGAACGACTCAGATCTCGTCGGGAAATCGTGGATCGCGATTTCCTGTTGCTCAATTTCTTTTCCCTCGAAAAATCCGACGCCCCAAACACCGACTCGTTAGGATTTCATGCCACGCGTCCTCGCTGATGGACGGTTCAAAACGCCCGTCGGGATATCGCTGATCGCGACTCCCACGCGCGAGCATTCCATGCCCTCGAAAATTCCAATATGCTGATGGACCACAAACTCCGACGGATTTGAATCATGGTCGGTATTTCCTCCGATGGTGTAGATCTCTACCATGTGTCCACTGAACGGATGGTCCCGGTCTTGTCGGTAAATCGCGGATCGCGATTCCGTGTGGCAAGAGTTCCATGTATGCGAAAACTACGATATGCCGAAGCCTGACTCCTTTAGATCCACGGACACGTGTCCCGCAAATGATAGGCAGTCTTGATTACCCTTCGTTGTATCGGGGTTTTCAATACCAACGTGCCTATGTCTTCAGAATTCCCGATTTTCCGATGGGGCCAAACGCTGACGGTTCTCGATGGTTACCGCCTATCCCACAGATGGACGGTTTAGATTGTATCGGAAAATCGCGTATCGCGATTCCATTGTGCACGAGTTGCACAACTCCGGAAATTCCGATATCCCGAACTCCGACTCTCCGGGATTTCTCACCACGTGTCCACGTCGATGGACGATCCAGATCCGATCGGGAAATCGCGTTTCACGATTTCATCATGCACGAGTCTCTTGTCTCCGGGAACCCTGATTCACGATCTCCAACTCTTCGGGATCTTCTACCACGTGTTCCTACTGTTTGTATGGATCAAATCCTATCGGGAAATCGCGGATCATGATTTACTATTGCAATGGTTCTACACTCCAAAATTCTCCAATGGGTGAAATCTTGATTCCTCCCAGAACGCCGACACGTGTCCTGCCGAGATTAACGGCTAGGATACGTTCTCAAAATTTTGAGAACCACAAGGCCTCGATTCTCAGACTTAACAAAACCCCGATGACTCAGATTTCCCGATGACTCTCCCGAGAATCCTCCTATGCACGCCTGGGCTTAAACCCCGTGCAACTTTTCTAGATCTAACAGCTGACGGGATTTTGTCAATCTTCTCCGTAAGGTCCTGACCGTAGATTTCTTCCTCCTTGAAGGCCTTATCGAGAATGGCTAAGTATCCCTTCTACAAGGGGGAAACTCTACAAGAGATCTATCCCAGGGCTTTCCTGGAGACGGAGAGGGAAAATAGCTTCCCGAGGACGGGCTGGGAGCTTAACTTAGCTCAATCTAAGCATAAATAGATTAAATTATCAACGTAAGTCGTGCATGGTTTCCTCTGTGATAAGTATATATTAACTCACTCATATCAAATACTACGCGGACACTCTCATGTTGAAATCATTCACAATTTCACAGTTCTATGAGCTAATATCTACTCCTTATTATCAATTACTGCACAGGCATCCTTACGCCGGAAACATTTACAATTCCACAAGTCTATGAACATATGTGACAGCATATAAATTTCAATATGCAATACGAGAAAAATACTTATCAGAAATAACTTCAGCAATAGAAGCAACTGCTGAGAGGGGCGCTCGTTTCCACCCAGCCGTAGGCATAGCGAATCCTAATGGATTTACCACTAGCCACCCCCGAGCCAAGACCACGATGTTCTGAGGCCTGCGTCTCCCTGTCTCCAGTACCCAGGAGCAAAGGTTGCAATCCCCTCTCCTCTTCGATCACTCACTCTGCGTAAAAAAAAACTGCCAGAGTTTCCCCTCGCATCCCCCCCTTCAATCGCGTCTGCCATACGCCTTATCCTCTCGCGAGGTTGCGTGTGGCACGATTAACCTCGCGCTGGTCAGTCATGATGGCTCTCCCGATAGGCGGTTCACCTCCCCATCACTCATCAATCCATCAACCTACCGGCCTGCAAGGCATTAATTTCAGGGCTAGCTAGCCGTGTTTGGTTCTCTGGGCCAGTGGAGTCCAAATACAGTATTTAATTCTTGGTGGAAGTTAACGCTCCTTTTCCAGGTTCCCTCCACCACCATCGTGGTCTCTTTTCTGCACATCCCCTCTCAGCGTTTCTGCAATAAATTCAAACTGTTATTTACATTCATTGACCTCTTCCCACAGGTCCATTTACATCACATATTCATACTTATGCGTTTTGTCATAGTCCTTGGCTAGTTCAGTTATATTTACAATCTGGGGGAAACAGGGTGTTACAATTCCCTCCCCCTTAAAAGGAACATCGTCATCGATGTTCTTAGCTACTAACATGAATTACATGTACAGAAGTAAACAAAATCGGATATGCATGTCTCATGGCATCCTCTATTTCCCATGTAGCCTCATCTGGGCCAAAATGTTTCCACTGCACCTTGACCTGTGCAATGGTTCTGTTCCGGAGTTGGGTTTCCCTTCTGTCCAATATGCATTGGGGTTCTGGCAGGATTTCTCCCTCCGGTTCCACCTGGACACAGACCAGTCAATTATATGATTAACATCATGTACATATTTCTTCAATAAGGAAACATGGAAAACATTATGTGCTTTTACTGTGGGAGAAAGTGCTAGCCGATAGACTACAGGTCCCACTCTGTCTAGAACCTCAAAAGGTCCACAATACCGGGATGCCAATTTGGCACAAGCTCCCACTTTTAGGGAAGTCCTTCTGGGCTTAATTCTGAGGTACACATGATCTCCTGTTTGGAACTCTCTTGGAGTTCTCTTTTGATCAACATAGCTTTTCTGTCGGTTCTGAGCGACCTTCAGATTTTGTTTTATTTGAGTCACTTGCTATTCCATTTCTTTCAACATGTCGGGTCCAAAAGAAATCCTATTTACAGGATTGCTCCAGCTGACTGGAGTATTACATTGTCTACCATAGAGGACTTTGAATGGGCTCATCTTTAAGGATGCTTGGTAGTCGTTGTTGTAGGCAAATTCTACCAATGGCAGGTAGTCTTCCCATTTCCTAGGCTGATGCATCACATGCATACTTAACATATCTTCTAATATCTGATTTACTCTTTCTGTTTTTCCATCGGTTTAAGGGTGATAGGCGGTATTGAACAACAATTTGGTCTCTAATCCTGCCATCAGTGATTTCCAGAATTTGGAAGTGAATTTTGTGTCTCTGTCAGATATTATCTCTTTCGGCATGCTGTGCAGTCGAAACACCTCTTTCATAAATACCTGTGCGACATATATCGCCTTGCAAGTCGATTTGAGGGGAATGAAATGAGAAGACTTGCTCAGTTTATCTACCACCACCATAATGGCATCATTCTGTCTGGTTGAAGACGGTAATCCGGTGATAAAATCCATGGATATGGTTTCCCATTTCCATTCTGGGATGTGTAAAGGGTACAGTAATCCGGCTGGGTGTCGATGTTCTGCTTTAACCTGTTGGCATTCTATGCATTGGGCCAAATATTTAGCTATGTCCTTCTTCAATCCCGGCCAAAAAAATTGTTTTCGGGTGGCAGTAATCATTTTCTGGTATCCTGGGTGACCAGTGTAGGGTATTTTATGTAGTTCATCCATGATGAACCTCTTCAAGTCGTCACAATTGGGAATGTAAATTCTATTTCTGTAGGTGAGTAGATCTCCTTCGGCCATCTGATAGCCTTCGTATTTTGCTCTAGCGGGTTCTTGCTGTAGGTACAGGGTCGCATTTCGGACGAAGGGATCTGTGTCTTGTGCCTCCTTGACTCTGTTCTTGACATCTGTCTTGCAGGTACTCAACGCGGCCAGGTGAATCGTTCTCATGCTTCTACTAAGGGAATCAGCCACCCTATTCTCCTTCCCTTTGATGTGTTTGATTTCAAAATCAAATTCGCTGAGGAGGGCCATCCATCTAGCTTGTCTAGTATTGAGCTTGGGTTGATCAAACAAATACCGTAATCCACAATGATCTGTCATAAGTACAAATTTCCTTCCCAGGAGGTAATGCCTCCACATTTTTAAGGCATGCACTATGGCAGCCAATTCTAGATCATGAGTCGCATAGTTGACCTCATGTTCATTCAATTTTTGGGATTCATAGCAAATCACCTTTCCTTCCTGCATAAGGACTCCTCCGAGCCCTTCTTTACAGGCATCTATGCACATAAGGAAGTCATCTTCTGGGTCAACGATTTTCAACACGGGTGCATGGGTTAGTAGATGTTTCAAGGTTTGAAATCTTTCTTCACATTGCTGTGTCCACAGAAATTTCTTTCCCTTCTTCTGGAGGGCAGTGATTGGACAACCAA
>ML779296.1:563960-574706 GCA_009831015.1 Picea engelmannii
TCCTGACCTCAAGTCAATCTTTGAGAAAACAGACGCACCTCCCAACTGATCGAATAGATCATCGATCCTGGGCAAGGGGTATTTTTTCTTTATGGTTACTTTATTAAGTTGTCTGTAATCTATACACAGTCTAAGGGTGCCATATTTCTTTTTCACAAATAGGACCGGTGCTCCCCAGGGGGACACAATGGGTCGAATATAACCTTTATCCATCATTTCTTTCAATTGTAACTTGAGTTCAACTAATTCAGGCATGCTCATCCGATAGGGTGTTCTAGACACCGACACTGCTCCTGGTGCAAGTTCTATTGAGAAGTCAATGTCTCTTCTCGGAGGTAGACCCGGTATTTCCTCTGGAAACACATCTCGGTATTCTCTCAGGATAGGGTGATCTTCAGGGCTTGGATCTGCACATTCAGTTGTTTTCAACACCTGTACTGCATATAAGGGACATCCCTTTCGACAATATTTCCTCATTCGTAATGCTGATATTTGTCTCACCGAGACCGGTTTTTGGATCCCTTGAAGGGTTATCCTTTTTCCTTCTTCGCTCACACATTATAAGGTTTTATAGTAACAGTCCATTTTGGCTTTATGGGTGGCCATCCAGTCCATACCAATCAACAGATCGTAAGATCCCAGGGGTAATACATTAAGGGTTTCTTGGGTGAGGAATTCACCCAACCTTAATTGGTAGGCTGGTATGGCCTCTACCACCTTTCTTTTGGTGCCAGTGGCTAACTGTACCAACCATCGTTTAGTTTGATTTTGTGGCTGTAGCTTACACTTATCAATGGTTCTAGGGGATATATAACTCAAATTTGAACCAGGGTCAATCAAAACAGATACCAGATGGTTGAAGATCGTACCTTCTATTTCCACCACTGAAGCTTGGTGGTCGGCTTGGTTATTGTCCAAGGCTGCATAAATCTGTGGCACACTCCTGGCCACATCATTGACCGTGGTAGCTTCCTTCATGTTATAAATATTCCAACTGTTCTGTTGTCGGAGTGGACAGTCTCTCCGGAGATGATCTCCTCTGCAATCCCAGCATTCCAAAGGTTTCCTCTTTGGGTTATCAGTCTTTACTGGTATAGGTCCAGAAGTATTATTTCCATCCGTCAAGGGGAAATTCTGCTGGAGTACACTCTGGGTTGGGAAGTTCACTCTGTGGTTCTTCTTGTAGATTTTAAATCCCGAGGATTTGTTACCTTTCTTCTAAAATTTTGAACCATTCTTTTGTTTCCAGTCTCCACGGGACTCTGCCCGATGTCCATATTTCTCATGACAATATGTTTCCTTTCGTATAGTATCTTCTAAGGTCTTTGGTTCGTCAAACTCAATTCGGTTCTGGTATTCTTTGGGAATCCCACTGATGAAGCGTTGTTCCTTCGCCTTATCTGCTTTGATGTAGGGTACGTACCTCAGTAAGTCAAGAAATTTGTTGACATATTCCTCCATGGTAAGTTGGCCCAGTTTGAGTTCATAGAACTCTTTAGCCTTCTCGTCGAAATACCTTTCCGACAAATACTTCTTCCGGAAGTACTTCTCAAAATGTTTCCAAGACAGGTCCTCCTCGTGGACCCCTTTTATATTCTTAAGGTCTTCCCACCAGATGGAAGCCTTTCCGTTCAGATTGAAAGTGGCCACTCGGGCCTTCAAGTTCTCCGAGAAGCCATGGACTCTGAAATATTTCTTTAGCCCAAGTAGCCACGCCTCAGCTTCCTCTCCCTTCTTTATCTCACCGTCGAAGGAGGGAGGTTTGGCCTTTCTAAACTCCTCAAATTTGTGTCTCTTGGAAGTCTTTTGCTTCTTCTGTTTTCTGCGAGAATAGGAATTGGTCCTGCTACTAGAAGAGCCTTCTGAATCACCGAATTATTTTTCAGTGGAATCATCTGGCACTAGTCCTTTACCTCTGGGGTGGACCTTTCTGGATGTGCTTCTCTTAGTGTGGCCACTGACACGACCATGATTTTGCATCTTAGGTTCATGTTGCATTTTTCGTTGTAGGTCAGATAGGCTCTGCAGTAGTACTGCATTAATTTCGGTTTGTTTTTCTTGTTCTTTCATCATCCTTTTGTTATTGGCCTTGCAGCTTTGTAATTCGACCATGAGACTCCTCACCATTTCGGCTAAGTCTGGAGGGTTTCCTATTGCTCTTCTTTCATCAGACTCCTTGTCTCTGTTGTGGGAGCCTTCTCCCACTTCTTGGTGCGTCATCGTATTCTGCGTTTATAGATTCCCGCGGTTGATCGTCCGCTTGAGTGAAAAGACAAACGCTGGATATTAGTGCAGAGTTAAATACATTTTATAATTTGTGCATAATTCCATAATTCTTTCACATGCATACACAGTCGGGTGTTCATATTCCAAGTTTTTAATCCTGGATAAGATAGTTAATTCAGGGGGTTACTCCTCATAGGAGTGTTTCGTGCGGGGTTTATGCGCGACTGGTGCGACTGGTGCATGAGACCAATCAAGCCGAGTGTTGTAACCATGCTCTGATACCACTTTGTAACACACCCACTATCATAATTTAAAAATTTTGGATTAATCTCCCAAAAATGAGAAATCTCCAGAAACCTGCATTAGCGAGATACCAATCCTTGGTTCAATATCGGGATTCGGTTTTTCCCATAACAAGGATTCAGCGCATATTGAATCCTGAAATCCCGATCTCTGATTTCATGATATGTTTAGGTCTTAATTAAACCGTCATTAATTAATTCTTTTAATCGAGGATTTAGTGTTAAATTAATTGCGTCGGCTTTCGGGGTTCGCGATTTCGTAGTGCATGGACGCCTTGTCCACGAAACTCGTGATATCCCCATACCCAATGCCATCTGTCCACTGTGGACTCTTTCGTGGGCCCCACTATCCCTTGGCTTATCGAGAAATCGCATTTCGCGATTTCACAACCCTTGTTGCTATGTTTCGGGACTCCTGATATCCCGATGCTCGATGAAGCCCTCTTATGGAGCTTTCACCGATGGCGCTAGATGACTACCACGCATCCTCGAAATGAACGACTCAGATCTCGTCGAGAAATCGCGGATCACGATTTCCTGTTGCTCAATTTCTTTACCCTCGAAAACTCCGACGCCCCAAACACCGACTCGTTAGGATCGCATGCCACGCGTCCTCGGCGATGGATGGTTCAAAACGCCCGTCGGGATATCGCTGATCGCGACTCCCACGCGCAAGCATTCCATGCCCTCGAAAATCTCGATATGCCGATGGACCACAAACTACGACGGATTTGACTCATGGTCGGGATTTCCTCCGACGGTGTATATCTCTACCATGTGTCCACTGAACGGACGGTCCTGGTCTTGTCGGTAAATCGTGGATCGCGATTCCGTGTGGCAAGAGTTCCATGTATGCGAAAACTCCGATATGCCAAACCCCGACTCCTTTAGATCCACGGACACGCGTCCCGCAAATGATGGATGGTACTGATTACCCTTCGTTGTTTCGAGGTTTTCAATACCAACGTGCCTATGTCTTCGGAATTCCCGATTTTTCGATGGGGCCAAACGCCGATGGTTCTCGATGGTTACCACCTATCCCACAGATGGACGATTCAGATTGTATCGGAAAATCGCGTATCGCAATTCCATTATGCACAAGTTGCATGACTCCGGAAATCCCGAACTCCGACTCTCTGGGATCTCTCGCCATGCGTCCACGTCGACGGATGATCCAGATCTGATCGGGAAATCGCGTTTCGCGATTTCAACATGCACGAGTCTCTTGTCTCCAGGAACCCTGATTCCCGATCTCCGACTCTTCGGGATCTTCTGCCACGTGTCCCTGTTGTTTGGACGGCTCAAATCCTATCGGGAAATTGCGGATCGCGATTTCCTATTGCAATGGTTCTACACTCCTAAATTCTTCGATGGGTGAAATCATGATTCCTCCCAGAATGTCGACACGTGTCCTGCCGAGATTAACGTCTAGGATACGTTCTCGAAATTTTGAGAACCACAAGGCCTCGATTCTCAGACTTAACAAAACCCCGATGACTCAGATTTCCCGATGACTCTCTCGGGACTCCTCCTATGCACGCATGGGCTTAAATCCCACCCAACTTTTCTAGATCTAATGACTGACGGAATTTTTTCTATCTTCTCCGTAAGGTCCTGACCGTCGATTTCTTCCTCCTTGAAGGCCTTCTCGAGAATGGCTAAGTATCCCTTCTACAAGGGGGAAACTCTACAAGATATCTATCCCAGGGCTTTCCTAGAGATGGATAGGGAAAATAGCTTCCCGAGGACGGGCTGGGAGCTTAACTTAGCTCAATCTAAGCATAACTAGATTCAATTATCAACGTAAGTCGTGCATGGTTTCCTCTGTGATAAGTATATATTAACTCACTCATATCAAATACTACGCGGAGACTCTCATGCTGAAATCATTCACAATTTCACAGTTCTATGAGCTAATATCTACTCCTTATTATCAATTACTACACAGGCATCCTTATGCCAGAAACATTTACAATTCCACAAGTCTATGAACATATGTGACAGCATATAAATTTCAAGATGCAATATGAGCAAAATACTTATAAGAAATAACTTCAGCAATAGAAGCAACTGCTGAGAGGGGTGCTCGTTTCCACCCAATCGTAGGTGTAGCGACTCCTAATGGATTTACCACTAGCCACCCCCGAGCCGAGACCACGATGTTCTGAGGCCTACATCTCCCTGTCTCCAGTACCCAGGAGCAAAGGTTGCAATCCCCTCCCCTCTGCGATCACTCACTTTGCGTAAAAAAAAACTGCCAGAGTTTCCCCTCGCATCCCCCCCTTCAATTGTGTCTGCCATACGCCTTATCCTCTCGCAAGGTTGTGTGTGGCACATTTACCCTCGCACTGGTCATTCATGATGGCTCTCTCGATAGGCGGTTCACCTCCCCATCCCTTATCAAGCCATCAACCTACCGGCCTGCAAGGCATTAATTTCAGGGCTAGCGAGCCGCTTTTGGTTCTTTGGGCCAGTGGAGTCCAAATACGGTATTTAATTCTTGGTGGAAGTTAACGCCCCTTTTCCAGGTGCCCTCCACCACCATCGTGGTCTCTTTTCTTTACATCCCCTCTCAACAGTTCTGCAATAAATTCAAACTGTTATTTACATTCATTGACCTCTTCCTGTAGGTCCATTTACATCACATATGCATACTTATGAGTTCTGTCACAGTCCTTGGCCAGTTCAGTTATATTTACAATCTGGGGGAAACAGGGTGTTACAACTACCTTCCAAACTGTCACATACCCATTACCTAAATCTAATTTTTCTGGTCTTTTGCCAAATCAAAAGCCCTAAACATCCATGGAGGACCAGCGTAAGATGGCTCTTTCTCTCTCCCCGCTCCCATGTGGTCGCGGGTCCTGATCACAGTTTGAATAAACGTAGTACCTCTTTCATGTTTCGCACCTCGGCGCTACAGTGATGTCAAGTCATTTTACTTGGCAACCGCCGAACCCCGACAGGGCTATTGATCGGCCAATGGGGCAAATCCCCACAGGGTTAGCAAATGGCTAATAGGAACAAATCCCAACAGGGACCAGAGAACAACCAATGAGAAATGGCCCCGTTGTGTAGTTAAGTGGAATAAAGGTGGCATAGAGGGATACGTGACACGATGGTTGACATGACAGGAGGGGCCCACTTCACACACCACACTATTCAGGACACCCCCCCAATTAAAGACAGAATGGCAAGGGGGGTCCGAAATCCGCCTGAGCGCCATTGATCATGATGAATTAATCTCGACCGTTCGAGAGTTGCGTGTCCAATTTCGGACCCCCCCCCCCATTAAAGGCAGAATGGCAAGGGGGCTCCAGAATGCATCCTCAGCCATAGATCTGGGAAGGTGGACTCTGGCCATCCAGATCTGTTCACTACTTACCCTAATGCGCGGTCATGCCCCAGCGTAAAACTGGCATCTCTTCCTCACATTGAATGGTCATTACGGACCCTGAGATTTCCCGAAGGAATCTCTTCCCTTCATCGGGTTTATCATCATGACAGTCCAAACTCTCGATCACGGGACCCCCAAATTCTCAATCCCTGGTTTCCCGATGCGGTTAATCTCTCAACACGTGTCCCTCGTAAATCAGACGATCCAGATCTGTCCCGGGGTTTCCACCATGGAAAATCCTAAACTCTTATCAACAGGAATCCTGATTTCGTGATTCCCGACTTCCTGAAATGGGTGATCTCTTGACGCGTGGCCTCTGTTAGTCGGACGGCTCAGATCTACTCCGGGGTTTCCACCATGGAAAATCCCTAACTCTTGTTAACAGGAATCCTGATTCCGCGATTCTCGACTTCCCGAAATGGGTGATCTCTTGACGCGTGGCCTCCGTTAGTTGGATGGCTCAGATCTACTCTGGGGTTTCCACCATGGAAAATCCCAAACTCTTGTCAACAGGAATCCCGATTCCGTGATTCCCGACTTCCCAAAATGGGTGATCTCTTGACGCGTGGCCTCCGTTAGTCGGATGGCTCAGATCTACTCCGGGGTTTCCACCATGGAAAATCCCAAACTCTTGTCAACAGGAATCCCGATTCCACGATTCTCGAATTACCGAAATGGGTGATCTCTTGACATGTGGCCTTCGTCAATCGAACGGCCTAGATTTATTCCAGGGTTTTTCACCCCTATACACTGGAGTCTTAACCCTCGGGTAACTCCTGACAGATCCAACAGATGTCGGGTTTTTCAGCCAGGAGCTGATGGCTCATAATGGTTCCTACCCATGCATTCTTCCACGACTCCCTGGGCGTGGAAAAGATCTACGGTCCAGATACTCTCATGAACCTTGGGGATCTACGGTCCTAACTCTTCACTACCCATGAAGACACAGGAAAACCAAGTGGTAAGGAATTTAACGCCCTACTATCTCCTACTAATCTAATGGTCGTGGGTGACCGTAGATTCCCCGACGAAATCTCGTCCATCGATTAATACCTATCAGGTTAAGATACTTAACCTTCCAGCTTCCTCTTACCAAATCTAACGGTCACGAGTTACCACAGATCTCCCGACGAGATCTCATCCATCGATTCGTTACCTCATCCCTATGCTGTCATCTTGGTTTTCAAGAGGATCGTTCCTCCTTTATGCAGGGTTACTAAGGCCTTACGCCTTCACAATCGCCTTCCCGGTTCTTGATGGGCTTTTCAAGGAAGGTATTTCTATGGGGAGAATTACTTAGGGTACTACCTGAGGTATATAAGGATGTCTTTGTAGTGACCCCAAGGCCGAGCCCCGATGTAAACTATGATCTGAAAGAGATTGTAAATATGTGTTATAGGCTGGTGAGCCAAGTTTGGTATAAGCCAGTAGGCTTATGTGTTTGATTAGGCTAGAGAGACTAAGAGTTGAAGGGCAAGGGCCTGGATTTTGTATCTGTATGTATGCAACACATTAATAAAATATAAACACCGCCAGGTGCAGACTGACCATGATGAATGAGTGATGGGGGACTGAGCGTCCACAGAGTGGGCAAGGGATTAGGGGCTGAAAGGTGGGAAAGGGGCTGAGTGATGAGCCTAGGGGATAAGCCTAGGGGCCTAAACCTGGAAATAATATTTTAATATTATTTCAAAAAGAGACATGTGCATTATGTTTATCCTAAGTTTTGAAAAGGGAACATGCAAGGTGATGCACGTTGTGGAATGCATGCAGTTCCCAGGGTGACAATTGTCAACCCTGGTGCATGCAAATATAATCGCCAAGATGAACCGTGGAGGGGAGCTTCTCTTCCATTCAGACCCGAACCTCTGAGGGTAGAACCACTACGACCTCTGCCAGATACCCGGGTTCATCTCAAAAGTCGTAAAGCCTTTGTTGGTGCTGCAAAAATAGGGCTACGCCCTCTGTTTTGGGAGGGGAGAAGATTGTGTCCATATGAAAGCCAGTTGACTCTTTACCTGTTCGAACCAGGGAGTCTGTGTAATGTCATGCATGGATTGTTGTCCCGCATTTCCAGAACCATCACCTTGAGATCATCCTGTGAGTGCTGAACCGGTTTGGGAAAGCCTGTGTCTGTTTTCCCCGTGGGTTGTTGTGACCACGCAGTATTGGACTGCGTGAGGCTTGTTGGCCCGTGAGCAACTCCTCCAGGTGAGAGAGTGCACAGAGGAATGAGAGAGCTCCTGGAAGGAACCCCGTAGCTGCTACAGAACCTGGAGACTTCTAGTCTGGTCTGTTCCTATAACCCAAGGCAAGGGAGACTGGAATCCGAAGGACTGTCCAGGTGACAGAGAAGGTGCACTCTCCTAGGGTGGAATAGGCATGTGGGGAATGAGGGACTATGGGCAGTGAGCGTGGGATATTCCTGGGAGAGAATTCCTTCCTGGTGGTTGTGAGTGATTGTTTTCCCTATAACCTCAGCCTGAGTCTGGATTCCTTGCCCTGGGGTGGAGCTCAGTCCCAGCTCGGGGGTGACCTACTGTTGAGTTGAGGAGTAATGTGGTCTACGGCTAGGAGGTTCGTGGAAGGCCTGCACTTGGTTGGGGATTTCTACCACTGTTAAAAGATAAGTATTCTGAATTATGCTTTGATCATGTTTTGCATGACTGAGCTGTTTATGTATCATGTTTCTACTGTGTAAATGAATTACTGTTGAATGCTATGGCTTGTTTAATTGTAGCAGCAACTTATATATTTTACTCTAAGATTTAAGTGTGCTTAATTATTTAAATGCATTTTCTTATCATTTCTGTACGAATTATGTACAAGCCGTGTATAGAATGGTAACTGAGAAGTTTGAAAACCTGAGTAGTGTAAAAAGGTACAATACAAGTTGGTATCAGAGCGAAGGTTTCGACACTGAGCCTAGATGGGCCAGTTGAGTGGTCTTTGGACCGAGGGTGAGAGGAGAAATTGTGTTTGGAGGACCAATTTCGGACCCTGGTATGACCCGGAGTGTATAGTAGTTTAAACTCGGGAGGATCGTGAGTCGTAAAATCACTGTGGGATTACCCGTCAACAGTTCGAGTTGACAGAAGTTGCACAGGGTTTAAGTCCTCATGGGTAGAGGAGTAGTCCCATAGAGGCGTCGGGATATTAGAGTCATCAGGATTTTAACCATCGGGGAATTGGAAGACCCGTGCACATGACAACGGGAATCGCGATATCCCGATATGCGATTTCCCGATTGTCAAAGGAGTGTGGGCCATAGCTGGGGGGTTAAGGTCAAAGCTCATCGAGAAATCAGGGATTCTGTGGCCAAGAGTTTTGGCACATTTTGATTCGTAAAACCCCGAACCCTGATAAGGGAAAAGGCCGGGGTCACGAGTCAGCGGTCACATGGTGTAGAGCCCATGGAAGGGGCTAACGCGTAAAGGAACACGTCGGAAGTGGGAGGATCGGGAGTTCGGAGTACGTGAGCATCGCAACATCATGAACCCCGAAACCCCGACGAGAGATATGAGTAGAGGTCACATGGACCTGGGCTTAACCGTGAAGGGTTAAGGCAAAAAGGCGCATCGAAAATCAAGATTTCGGGAAATCTGATGACATGAAACATGCTTCTCATAAAACCACGAATTCCGATATCGCGATGTAATTATTTAACTCTTAACCAGTCTTAGCAGTGATTAGATTAATTCCAAACTTTACTTAAGGATTAAATGTATCAGGAAATCGGGAAACACGATGAAAAGATTATTTAATTTTATAAAATCGCGAATCCCGATATTGCGACGGGATTAACTTAACCTTTAAACCTTTTAATTATGAATTAAGTAATTTAAGTTTTCAAATTTAATTAAAGATCAACGCTAATTAATTATCCTTCTAAACAAGGCTTAAAGTAAACTTTCTTTGAATGACCTTAATACGTCATTGTCCGATTTAGTAAGTTTCTATTATATGTGTGAGGTGACCAAGACTATGGAAAACTCATGCAAACCACATGGTTGAACAAGTCATATAGTATCGGTCACGTGGACCAAGGCCTAGCCAGGAGGGCTAGCGCACAAAGGGGCGCATCGGGTTTTGAGGACTGAAATCCCGATAGGAAGGTAAGACCACGGTTGCGAAGGCATGGTCATATGCGACAAGAGCTAAGCTCAGGAGGGCTCGCGCATGAAGGAAGCTCATCGCAAATTGGGAATCGGGGATTCAAACCACCAGAACATTGCTGGATTCAAAATCCCGATAAAGGTAACCCCGATAGAAGGAAGGGAAACCTTGAAGAGTTTCCTATGGGAGGAAAATTTTCCCGATAGGGAAACAAGAGAATTTCAAAGTTCTTCGTGGACCGAGATTCTGAAGTTCTGAAACCCGACAAATACAGAGCCGGACAGAGCTCAGAAAACATGTGAAGTTGAAATGTCTTTCATTTTTGTTCGTAATAGTTATAAACGTTGTGGATTATTCATGAAGTTTAATGGCCTGACAATTTTGAATTGGATTGAATAGTGCGTGTTCAGAATACAACAGAGGCCAAAACTCCATTTAATCAACACCGAGCATGGAGTGGGGAAGAGTGCAAATTATCCCTGAAATGCAAGATGAACGAGAAGGAAAGGATGTTAACCTGGGAGTCGAAGGGTCGAACTCCAATGGGCATGGAAAGGAGATTGATAAGGAAGGACATATAATGAAAATCCTTGAAGGATTGCAAAGAGAGGCCAATGAGCGTCGAGCTGATAGCCGAAAGCTCATGAAAGTTAAGGATCGGCAAGGGAAATTAAACTTAAAATTTCTGCAGAGTCTGGAAAGAAT
>ML779296.1:587621-613789 GCA_009831015.1 Picea engelmannii
ACTTCACAAGGATATCCTTCAGAGTGAAGCAGTTCTGTTTGAAATACAGTTATAAGTTAGAAGCCTACCTTACTATTAAGAGCAGGTAGATATATATGGGTTTGCAGGATATTGTAATTTTGATTTCAATTCTTTGGCATTTTTGTTCTAGCTATTAATAGCGGCTAGATAGATATGGTTTTGCAGGATATAATATTTTTTATTCCAATGCTTTGACATTTTGGTTGTCTACTAAGAGCAGGTAGATATATATGGTTGTGCAAGATATTGCAATTTTGATTTGAATGCTTTGTCAATTTGGTTTCGGAATTATTTCGCTTGTCTTAATTATTTTGGTTAAATATTATATGTTTTTGGTTAAAACTGGTATTCACATTCACAAATAATCTATATTTATATATAATTGAGTTTTAGCTAAATTTACTTTTAAAATAGAATTCTAAATCATTTCATTTTATCAAATATTTTAAAATTTTAGAAAGATTTTTGTTAACTTAATTTTTAATCATACTTAATTAATGTTGAAATGTCAAATAATTGGTTAAATTCTTATAAACCTTTTTTTTACCTATTGATAATATGTTTTTAATGATGTTTATTGAAACTAAAATTTATCATGTTAAATAATTGGTTTTGAGATTAGTTTCATTTAAAAATTATTATTTTTAAGTTTTTAAAACTATTTGTGAAAAAAAATTATATAAGTTTTGAATTATTATAAATATTTTTATAGTGATGTAGAATGAGACTCTTTATGAATTAAATTTGAAATTAAAATTTATAATATAATTAATTTTCTTTTAAAAACAAAATTTATTAAACACCCTAACCTTTATCATCTTTAAAATGTATTTTGCATTTTTATTTTAAAATGTATTTACTTGAAACTAGTTTTTTTTTAAATCAAAATTTATTAAACACCTTAACTTTCATCATTTTTAAAATGTATTTTGCATTTCTTATTGACTTCATATTAGTTTATCCTTTGACCAAAAATATTTGCATAATATCTATTGTTGAAACTAGGGAACTAAAAACATTGATTTTTGTATAATAAAAAATATCATATATGTCATGATGTGATTGGATAACAAATTGGAGGTCTTATTGCCAATTTTGCTATTCGCAATGTTTTATAGGTTAGCATATCCAAAGTTTTTGACCATAAACACTATTTCTGAATTTTTACTATTATTCTTGAAATGTTTGGATATCTGAAGTTTTGACGACACAGAGTCAAGTTTTTATTAGTTCACTTCATATTACTTTGTCCTTTGGATATATATATATATATATATACATACATACCCTCTATTGTTCGAACTATTGTTACTATCTTTTTTTATAAAATAATATAATAAATGTTTTTCCGTTCATAACAGAGTTGCCACACTACATTCTTTCTTAAATGTTTACACAACAGTCCTAACAGACTTAAATGTTTACCTAACAGGCCTCACAGCCTTAAATGTTTACTTAACAAGCCTGTTATAATACATTTTCCTCCGGGTTTTTTTTTATGCAATGTTCTCTGCAGTGAATATGGGCAATATTGTTCTTCAACGACATTACTGGTTCAGTGGTTCATGCTTGCTCCTTTCTTGTTCACTGGTTTCTTGTTTTCCAATTGTTGTTGTTCTTGTTTGCTTATTGGTCTTGTTGCAGTTTGCATGCTTGGGTTTATGCAACCACAATTGGAACTGACCTTCTGTCGTTCCCCATCAACGGGTAGGTTTCGATGTTATGTTTAGCTTCCTTTGCTATTTGCAGTTTGTAGGTGAGACATTTCACTGCTGGGGATGCTTGAGTCGAAATCCTCTTGGAGAACATATTTGTATGTGAGGAGAAAATACGATTTCCTTTTCCTATACGTCACTGTGGTTGCGATGGAGGTAGGTTCTGTGTCGAACATTGGCGATCAGGAACGAGACGAAGACAACATTATAGTCCTTCTTCTATGTTCGTAGTAATCACATATAAAGATGGACAGCAAGAGGATTTTGAGCACTCACAATATTGAAAAATACCAACTGTGAAAACTGCAACTTTCTTCAGTGTCATTACTGGTTCAGTGGTTCATGTTTTCTCATTGCTTGTTCACTGGTTTCTCTTTTGCCTGTTGTTGTTGTTGTTGTTTTCTTGTTGGTCTTGTTGCAGTTTGCACGCTTGGGTTTCTGCAACCACGATTGGAACTGGCCTTCTATCATTCCCCATTGATGGGTAGGTTTCGGTGTCGTGTTTAGCTTCCTTTGCTATTTGCAGTTTGCAAGTGAGAAATTTCACTGTTGGGGATGCCTGAGTCAAAATCCTCTTGTAGAACAACTTTGTATGTGAGGATAAAATATGATTTCCATTTCCTATACGCCACTGTGGCTGCGATGGAGGTAGGTTCTGTGTTGAACATTGGGGATTAGGAATGAGACTTTGACAACATTCCAGTCTTGCTTCTTTGGTCGTATTAATCACATACAAATATAGACGACAAGAGGATTTTCAACACTCCCTCTATTGAAAAATACTAACCGTGAAAACTGCACCTTTCTTAATTGCTTGCATAGTGGAAAGCCTTTGGACAGTCTTCACAGCCTTAAATGTTTACCTGATAGGCCTCGTAGCCTGAAATGTTTTCTTAAAGGATGGTTTACAATACATTTTCCTCTTAAATTTTTGATACAATCTTGTGTGCAATGAATTTGGCCAATAATGTTCTTCATCAACATTCTTGGTCAAGTGGTTGGTTCTTGATCCTTGGTTTGTTGGATGCTACTTATTGTTGTTTGATTCCAATATTGTTCTTCAACAACATTCTTGGTCGACTGCTCGGTGCTTGTTCCTTAGTTCGCTGGATGCTGCTTATTGTTGTTTGATTCAACTTTGCAGAGTTGAGGTCCTGCAGCTGCACTTGGGCCTTTTGGTGCTTCTTCGTTGGTTTTTTATGTGTTTCTTGTTGTTGTTTGCTTCAACTTTGCAAGGTTGGGGTCCTGAATCTGTAGTTGGACCTGTTGTTACAGTTTGTGGGCCAATGGTTGCACTTCTGTCCTTCTCCATTCACTGGTGGGTCTCGGTTTTGTGGTTGCATTCTTGCATTTCTTGACAGGCCTATTGCAATACATTTTCGACGTTCGTCCATTCTTTTTTCTTCTGCAATGTTGTCTTCAGTGAATATGGGTGATATTATTCTTTGGCGGTGTTACTGGTTTAGTGGTTTCTTATTTCTTGTTGCTTGTTGCTTGTTGACTGGTTTCTTTTTTTCCTATTGTTGTTATTGTTGTTCCCCATTGACGATTGGGTTTTGTTGCTACATTTATGTTCATGTTCATTCTTTGTTGTTTTCTATTTCCAGTTTGCAAGTGAAAAATTTAAATGTTGGATATCTGTGAGTCAAAATCCTCTTCCAAAACATCTTCGTATGTGAACAGAAAATTCGATTTCATTTTTTATATGTCAGTGGGTGTTATGGAGTTGTTCAAATAGCAGATGCAGAATGCCAACCATGCAAAACTGCAACTTCCTTAAATGTTTTCACAGTGGGAGGCCTTTGCATGGTCCTTACAGTATTACATGTTTAGCTGCTAGGCCTCGCAGGATGAAATGTTTTCTTAACAGATGTGTTACATTAAATTCCTCTGATTTTTTTATACAATCTTGTGTGCAGTGAATTTGGACAATATTGTTCTTCACTGGCATTCCTGGTTGACTAGTTCATGCTTGCTCGTTGGTTTGTTGGATGCTTCTTATTGTTGTTTGATTCAACTTTGCAAAGTTGAGGTCCCGTGACTGCAAATAATTCTCTTCATGCCTGTTTCTTCACAAACACATCTCTAGTTGGAAAACGCAAATTGGAACATGGTTTTGCAGTTGGGACACCAAAAAATACTATGAAGATAAAATAATATGCAAAATTTTGGAGTAGATATAAACAACATCTCTTTTGACTTGAACCAGAGTTTGTCGAGATCCAAATAAATTTCATATATTTGAAGTAGATATAAACAACATCTCTTTTGACTTGAACCAGAGTTTGTCGAGCTCCAACTATATTTCATAGTTGAGAATGTTTTTCCCATAGTTAATATGTTTCTATGGCTTCATAGTTATGATACTAAGTGTTGTTGTGTGAGGGATAAAGTTCTTGTCTCCCTTTCTTTTTCCTTTTCTAAACTTGTTTGTTTTTCCCTTTTGCTCTTCCCTTCTATTATGCGTTTCTAGTTCTATAGTTGGTCATGTTTATGTGCTCGCAAGTTCCCGGGGTGGTGAACTAACAAATCATCACCTCCATCTATATCTTCACATCGTGAGTCCAACCGACCACCATTCGTTTGCATACTTAGTCATTTTTATGAATGCGGGTTCGCGTATAAGCGCTATCAAACTCTGGTGCCCCTTGTTCGGGGTATACATATTGCACCCAAAACTTCCGTGCTCTACAATTCGACCCTGGGCTCCTTGAACTCGCAAGCATGATTCCACCTATGATGACTAAGTATTGTTGTATGAGGGATAAATTTCTCGTCTCCCTTTCTTTTTCCTTTTCTAAACTTGCCTATTTTTCCCTTTTGTTCTTCCCCTCTATTATGCATTTATGGTTCTATAGTTGGTCACATTTATGTGCTCGCAGGTTCCCGGGGTGGTGAAATGAAAAATCTTCATATACATCTATATATTCACATCATGAGTCCTACCGCTTGTTGTTCATTTTCATACTTAGCCAATTTTATGAATGCAGGTTTGCAAATAGGCGCTATCGAACTCTGGTGCCCCGTGTTCGGGGTATACATATTGCACCAAAAACTTCGGTGCTCTACAATTCGACCTCGAGCTCCTCGAACTCGCAATATTGATTCCACCTATGATGACTTCGTCTGTCTGACCCGCCTTTCCATACTTAGTCGAGTCTTCAAACTTTCATTGGTTCACGCACTCCCGGGTTTAGAAAAGTTTAAAAGCATTTTTTTCTCTCCTCCATCTCCACCACCTTCTACCCTTCCCAATGCACATTAATTATGATTTTACTAGTGAAAACCCACCAAAAAGGTTCGAAAAGAGTGGCTTTAATAAGCGTAAATCTCGAGGACATCTCCAATTAAAACACATTAACAAGCGAATATTATGGGATCTGATAAAAAAAAATTGCATCCGTCTTGAATTAGAAAAAGGTGTTGGTTATTTTAGTTTTTTTAAGGCATGATCATACTAACAATGCAATATTGTACTACCATGCTACCATCCACAAACGTGTCTTCTACACATGTCTTCATGTCATGTCCGTCTTTAATATTGTGCATATATCACAATTTACAAGTTGTCATATTTCAGAATCTGCTTGCATATGTTAACTCGTTTTATTGGTGACTATTCAACACACATATTCGAAAATATTGGCATTAATAAGTGAAAAGATCGATGGAAACTGTTGTTAAAATGAATCAAAACAAGATGTATGGAAGAGTATACTATCATCCTCCAACGTTCATTTTAAATACTTATACCCATTTCTCTCTATCATCGAAGACTTGGGCTTTAAGGTGCCTTCGTTGTAATGTTCCTAGTCATGGACATGTGAGACAACTTAGAGATGCCATTTAGGCCCAATTGAAAGACAAAGGAACGGTTTTATGTGATGTTAGATTTGAGTGGAAAAAAAACTCTGTTAGCCAATAGAAACTCAAAAAAAATAAAAAAATACAAGTATCTTGTGATTCGTGTTCTCCCTGTATTCGATGCTTTGCTTGGTTGAAAGACCTGCTTAAAGATTTTTGTGTTGAACTTATTTATTTTCTTACTGGTAATTGGAAGGGACTTCCAGGTCACTTGCTAAGTGGTCCTTCATTGAAGTATAAGCTTCTTCCAATAACACATATTTGGCATGTGTATCGAATTGTACAGACTACACAAGAATTTATCTTTCATTAAAGGAGTCACACATATTGTGGCTTGCCAAATGGTCTGGAATATTCGGAAATGACGCCAAATATTACTCCATTCGCCAATATACTCAGAAATTATAAATTTGGATCATCCTGAATGTGAGAAACTGTATGGGTGGTTGAATCAATATACTGAAATTACAGAAGTTTCTATTTCAAATTTAGTTGAGCGACTTCTGGGTTGGTAACAAACTTGACAGAAAGTCAGATTCTTTATCAAAGTTTGTTCATTGTCCTCTGGATGTAGTAACATACTTGAAATATAATCAACTTTATATCGCTAATGCACATTTTGTTTCACTATTCCTATGCATATGACTGCATCTGGGTCAATGAGATTGCCCCTCTTTGCACGAATATTCTCCTCCTACTTGAACGTGGGTATATAACCAGGGAAAGATGCTCTCAAAATTTTCTGATGCCTGCATCGACATGTAACTTGGAAAATTTAGTGGGAAGGAATTCTGGATTATGGTATTTGCAACACATTTTGAAGATTACTTTTTACTACCACCTTCCACAAGAAGTTTGGCGTGTTCAGGTAATGATTTGGTTTCTAAAAATCACCTTTTACTACCACCTTCATGTAAAGATTTTGTTTCATTCTTTAGAAGACACCTTGATGTGGTAGTGTATTCCATAGTTGTTTCCACCCAATATCAATCTTCCTGCTATTTNAAATTTGGATCATCCTGAATGTGAGAAACTGTATGGGTGGTTGAATCAATATACTGAAATTACAGAAGTTTCTATTTCAAATTTAGTTGAGCGACTTCTGGGTTGGTAACAAACTTGACAGAAAGTCAGATTCTTTATCAAAGTTTGTTCATTGTCCTCTGGATGTAGTAACATACTTGAAATATAATCAACTTTATATCGCTAATGCACATTTTGTTTCACTATTCCTATGCATATGACTGCATCTGGGTCAATGAGATTGCCCCTCTTTGCACGAATATTCTCCTCCTACTTGAACGTGGGTATATAACCAGGGAAAGATGCTCTCAAAATTTTCTGATGCCTGCATCGACATGTAACTTGGAAAATTTAGTGGGAAGGAATTCTGGATTATGGTATTTGCAACACATTTTGAAGATTACTTTTTACTACCACCTTCCACAAGAAGTTTGGCGTGTTCAGGTAATGATTTGGTTTCTAAAAATCACCTTTTACTACCACCTTCATGTAAAGATTTTGTTTCATTCTTTAGAAGACACCTTGATGTGGTAGTGTATTCCATAGTTGTTTCCACCCAATATCAATCTTCCTGCTATTTTCCTTATTTTGAATAAGGAGAATGCATATCTTCTGTTGCAGTCGATTCGATATTTGAAAAAAAAAAGAAAAAATGAATTGCTCGATTCTTGAAGTTTCTTCCTGGTCATAGAGTGCTTCCATCACCAACTTGCGTTTTCATAATTGTTTTTATTGCTAGCTTCTTTCTTTGTCCTGGTGGTGGATCCTTCTATCTCAACCAACATGATGGAAATAAACTAGCTCTAGCTCTAGGGAATTTGGTCACTTCCGGGTATCTGAGTTGACTATATATTAATTTCGGTTAACTTAAACAAGTTTGTATACATTATAATACAATTTCTTATATATTAAAATATAGAACAATATTTTTTTTAACACACGGTTGTTCGAAAAATTTCAGTCGTTATTTGGGATTCACGTCCTTCAAGGATGTTGATTAATCAAATAATTAATATTGCTTGTGCCAATGCAATCGAGCCGTCCTCCACTATGGAAATGGCATTGACACTACAATGCCATATAATAGATGCCTGACATGTGCCTAATGTCAAGGTCATTATCGCATAGGACACCCAACGTCCAAATATTTATGGACTCATAGTACTCGGTCTTTGTTCTCAACAAATTTATAGTGTTATTTATTTTCATTGTCTCTTCTGTTTGGTTGATTGTTAACTATACGTGAAAAAGAAAAACTAAAGTCGATGTTCTTTGCAAGTTTGACAATCCTACAATCTAAGTTCTTTGACAATGAAAACCCTGCTTGTTTATCGCATTGTCGAAATTCACTCAATGGCATTGTTCCCATTTCCACCAAAAGTGTCGATGTCTGAAGCCGAAGCTATCTAGAGCCTGGAGTCACCACCAATGTAGATGCATGAAGGTGAAACTACCTGGAGCCTAGGAGCATGACTTCTTACACTTCAAATTAGTTTCTCACGTTCCTTAGGATCCAATTTTAGAATTTTCTTCTAAGTCTATTCGGGCATGGAGTAATATTTGACGTCACTTCCGAATATTCTAGACCATTTTGTGGGCCACGATGTTTTCCACCCCTATGATGAAATATATATTATTATTTGATCTGCAACATTTGATACACTTGCCAGATCTGTGTTGTTGGAAGAATCTATGTACTTCAACAGAGGAGAATTTTGCAGGTGGCTTGGACCTCCCATCAATTTATAGAAATAAAACAAAGAAATTCAACATACAAATCTTCAGGAAGGCATTTCAACCAAACCGATGATAGAATACAGGGAGAATAGTAGTCACAACATACCTAATTTTTTTTTTGTCTCGAATTTTGTTGGCTAACACAATTTCTTTCCCCCAAATATGATGTCACATAAAACCACTCCCTCCCCTTTGAATTGGGCCTGGATAGCATCTCTAAGTTGTCCCAGATGTCAATGACTAGGAACATTACAAGGAAGGCACCTTAAATCCTAAGTTTCTGATGATATAGGGAAAATAACACTTAGAAAAGTATGAAATGTTGAATAACCAACTAATGCAGGAAGGCCATATTAGGAAGAGACAAGCTATTCAAAAAGTTGGGATATATCTAGCTCACAACATCAATGAATTCCAAGACCTGAAATTGATATTCAACTCATTATTTTTTACCAAGCAAGCATTTGATGATCAAGTTGAAATCTATAAAAGACTGTCCACAGTCTTCATTATTGTACATATTTGTTTTTTTTTAGTCAGCGGAATCCCCAATCACAGTCATTATGGAAAATGCATTTAAATTTCAGAGAATATCTACTAAACTTTTTCAAGACAACTATTTTGGGAAATAATCTCAGCTCTATTTTGTAACCCAATTTATCTTAATATAGAATATTTGAGGTTTTAGCATGTTGTTTTCTAGTCTCTGGTATTGTTTTTATTTTATTTTGTACTTTTTTTGTGTGTGTGGCTAAACATGGACGATAATATTTTCTTTCCGCTACCCAACACTTTGATTTAAATAAAGGCTACTATGTTCGCTTCTTACATTTTACATGGAAGAATAATTTGTGATAGGTCATATTTATGTGACACCTGCCCTATACTTAAGAAATAAATGGGAGGACCCGTCCTACTTTCATTTTTCGGGGTCCTGTAAATAGAATGAATTGATGACTATATTTGAACAAGGAAAATCAGGTGTTGACGTCATGTTCTTGTTCAATATTATGCATATATTACAACTTCTTCTATTTGATAATATCCATGCATATAAATTTTCTTATGTCANATATATATATATATATATATATATATATATATATATATATATATATATTGCTTATGGGTTTCAACGAAATTTGCGAATCGAACAAAATCCTGCAAATTGGAAAATACTTTATGTTTGGACCAGAAATAATCTATTAGTATATATTATTATGAACACCGTTGGAATAAATATAAACTCTTTCTCTTTAAATTTTCCTTGTTTATTATTTTCTTCCCCTCTATTATCCCTTTGTGTTTCTATATTTAGTCGCAATTCTATGATCACGACTTCCTAGATTCACAGATTGGTAGATGCTCATCTTTATCTATATATTCACACCATGAGCCCAACCGACCGCAATCCCTTTGAATACTTAGCCAATTATCTGACCACTGGGTCCCAGGTTTGTGATATCCAACACTTATGTCCCCTTTTCCGTCATAAACATCTTTCACCCAAAAAAATTTCATGATCTGCAATTTATGTTTTTACTAGTGAGAACTCACCAGGGGTTCAAAAATATTGGCATTAATAAATGAATAATAGATGTTGTTTTGTGTGGTACTTAGCCCCTTTTCCCTTTTCTTCTTCCCTTCTATTATCACTTTCTGGATATATACTTATTCTCCTTTCTATGATCACCGATTTTTGGGTTGGCGGGATGACAGGTCTTCATCTCCATCTATATCCTCACATGACAAGTCCGATCGACCATTGTTCCTTTTCATACTTAGCCAATTTCATGGCCACGGTTTTTGAGGCTGGCGCTTTCGAACTTTGTTGCTTCTTGTTCCGTGATATACATCTTGCACTCAAAACTTTGGTGATCTACAATTCCACCGCGAACTCCTTGAACTTGCAAGCTTCATTCTACTGTGATTCACAAAATTTTCAAAGCATCTATCGCTACTTTCCATCCCCACTAACTTCGCACCCTTCCCAATGCACATTAATTATGGTCGTACTATTGACAATTGAACACACTGGTATGAAACAATTGGCATTAAAAATAAAAAAAACCTCGAGGACATCTCCCATTAACACACATTAAACCACCATTTATAATACTCGGAATGACCGCCATTCCTTTCTATACTTAGCCAAATTTTTCCACATGTTTCATGATATACATCTTGCACCCAAATAATTCCATGATCTACAATTCCACCCTCAGCTCCTCCAACTCACAAGCTTCACTTTACCTGAATTCATAGAACGTTTTAAACCATTTATGGCTCTCTTCAATCATCGCCACAATCGTGCCCTTCCCAATGCACATTAATTATTTCTGCCTCTAAATTAACTTCCATTGATCCGTGACCTACAAATAGCACTCAGACCTCCACGATATACAAATTGACTAACAGTCTCCAACATTGTCCCCTATTCTATGTTACACATTATGAATTCAAATGTTCTGAGCAATACAATTTGATCATCGGAGCCTCACGTCTTCTGGGGAGACCTTGTCACCCTATTTTGGATCCTCGGGTTGGCGGGTTCACGAAATCTCCAATTCCTAATCACTGTTTCCTATGTCGACCATCCTCGTACTTCTTTCCAAATATGCAAAAAAAAAGTTTTAATGATAAGAATTCATCATGCAACAACCGTAAATATTGTTATTAATAAGAAAAATCCATGAGGACTACCTATCCCTACACAACTTGTCTATAAACGTGCAGAGAAGATCTTGCCAGGTAATGGGAAAGCTACTACAAATTTCAATATATTGGTGAAAAATCATCCCATCTTCCATGTTACACATTATGCATTGAAATTATCCAACCGATACAATTTGATCGTCGGGACCTCACATCTTTTAGGAAGACCTTCTCACCCTATTTTGGATCTTCAGGTTCGCGAGTTCACCAAATGTCTAATTCCTAGTCATTGTTTCCTGTGTCGGCCATCCTCGTACTTCTTTCCAAATATGAAACAACAATGGTTTAATGATAATACTTCATTATGTAACGACTGTAAAGATCGTAATTCATAATCAAAAAACTTGAGGACTAACTATCCCTACACAAGTTGTCCAGAAACATGTAGAGATGATCTTGCTAGGTAATGGGAAAGCTATTACAAATTTCAATATATTGGAGAAAACAATTCTGGGTTACCGTTTACCTATTCCATACTTAGACACTTTTTCGATTACAGGTTCCTGGACTGACAGGCTCAAAATTGTGTTTCGAATCTTTTGCGACTTGCAAACAGTGCCCAGATTTCCGCGATATACAATTTTTCTGCTGGAATTCCTCGTCATGATCCCGACCATCCTATTGATACTGAGAGGGGGGTGAATCAGTTTTAAATACAATTTAAAAACCTTTACTTATAGGGAAGTAATGACTTCCAATAGTAGCTACAACTTCCAAATATAAAGAGAGGGATAAACCTCCAAGAGGAAGACACAATCCTCCAATATCAAGAGAGGGTTGACCTCTCCATATTTGCCTCTTCCTTCCACCCAAAAATATATGAGATATAATAAAACTCTACATTAAATCATCACCATCAACTAACCATCACATAGAGCCTGATAATGCTTCCTGAGACTTCTTCAACTTCTGTAATTTTTCAATTCTTGGAACACTCTAATCCTATATATAATATTACTCAATGTATTATCTGAAACTCCTCCAAGTTTCACTCCTTGAATCCTTCCCAAGAATAAGTTATAGAAATAATGGTATACTTTATTCAATTCTGATTTAATCAGGAGAGCGAACTTGTACATAATTCCTCGCGCTCAATATTTAACATCAGATTCCGAAACTCGCACACAAGAAAATAAAGTCCATACTGTTTCTAATGAAATTGGTCCCACTTCATTTGGATTCCCTATGAATAAGTTATGACTATTTTACACAGAACATGTGTTTACTGACTAGCTTCACGATTGGTCAAAAACCCTATCTTCCACTGAGTGGATCTCCATAATTATAGCGAATCAAGAGATGAAAATTTTACCATATGTACCATGATATGTATTCTCTATACCATAGTAATTTCACCATCTGAGTCGTTCTAGAAAAACAGTTGTAGTGAAAATGGTAAGATGACCTGTAAATAACATACCTTAGAACACATCACCAAAAGACCTCATCCTCCCTTGAAATCCGACCTTATTTACTTCTGATTTCCTCTAAAATTTGACTTGTGTGTCAAATGAATGTATAATGATATGTATTTATACCATTTATGTCACTTCCTTTTAACATTAGGACTGACCTGACATTTTGTTATTTTGTAATTCTTTTCTTTAATTATCTTCAGGGCCTACATGTACTTCCTTATTCAATTGACTTTGTCATCTTCAAAAATTCATTTCTCCTCAACCATGAGGATCCACGTGACATTTTACTTCATGTCCATATACGTTCATCAATATTATGGTCCAAAACCAATGACTAGGGTTGATATCAATGACAACAAACAATATTCCAACAATCTCCCCCTTTGTCATTGATGGCAACACTCAAGCTCCCCCTATCATCATGATCCCAATTTCTCTCCCCCTTTGACATCAATGGAAAAGGGTAGGGATTCTCCCCCTGAGTTTAATGACAAAAGTTAACTCTCTTCTTTGGGGTTGCCCCCACTGAACATGTGGCACTCAATAATACTTCATCTTTATTTTTGGTCTTTGGGACTTTTTCTTACTTGGAATCCTTTTGTGTCGCTTTTGCCTTCTCTCTCTTCTTCATGTATAGGATGTATATGTTGTTCGGTCTTCTTGTTGTAGTTGCAACCAATATTATTGAGATGTTTTTTCTGATTTTACATGTGACATCCCCCAAAAAATAAATATTTTTAATTTTGTGTGCTGGAAATTTATTTCCGTTTTTGGCAAATTCGAATCTGGAAAATTTTTGCCATTTATGGCAATTTCAAATTTTGAATTTAATAATTGTATTTAATTATTGTGACTGTTGGGAAGAGATCTATTTGGACTCAAATAACTATTTGACTATGAAACTTGTATCACAACAGAATATTTATATTAACTGCAGGAGGACAAATGGAACAACCATATTAAAAATCAGTTGACCATGACTCCATGAGTGGGGAACAAGTTGGAACTACGTCTAGGCTAATGATTACAAGTGGAAAATCAGAGATTTGGCCACTGGTTTCCCCTGAAAGTCAGGGATTAAGGAAACTGCGAAAATCCCCAAAGGAGGAAAAAGACCTGGGCAAAAAAATGGATAAATAACATATGCGAGGAGGCAGGACGCTGCCAAGTATGCTAGGGAAAATATTCCTCGGCTCTCTTGCTCTTATGAACACTGTGGATTTGAGTATGAGGCAAGACGAGCCTGCTGAAACAAAATTTCCTTGTTGTTATGAGCATTTCTTAGTAAGTGTGAGGCAAGAGGATAACTGTTGGAATTGAAGGTCATTGTTGAGGAGGAGTTTCCAGGTTCGCCCTCATGGATTCATGGTCAGGCTAGGGGGTGAATCGGGCAAGTGACTTTGGCTTCTCTGTTCTATGGTTCGGAGGAATGTGATTGTTCCCTTTGTCTCCCCGCAGATTGGATTCAGATATGTTGATCTACCCCTCTCTATTATGAATGACTATGTTTTTATTTCGATGTCTTATTAAATCTAAACTGGAATTATGTCCACTCTCTATCTGAATGATTTTTATGATGCATTGTACTGATTAAATTGGAACTATAATGTTGTCCATTTTTGTTTGTTGTGGGGAATATATGTGAAGAACATCTGTAATTATATTTCTATGGAAAAGAGGAGATTAACGACAATGAGGCAGATCCTCCCTGTAGATAAACCCCTAAGAAACCAAACTCAGATCCCTCGGAACATCATTATTAATGACAAATCTCTGACGGAATGATATTCTTAACCATGTATTTACATAGATGCACAGATCTAGTACTGTTGACATTTAATGCATTGATTAAAAGAGGCTCTAAGTGGATATTATAGAATTTACCTTATACATAAATTTTTATCCTTTGTTCCCTTCTGTGCGTGTAAAATTCCTAAGTCCTTAGGCTATCGAAATTCTGTGAGGTAAAGGTATATCGTATCCTTCTACACCTTCATTCTCCCAGAAACGAAAGTAAGAGTTCTCCTAGAAAATGAAAATCAAGAGTACCCGCAAAGGATAAAGGTCAGGGAGTGATGAAAATTAGTGTGAAGAGTTACAGTAGAAGCATAGTACTCTCTTCCTTTGCCTTTTGATTGAATTATTACCTGAATTCTTTTTCAACAAGAACACTTAGTCCAACTTTCTTTTCGCCTTTCACAGGTTCATGTATATTGATGTATGGATTCTGAACTTACGAAGTTTCTGAACCTCGAAACCCCAAAGATTCCACTTTTCGGATTTCAGAAGTTGGTTACATAAGAGGTTTGGGGCACTTGAACTCACGAAGTTCCAAACCCCGAAACCCTGATATGCGGGTCCCACCTTCTCTTCTTTTTCATTTTTGTTGGAAGTTTGTTTATGTTGGATGGTTGGCATTTGAAACCCCAAAACCCTAAATCCTGAAATCCTGAAGTGTTGTTCCACATCGTTTCACCTTTCGGAATTCAGAAGTGGTTGTGATTTTTTGTTTGGTAGTTGCAAACCCTGAAACCCCAAATCCCGAAATCTCGAACTGTTGTTCCACATCATTTCATCTTTCAAAATTCGGGAGTTGTTGTGTGTTGTTGTTTGGTAGTTGCAAACCTCGAAACCCCGAATCCCAAAATCCCGAAGTATTGTCCCACATCCTTTCACCTTTTTAGAATTTGGAAGTGGTTGTGAGTTGTTCTTTGGTAGTTTCAAACCTCGAAACCCCGAATCCCGAAATCACGAAGTATTGTCCCACATCCTTCACCTTTTCGGAATTCGGGAGTGGTTGTGAGTTGTTGTTTGGTAGTTGCAAATCCCGAAACCCCGAATCCTGAAATCTCGAAGTGTTGTCCCACATCCTTTCATCTTTCGGAATTCGGGAGTTGTTGTGTGTTGTTGTTTGGTAGTTGCAAACCCAGAAACCCCGAATCCTGAAATTCTGAATTATTAGTTCCTTTCTTTTTTGCAATTCGAGAATTGTTGTATGATGAGTGTTTGGTTATGAAAACCGTGAAACCCTGAACCCTGAAATCCCAAAATGCAGGTCTCACCTTTTCCTTTTCTGCATTTCAGAAATTTTGTTTATGTCGATGTTTTGGACACCAAAACTTGCGTAGTTCCGAACCCCGAAATCCCAAAGTGCGGGACCCACCTTTCCCTTTTCGCATTTCAGAGGTTTGTATATGTTGTTACTTGGGCACTTGCACTTGCAAAATCCCGAACTCCGATTTCCCGAAGTACTGATCACCTTTCACAATTTCAAAAAATGTTGTGTGTTGATGTCTGACTCTTATACTCGCTAAACCCCGAATCTTGAAACCCTGAGATGCTAGTCCACAGACGTTCCGTATTTCAGATTTTAGCAAACAACATGGTCCTTTGTTTTATTTGGCACTTGTGATCACTGAAACCCGATTGACCTCAGTTTCTTCACAAAGCTATAGGAACATAGTAGAAATTATTGTTATAGGAACACCTCAAATACTGTAGTGTATCGACTGGTAGAAAACATTGGAGGATATTCATCCGGGATAGGAGTATAATAAAAACAATTCATATTACAGGTCACTGTGTACGGGGCATGACCAATATCTAAATTATTATATGGAGAAGATATAGATATATGCTTAATTGTAGGTGGAATTAAGTACAGACGTTAATATAGAATTAAAGCGAATTTTCTATAGTAAAATGATAATATTCACCTTTATGCGTGCACGTAGTAGACAATCAAGTCACCTACTATTCGAGTAGTCATGAAGATCCAGACTTGCAAACACAAGCGTAACTAAGTGTGTAGAACTGATTACTATGACAATTCCTGTTCGAAGTAAACTGGACTGGTGTAATAGTGCCATTATGGGTATAATTGAATCTTACCTTCTCTTAAATTCTAAGCTTAAACAAAGTTGAATTATTTCATAGAATATATATATATTTTTTTTTATGGTAAATTTGAGGTTCATTACATTATATTTTCGAGAGTCAAACGTAAGAGTGTATCCTTGATCACACATTTTACTAACACTGAGTAAATTATGCTTCAAGTCTTCAACCAATAGGACATTATTTTCTTATACATTTTTTCTTCCAAGATCTACTAGACCTTCTCCAAGTATTTTGGTAGCTGAGTCATCTCCAAATGCAACATTTCCACCCTTTCTCTTCAAACTGATGAATTTGTCTTGATCCCCGATCATTTGTGAAGAACATCCATTGTCTATGTACCATTCATATTCTTCTTTACATTTTCCAGCGGTTAATGTTATTCGACAATATTCATTGTTTGGAATCTCTTTCCTTCTCCATACTATGGTTGGCATAGGGACATATTCATTCATATATATGTAATCTCGTGCTTTGTGACCAATATAATTACATTTGTAGCATACAACATTTTTTTCCATCAATGGGGAAAATTAATTATAACTTTTGTTGACAAATCCATGATTATTTTCATATCTTCTATTTACACCATTCATGTTTCTTGCATATTTGTTCCTTTCATTGATTCTGCAATTAATTGCCTTATGTCCAAAATTTTTGCAACTATAACAATGACCAAGAAAGAAATTGTGATACCTTGGAGTAAGTGGCCTTCTTTGTGATGTAGTCCATATGGGTTCATGATCTACTCTTCTATAGTTTCCTTCATACTGATTGAATCTTCTTTGATTACTGAAGGTAGGAGGTCTTCTTGGATATTCATCTCTTTTGTAATCATTCCTTCTTTCTGGTATCCTGGTCCACTTCTCATTAATTGTCTGTGTAGCTCTTTCTTCAACCTTCTCGTTGGTATTTGCATCTTATTTGTATGAAGTTTCACCCATGCATCCAAGATGTGTTAATTCTTTTGGCACTTAAGAGTTTCTTAAGCTCTTCCTCAATGAGACAAATTCTTGTTCAAGTTTCTCACAATCTTCTTCTTTATTCATCATTTGGACATTCCTTACTTCTCTTATTCTTCTTTCTTCTTCAAGTAGGGTTTTCAAGGAAATGTTTTATTCTCTTAGTTTCTCAAAGTATTCTAATTGTTTCTTCAAGCTTACAACTGTCTTTTCACAACTACCCAATTCACTTCTTAGTTTTCTATGCATGTCTTTGAGCTTGCTATTTTCACTCTCAACATGCTTCAATTTTTTAAGATTTTCATCTTCTTGTTGAATAATTTTTGCTTCATGATTTTATTCTTCTTCATTGGAATTTTCTTCTTCAGTGTCATTTATTTCAATCCTTGGATGAGGAAATTCAAATTCAACATGTCCTACTTCTTAACAATTAAAGCAAAAGAATTGACCTCTATTTTCTTCTTTGAAATCTGAGATGTTGTAATTTGCTTCAACGTCTTATTCTTCTTTTGATTCTTCCCTTGCATAAAGGTCTTGTAGCTTGTCCCAAATCTATTTTTATGATGCACATGATACCACCATGGATTTCACTAAATCTGTCAATCCATCCAGGATGGTATCTATTGCCAATTTGTTGTTCATTTTTTCTTCCTTCTAAGATGCAGTCTTTGGTTTCTTCAAAGCATTGTATCCTGAAGCAACTGAGAACCAAACATCTTCCCCAAGATATTTCAAGTAAGTTTCCTTTCTATTAATCCAGTATTTAAAATTGCTTCCATCAAATGGTGGAATCCCATTTGAAATTTTGCCTTCCATTTCTTCTTAGGATCTTCCTTCTAGTGGTTAAACTATACTGAAGGTAACCCTCTCTGATACCAATTGTTGATACTAAGAGGGGGGGGGATCAATATCAAGTATAATTTAAAAACCTTGTCAACGTATACTCAAACCATTCAATTATATCCAATGAGAAATGAACAATAGTATAAGAGTTACACCAATACACCACAATACACGATGCACAATATATGAGAAATAATCAATAGTTATTGTTCAAGGGAAGTAATGACTTCCAACGGTAGCTACAACTTCAAAATATAAAGGGAGGGATAAACCTCCAAGAGGAAGATACAATCCTCCAATATCAAGAGAGGGTTGACCTCTCCATCCTTGCTCCTTCCTTCCACCCAAGAATATATTAGATATAATAAAACTTTACATTAAATCATCACCATCAACCAACCATCACATTGAGCCTGATAATGCTTCCCGAGACTTCTTCAACTTCTATAATTATTCAATTATTGGAATACTTTGAGCCTATATATAATATTAATCAATGTATTGTCTGAAACTCCTCCAAGGTTCACTCCTTGAATCCTCCCCAAAAAGAAGTTATATAAAGAATGATAGACTTTATTTAATTATGGTTTATTCAGAAGAGTGAACTTATACAGAATGCCCCACGCACAATATTTAACATTAGATTCTGAAACTCACACAAAAGAAACTATAGTCCGTACTATTTCCAATGAAATTGGTCCCACTTCATTTGGATTCTCTATGAATAATTTATTACTTTTTTTTCCCGGAAAAAATGTTTATTGACTAGCTTCAGGACTGGTCAAAAACCCTATCTTCCACAGAGTGTATCTCCATAATTATAGCGAATCAAGAGATGAAACATTTACCATAGGTACCTTGATATGTATTCTCAATACCATATAATGTTCACCATATGAAACTCTCTAGAAAAATAGTTATAGCCAAAATGGTAAGATGACCTGTAAATAACATACCTTAGAACACATCACCAAAAGGCTTCATTCTCCCTTGAAATCCGTCCTTCTTTACTTATGATTTCCTATGAAATTAGACTTGTGTGTCAAATGAATGTATAATGATATGTATTTATACCATTTGTGTCACTTCCTCTTAACATTAGAGGTGACTTGACATTTTATTATTTTGTAATTCTTTTCTTTAATTACATTAAGGGCCTACATGTACTTCCTTCTTCAATTCACTTTGTCATCTTCAAAAATTCATTTCTCCTCAACCATGAGGATCCACATGATGCACCACCTACCATTGGAAAAAACATGATGTATACTATCCATCCATGGGTTTTGTTTCTACATGTATACTTTCCTCCATGTCCAAATACCTTCATCAATCTTGTAGTCCAAAAACAATGACTATGGTTGACATCAATGACAACAACCAATATTCCAACAAGTCCACCATTCATTTCAATACTTGGTATCAAGTTGGTTGAATGTCCATGAAATGGTACATTTACTATGTATCGATTCCACCCTACTGTTTCCCTGTTCCATATTTAGACACTTTTTTTATTACGGGTTCCTAGATTGGTGGGATCGGGATTGTGTTTCCACTCTTCCGTGACTAGCAAATAGTACTCGGAGTTCTGCAATATACAATTTGTTTGTAGGAATGCACCATCATTCCCTCTTCCATGTTACGTGTTCTACGGTCAACACTCCTGACAGAGACAATATGAACCTCGGGCCATCACCTCTGCTGGTTGTATCTTATAGACCTATTTTGAATCGCCAACAACCGCTTTCGATAATTAGCCATTCCTTAATTGTTGTTCCCTATCCCTGCCATATTCCATGAGAGAAAGGCTCGAGGATATGTCCCACACTTCTGCCACATTAAAATTAACTGTTAGAGCCCCATATCATCCCCTCTTCCATGGCACACATTTTTCACACAAGTTCCCAGACATACAATTTGACCCTTCAGAAGTCACATCTCATGGGGAACCATTGTCACCCTAAATACGAAGCCCTTCTGACCATTTTCCATACTTGCCCATTTCATGGAATCTCTTTCATGGATCCTCGCATTGGTAGGTTCACGAAATCTCCACTTCTTAGTCACTGTTTACTATGCCCGCCACCTTCGCACTTCTTTCAAAGTATGCAACCACTAAGGTTTAATGCTAATAGTTCAACATGAAACAACCGTGCAGATCGTCATTAAAAATAAAAAGGCTCAACAAGATAGTCACAATGGCTATTGCCACAGACATTTCCCAGAGACATGAAGAAAATATATTTACACGTAATGGGATATATATTACAAGTTTCAGTATATTAGCCAAAACGAGTTTGCCCAGTCGTTTCCCTAGTCCATACTTGAGCCACTTTTTCGATTGCTGGTTTGCGGACAGGCAAGATCGTGATTGCACTTTCATTGTTCTATTTCCTGCAAACAGTACCCAGAGTTCCACGATATACAAATTTCCCTCTGGACTGTCTCATCATGCCCTCTTACGTGTTATGCGTTTTTCACTCAAAACGTTCTGAGACATACAATTTGACCCTCGGGCCCTCGCCTCTAGTGGTTGTACCTTGTAACCCTATTTTCAAGCATGCTTGATCGTTTTTGATAATTAGATACTCCTTAATTGCTATTTCTCGTCCCCTCCACCTTCCTACTTCTTTCTTAATATGCAATTAGTAACCTTTCATGCTAACATCTCACCATGCAGGAATCGTCAACATTTTGATTAATGAGTGAAATGCTTGAGGAGATCTCCCATTAATATGCATTAAACCAATATATGAAAAGAGTTATATTATCCCTTCAGATTGTTCATCTCAAGAATGGGTTGTCACATTGGCCCATTCACGAAATCTCCAACCCTTAATTGCTTATTGTAGTACGCACCATGTTCGTACTTCTAGGTATGCAATTACTCGTCTTTAATGATAACAACGCATCATGCAACATCCGTAGAAAATGTCATTAATGAGTGAAATTCTCGAGGACATCTCCCATTCATACGCATTGGACCAATATTTGCGCAAGTTTATATTATCCCTTCCAGCGCTTCATTTCAAACATCGTCTGGAGAAAACCAACGTTCTCGTAAACTTATGGCAGCAACTCGACAACATTTATGTTGAGATACAATGAATATCTTCAGACGTGAGGACCAGAACTTCCAGTGGTCTAGGCCATACTCTTAATATTCATCCCATTCCACCCAGAAAGAAGTGATTTGGACCTGTAGAATCCCTCGTGCAAGTTGCGTCCCTGAGGTTTTTGACTGTAAGGAGGTGGTCTCTTGGTGCACCGAAAAATATATTTCAATCCAAAGAATTATTCCACTGCGTAACCATTCCCCTATTTCTTTTTCACCTCAGGTCTTCCGCAAGATGTTAATATTTTTGGATCCAACATTGACCTTCAGAGGAAAAGACTACAAAGAATTCCTAGAAAAACATGAGAACGGGTTGGACCTCTTATCCGAGTTCCTTGAAGACGCGACAACATTTCTTAAAGATATCACAAAGTTGGAAGTCATTTATTTTAGAAATCCATTCCATGAAATTGCTTGGTTGTTTACAAGAATAACAAGATAGGAATACATGACAAGCATTTCCCATATAGTTAATTATATTTTGTACTGCATAGTCAAGGAACAATTCATTTTTGACTGGGGGAAGCTATTTTCCATTGAAATATGTTCCCAACTATCATGATTCAAAGAAGAGAATAAATTTTATGTCATCCTACTTTATTTTTGCAATAGTTCATTGTTGTCTATTTCCAAAAATGTCTCTGTCCAAGAAAATAAACTATGAATTCGACCCAGTAAGATTCTAGTATTGGGCCTTTTGGACACAAAAGGCCTCCCATTGTTTTTATGAGGTTTTTAATGACTTCATTTCAGTTTTCAGAGATATATACAAGAGAAACAAATAGTTCATTCGTCTTCCCTAAAAAGTTGGGGACTTCGTGTTCATAGACGTCAACAAGATTGACGAATTCGCAAGCCATTTCAAGAACTTGAGCCTAAAATATGTTGAAAGGATAAAAGAGTTCGACCCTAATGGGATTTTTCGAGAACATTTACTATCATATAGCTTTAGAAACTCTTTTATCCATAGACACCTAAACGAAGACAGAGACAGTGACGACAACACTCCTTCTTCTGACAATTGCAACATAGAGACATTGCAAAGCCCAATTGAATTATACAGACAACAGGGAAAAGGCTCCGGTGAGAAGAGTGTCCAATCCCCGACGAACACTCCCAAGAGAACGACATCACGGAGAATTGCTTCAACAACCCACCCCAGTAAGAAAGAAACCCATAAATATTCAAATAGAGGAGGAGATAAGAACCATTCTCACGAAAAAATTGATAGTTCTCACAAGCTTCCCCTGACGAAGAAGAGAAAAAACATTGTAGAGCAGGCAGAAGAACCCAAAATTGAAAGTGAGGACATGCAACTTGGAACATCTGTGGATGCCCTGTTCCGCAAAGGTGATCTGCCTGCAGACAGGATGTACCATAGTTCCACAATGTAAATAGCTGAGACTGGCATTTTTGATGAAGATGAATCCTTCGTATTCTAGAGCGTTGCTTTTGATAACCATTCTAAAAATTTAATTATTGAAAAGGGAGATGTAACAAATAAGAAAGGCAAATATCGTTCAGAGATCAAGTTTAGGAAAATGTAGCCATCCCAAATCTCTCATTTTCATCATGCAATCGTTGATTCTCTTGATGATTGCATTGGAGAAATTGAAGCGGAGAATGCCAGACTGAACGCCCGGATCAAGGAATTGGAGGAGGCTTTCATTGCGACCCTAGTGTTTACTAGTCCTTTAGCAAACACCATGCATGCTACCCCTATAGCCAAGTTAAAAGGATACTCCAGCCTCCTCACATCCTGTAGAGCCTATGTAGAGAAGAACATCAAGAAAATAATGCAACTAATTGTTGAAGCCTGGGAAACATCACAAAATATAACTTCCTTTTGAAAGAGGGAAAATGATTTCCACGGACATTTGCACATGAATTTAAAAAATGAAGAACGTTTCTATGAATAGACGGTGATCCCTTTTTCCAATCGTGCCATCAACAACTTGGATCTGAAATGAAGACAAGAGGATCTCCCCTACTCAAAGTGGGTCAAACAATTAAAATCATGGTGAAAAGAGAAAGTTAAGAACATGCAGCTCATTGTTGAATCATGTGAACAATCCATATCAAAGAAAGAACAATTATTCAGAAACCTGACACAAATAGACGTAGCTGGAAGTACCAATGAGGTTCAAGACACAAACTTAATTCCCAAATCCTTGTCCTTAACCAAACAAGCCTTTGATGAACAACTTGATATTTTAAAGGGGTTGTCTTTAGAAAAGTCTTACGACATCCTTGAATATGGTGAAGATGACGTCAACAACTAGCTAGTGGACTATTCAACACACAATGAAGAAATTGAACAGGCTTTGCATAGTATTTCTATGTATATAAGGAAATTACAAAATGAGATTTTTGACATAGAAATTTGGGACGAAATCAACGTTGCCCCCATGAGAAGCTACATTGAAGAATGGCTCCAAAGGAGAATGGACAAGCTCACCAACGAAGGGAAACAACTTGTTGACACGATTCCAGTGGTTGTCGATGAGAGAAACAAAAACGCATCAACTTCATAGTAAGTCTATACTGATCACATCTTATTTTCTTTATCAATCCAGTTATTCTACCTCTTTAAATAGAAACTCTAACCAAAGACTCATAACTTCCAATTTCTTCTTTTCAGGTCTTCCTCTCTACCATCGTGCACTTTTTCTTTCTACAGTCCTATTTCTTGTACTTATTTCATTTATGGTCCACAGGATCCCCAATCCTAGTCTATATGACAAATGCATTTAAATTTCCAAAATATGTAATAGACATTATTAATTTTTGATAAATTTCAAAGAAAACTAATTCAGGAACAATTTTTGTGACCTGCTTTCGGAATGCTAAATTTATTTCCTTCAACTATGCTAGATGTCAGTAAATTGTGTTTATTATATTTGAATGTTTAATTTGTGATTTCTGCTCCTTTTTTCTAGGAACCTTTATTTCAAGCCACTGAGATACAAATTTTCTAAGTCCCATGTTTGAACTATATACACCCTAGGAAAAAATATCTTTGTTCACATATTAACCACATATTAATATAATGTTATGATTAACTAATTTGGGAGGTTATTTGGAGGTCATATATTAATATTATGAAAAAACACATTTAAATTTCCAGAAATATGTAATAGACATTATTAATTTTTTATAAATTTCAAAGAAAACTAATTCGGGAACAATTTTTTTTACCTGCTTTCGAAATTCTACATTTATTTTCTTCAACTATGCAAGATGTTAGGAAAGTGTGTTTATTATATTTAAATGCTTAATGTGTGATTCCTACTCCTTTTTTCCAGAAACCTTTATTTCAAGTCATTGAGACATAAATTTTCTAAGTCCCATGTTTGAACTATACACATCCCAGGAAAAAACAACCTCGTTCGCATATTAACCACATATTGATATAATATTATGATTAACTAATTCGTGAGGTTCTTTGGCAGTCATCTACCAGCCTGTCCGCATATCAACCATGTATTAATATAATATTTTGATTAACTAATTCAGGAGGTTCTATGGGGATCATCTACCAACCCAATGTCTTCTGGCTGGCCTTTGACACACTGCCACCAGTTATCCTCTGCATGGATACCACATGTACTTCAAGCTACTTCCCATGTCTCTCTATTCTTTTGGACTTCTATTTGTCCCTCGGTCCCGCCATAGCGGTGCATTTATTCCCATTCCAACTTGGTTAAAATGTATTTACTTAAAATTAGTTTTTTTAATATTTATGAAAAAAAATTATATACATTTTAAATTATTAATAATATTTTTATAGTAATGTACATTGAAACTCTTTTATAAATTAAATTTGAAATTAAAATTTATAATATAATTAACTTTCTTTTAAAATCAAAATTTATTAACACCTTAATGTTTATCATTTTTAAAAATGTATTTTGCATTTTTTTTTATTTTGAAATGTGTTTACTTGAAACTGAACTTTATCTTATATTTACAGATTAAACTTTTCTAATGTTTATCATTTTTGAAATGTATTTTGCATTTTTTATTTTGAAATGTGTTTACTTGAAACTGAACTTGATCTTATATTTACAGATTAAACTTTTCTATTGATGTAGATACTTGAACATTATAATTAAAGTTCATATTAATTTACCTTTAATTGTATTTAATAATTAATTTTAAAATAGATTTATTAAAAAATCACATGTTAAGTAATTAATTGAGTTTTATTTACTTTGAATTTAAAATGTGTTACACCTCTAATTAAATTTTGTGAACAAATTTGGTTTGTTAATTCTAAAAATAAAATGTATGTATTATATTTTTATATCAGTATAAAATCATGGTTAAGTACTTTTATGTTGGAAATGATTTGTTAATATTGCAATGTATTATATTTGTATAGTATAAAATCATGATTCAAGTACATTTATGTTCGAAATGATTTGTTAATATTAAGTAATAGATATTTGACAGTTTGATTGAAAAGGTAAAACAAATTTTGAAAGATAAACTACGTTGATGTGATGTAAAAAAATATACTTTTACAAAGGTTTAAGGATTTAAAAATATGACCAATTACGTACCAAAATTTATGTAAAATCATTTTCTTAAGTTATCCCTTACCTCATTTAAACATTCTCATTGGCCAAATTTTGCACCCTTCGATTTCATTTGGGAAGTGATTACTATTATTTGGAGACACTGTAATTGGAATTTCTTAATAAAAGAACATTAGAGTGGGCTCTAATCTATTGATGCTCGTGTAATTTTCTAAAACATATGATTCTAGTGTAATTATTAATAAAGAAAATGACATTAACATATACAATGATTCATTTGGGAAGTGATTATTATTATTTCGAGATATTACAATTAG
>ML779296.1:623043-647954 GCA_009831015.1 Picea engelmannii
TTGGCATATTTGTTAGGTTGATTGGACACTTTTGGCAGCAGGGCCGAATTATCTAGGGTTTCAGTCATCCAGTGGGGTGCACCATTCAATGGGGGATTTCAGATCTACAGAGATTGAGAGGGATCTTAGAGATTCGGTCACCTGGGTTGTTCTTACCATCACCTGATCTATCAATTGGCATATTTATTAGGATGATTGGACACTTTTGGCAGTAGGGCCGAATTATCTAGGGTTTCAGTCATCCAGTGGGGTGCACCATTCAGTGGGGGATTTCAGATCTATAGAGATTGAGAGAGATCTTGGAGATTCAGTCACCTGGGTTGTTCTTACCATCACCCAACCTATCAGTTGGCATATTTATTAGGGTGATTGGACACTTTTGGTAGCAGGGCCGAGTTATTGAGGGTTTCAGCCTTCTATTGGAGCATGGCATTCTTCAGCTGGAGAGTTTGGCATTCATATCTGCTTGTATTGATCTTCATTTCTCATTCATCCTTTGGAGGCATCTTTTGTAGTAGTGGGAGCATTTTGTAGCAGCTCTTATCTATTGTCTGTCTTCTTGGCCATCTGTTGAGCATTCCAGATCGGCATCTTCATTGTAGCAGGTTTCTCTATTTTATGAATAAAGAAGAATTGAGATGTTTTTGCTTGTCTATCTTATTGCATATGGTTGAGGTATGTTCCATGGTTATCTCTTTCTGTTATTCGCTGCATACACACATATAAACACATCTAAAAGGTAGATCAGCAAAGTGTTTGACGAAATGCCTCACTCAGAAAAAGTTTTAAAAAGACACCAAAACAGTGATGATCCTTGCATAATGGCTTGGGATCATTACACATGCTCAGTGTATATTCCAAATTTGTCACCAAATAGTAGTTTGGAAAATCAAGTCCCTCAAGAATCATGGAGTGGAATGAAATCAAGTGTTTTTGATTTTAAAGTTTTTGGTTGTGTGGCTTATGCACATGTTCTTGAAGAGCTAAGGATAAATCTTGATTATAGAAGTAAAAAATGAATATTTTTTGGATATAGTGAATAGTCTAAAGCATACAGGATGTATAATCTTATTACCAAGAAATCAATAGTAAGCAGAGATGTGAAATTCCAAGAAGATAAATCTTGGGATAACCAAACAAGTGAAATGATTGTAGATCAGGTTCCTTCTATACAGGAAGATAAACAACTGGAAGCTTTAGGACAAGAACGTTCTCTAACAAGACTTCCAAGATTGCAAGTAGAAGGCCAAGGAGAAAAAATACAACATATTTCATCTTCTTCTTCTAGCAATGATTCAAATCCCACTATAGCAAATTTGAGAAACCAGAAAACAAGAAGCTTGAGAGAAATTTATGAGCATAATGATGATGTGGGTCAGCAAGTACATGCTTCTATGTTATCCTATCAACCAATGTACTTTGAAGAAACAGACAAAGAAGAAAAATGGGTTGATGCAAAGAATGAAACAATTGAAGCAATTGAAAGAAACAACACATGGGATCTTGTGGATCTTCCTACAGGTAAAACTAACATTGGAGTTAAATGGATGTACAAGACAAAATTAAATGAGAAAGGAAAAGTAGAAAAGAAAAAGGAAATACTTGCAGCAAAAGGGTTTGCTTAGCAACCCGATATTGACTATGGAGAAACATTTTCTCAAATAGTATGTTTGGATACTGACAGAGCAGTTTTGGAAGTTGCATGTAAAAAAAAATGGTCAATCTATCAAATAGAATTTAAATCATCCTTTCTAAATGGAATTTTACATGAATAAGTTTATGTGGATCAGCCACCAGGATTTTAGATTAAAGGTAAAGAGTATAAAGTCTACAGATTGAAGAAAGCACTGTACGGTTTGAAGCAAGATCCAAGATCTTGGTACAGTCACATTTATTCCTATTTTCTCAAAAATGTGTTCAACAGGAGCAAAAATGAACCCACACTTTACACCAAAAGAGATAAAAAAGGTAATATTTTGATAATTTATATATATGTTGATGACATGATTTATACAAGATATTTGTTGTTGAATTAATTCAATGAAGTTGTGCAAAGTGAATTTGAGATGACTGATCTTGGTCTTATGAAATATTTTCTAGGAATTTAAGTTGAGCAATTTGAAAAGGAAATTTTTATTTGTCAATGAAAATATGCCACAAATATTTTGAAAAGGTTCAAAATGAACAAATAAAATCCAACAGATACACCAATTGCAACAGGTACAAAACTAAGTAAACAAGATGAAGGAACATAAATTGATTATAATTTGTATAAGAGGCTTGTATGCAGCCTTGTGTACCTTAGAGCTGCTAGGCCAGATATTACATATGTAGTGAGCTTAATTTCGATATTTATGGAATATCCTAAAATCTCTCATTGGAAAGTTGGAAATATAATTATGAGGTATATTGCAGGTAACGGAGCTAGGTGCGAACCATCGTTTGCAATAGGATCAAATTATAGATTTATTGTTGAGAACATTCATTTCATGTCCTCCGAAGACAATCGACAGAGTTACTTTGAGTTACCTTCATTTCCTCCGAAGACATTCATCAACATTTATGACGCAGACTCCCTCTCTCTCCTCGGGGATTCTCGACTTCTCGATCTAGGATTGTTCAAGAAATTGAGTCGGATAGAGTCTTTGGGCCTTTCCTAGACCCCAAACCAATTTACATAGGCCCCTTTTCTCCTAAGGCATAGGTTCTATTAAAACCCGTGGGCTCCATCTAAGACCATGTTCCCTTTTTAAAAAAACTGAGTAACAGGCACTAGCTCCCTATGCTAGGCCTCTTATTTCATGTGACCTTAGGAGATGACCAAGATCCTACTAAAAGGATTCTTTGAAGCTTCAGGCTCTGGGCATTTTCACTTCACGCTGCGGTCAATTCACCCCAAACCCCGAACTGGTGAAGTTATGAACAGATGTGAGGGGGATCAACAATCCTTGCTCTTCGCACAAATAAATGACCCACATCAACTTCGGGCTCTAGTGCTTCGGCAATTTCAAAATCACTAATCCGCAAAACCTCTAGAGTTCCTAATATCCGTAGTGTAAATCTATGCTCCACGTGTCCTCTGCCTCCGATGACTCGGATCTACTTCAACTTCAGCCGGTTCACCACTTGCAAATTCTCTGAAGGATCAAACTTATGAAGTGGTTGATCTGGTGACATGCATCCTCCTTTATCCAACGGTCATGATTGGTTATGGTGCTTTGGAATTCAAGAGTTTCCAATTCACGTGACCCCACTTTATCTGAAGTGGTTATCCTCCAAAATGAAGGATCTTCTGACACCTATCCTCTGCTGACGGTTGACTCTGATGAATTCTAACACTTTGGCCTTCAAGAGTTTTGGCTCCAACAAACTCTTCTTTCTCTTGGAGTGAATTTTCCCCAAAGTGGAAGATCTTCCACCACATGTCCCTTTCCAAGAAACAGTTTAGATTTACCTTCATTGTTCACAACTTTGTGAAGATTTCTTCTTTACACTCTTCAATTCCTCCGAAGCTCTTCTCCCTGAACTCGCTTACCCACTACTAAGTGTCCCCTGGTGATCAACGTCCAGGATCTACTTCAGACTTCAAACTTCAACTATTTTAGCTTCACTTTACCTACTTTTCTCTAAAGTTCTTATGTTCCAGAATGCAGGATATGGTGGCACTTATCCATATCAACGGACTACCCAGATCTTCTTCGGCTCTCGACTCTTCGGGAGTTCTCCCAATTCTCCTTTTTGTTTTCTCTGGAGTGTTATTCCTCCAAACCTATTTATTTTCTGCCACATGGCTTCCTATACTCCAACGTCTAGGATCAACTCTACTCTTCGGGAGTTTGAGAGTTTTGAAAGCTCCACACGCTAACACGTGTTCCAGGCTGCATAATCTGCTAACATGCATCCTTTGCAAAAAATGACTTAGATATCCTCTGACTCCCTTCTCTTCAGGAGTTCTTCCACCTTCTTCACCCCCTTTCTTCCAGAGTGCTTCCTTCCGAACTCCACGATATAATGCCACGTATCTCCTGGAAATCAACGACCAAGATCTACTCTTCTCTTTGGATCTTCAGCAATTTCACACTCTGCTTGTTCGAGAACTCCCAGAGTACTTTCTCTTTGGAGTCTCAAATCTGTCGCCACCTGTCTCCTAACAATGGACAGTCCTGATCCACTTCAGGACTTCGCGAGTCCCCTCTCTTTTGAAGTGAAAATATATTAGACCCCATGCTACTCACCTAGATCAGACGGTCATCAATCCATGCACCCAGATCTAATGGATGGGATCTGTTCTTCTACTATGTTATCTCCTTTGGGTGTCTAGGCATGAATTTCAACAGTCCAAATCTCTTCTTTGTAGTTGATTTGACAACAATTGTCTCTCTTCCTCTTGAGATTTTGTAAAATTCTAAATCGGAAGAATTTTGAAATGTCAAAGGCTACAACCTTTGATCCTCATACGAACACAGATACTTGGGTCTCATCTGTACTTCTTCTCCTTATCTTTGGGACTTGAATAAAATCTGTCATCGGTGCACACCTTGCACTATCCCTTCTGAGCTTTTGCCAATGTAACTTAACCTTGGCTCTTGTGCACACTTGCGCTTTCACTATGAAAAATTACACCACTTCTCTTCCAATTTTTATCTCCCGATGTTCCCTCTTGGAAACCCAACTCTCTTCCTCCTGATCTTGGAAAGTGAAACTACTTTACCTATGGTGTACTCCTTGCACTTGACCAGCCTTCAGATGGTTGTCTTTCAACACTTTGTCTAAGTGTTGGCCTGGTGCACTCTTTGCACAAGTCTTCATCCAGAGTTTTCATCAACTTTGTTTCACCTTGAACTTCAACTACTCGGACCTCAAAGGTCCTGTCCCTTTGTTCCTCGAAGGGATATATGTTCCCTCCTAGAAAATTCTGCCCAATAACTCCTTTCTAAGATTACAGAGTGTTCAGTGACTCTATGAGTGTCTTCTCCTTGACACTCCTCTCCTCATAAATCGAAATAGATTTCACCTGTGCACACTTGAACCTACTAAATGCCCTCCTATTAATGATCAGACTGTTACAGAGTCTCAGCTATTCTCTCCTCCCTACTCTCCTTACCCTTAACTTCCTAATCCAATCTGATCCAAATATCTTTTTTACAAAAGAGGGGCTCCTCAAACCTTTCCCTCTAGGCTACCTAACTCTAATTAATTACATTGAATGGACATCCATATCTCATATTCGAGGTCATGCTCAATATCTGTACAACTCATGCCTATTAAAGGAAACCTTATCTAGAGCCTGTATAAAGGAAATAACTCGACTCTTCTAGCATGACATCATTCAATTGTATTAACTTCACATTTAAAATTTAAAATTTAGGGGAAAAATGAGAGGGTTGGTGCCTCTCCTCTTCTTGAATGCGCGTTGATGAGATGGAATGTTGGTGCACTATAGAAGTGGAGTGATGATCCTGCATCATACTCCACTGCTAGGAAAATCAAGAGCTCCTCTTTCCCAGTTTTTAAATCCCCCTAGATCCCAAACCCTCCTTTGGAGTTGTCCACCTGCTCCTCTACTTTGTTGTTGTTTTTCCTGCTTCCCTACTTCTCTTGCATTATTTCTTCTACTTAGCTTCTCCTTGCTGGAAGTTTCTTGTGATGACCTCAACATCAACTCTCTTACCTCATATATGACTTCTTCCAACTACTCTGCTACCTGGCTCTTATTTTGTAGTCTGCTTGACTTCAACTCTTCTTCCTCATACACATAAAAGGGAAGATCATCCCGATCCCCCATGATTTTTTCTTCTTCTATGGAATTAGGTTGCCACCCTGCTACAGACTCCAGTTCTATAGTCTCATCACTAATTTGTCGCTCAACTTCCTCCTCTAATAGATTAGTTTATGTCATCTCCTCTTATGTTGTTTCAACTCTAGCTTCTTCCAGCTGTTCCTCATGTTGGCATATTGTTCCCTCTTCTACTGCAGGCTTCAGTGCCATAGTCATCTCATGTTCATCTCCCTGGCTGAAATTTTTGAGCCATTCTGTTGAATTCTCTTCTCCTGCAATCTGCATGACTATCTCCTAGAAATCATCTTATAGTTCTATATTTTCCAACCAATCCTCCAACATCTTCAACTCCATCTCCCATTGAGTGAGCAACACAACTGTGTGTTCCTCTTTTTCTATTGGGGCAGACTTAAGTATCTGCTCCTTCTCCTTCTTTATGACAGTCACACCTGGTTGTCTTTCCTCTGCTTCACTTTCATCATGTGAATTGGCATCTACTTGTTTGTTTGGTAGGAATATTTGAATTCCCTCGGTGATGATAATGCATATCTGATCCTCCTTTGTTAACTCTCCTTGCTGATATGAACCCCTAGTTGAGCTCATCTCTCCTCCCTTTCCCACCTGGAAATATAGGATTTCTCCTCTTCTCTGCTGGCAGTCTATGAGATCAATTGATCTCATCTCATTTCCCACATGGAAATTTGAATTTCCATTACTACCCTCTTGGTAATTTATGAGATCAAGTGATCTCTTATCCTCCTCATCACTGAGGCTCCTTCCATCTTCTAGTTCACAGATGTGAACCACTTTATCCTCTATGCCACTAAGCTTTTTAGAATTCCTTAGCCACTTCCTCACTACTTGATGTTGCCTTATGTCTAACAACTCCTGGACATGCCACTTTTCTTTCCTCTTCAAAGGCCATTCATATGTCCAATGTACCTTTTCTTCCTGCTACATCCTCCATGTCGGCCTCTCCATCCCTTCTCTAATTTCCCTAAGATATTTTCCAATTTCTACTTTACTTTTCTTCTTGTGTTCTACTCCTTGATCACACTTATGGCCTTCAGTAGCCATCTTCCATCTCTGCCTTCAGCCCTCCTGGTTGTCTACCATTTGTTGCACACCTTGCAACAATCTTTACAGAACAACATTACTTTGTCTCATCATTCACTTGTTGTATATAGGTGAAATTAAACTTCTAATACCATTTTATGTTATCAAATGTCTCCTCTTTCTTATTCTTGATGTCTACAAGAAAATTTCATCTCTCATACCACTTGATGCAGACCCCCTCTCTCTCCTCGAGGCTTCTCAACCTCCTAGTATAGGATCATTCAAGAAATTGAGTCAGATCGACTCTTTGGGCCTTTGCTAGACCCCAAACCAATTTACCCAGGCCCCTTTTCTCCCAAGGCACAAGTTCTATGAGAAATTGTAGGCTCTCGCTAAGCCCATGTTCCATTTTAAAACAAAATTAGTAACATATGCTAGCCCCCTATGCTATTCCTTTTCTTTCATGTGACCTCAGGTGATGACTAGGTGCTTCAAAGATTCAAGAGTTTTCACTTCAAGTTGCAGTCAATTCCCCTCGAACCCCAAACTGGCGAAGTTCTGAACTGATGTGAGGGCGATCGATGGTCCCTTCTCACACAAGTTAATGGCCCACAAAAACTTCGGGCTCTAGAGCTTCGGCGATTTCCAAAACACTAATCAAAAAAACCTCCGGAGTTTCTAATCTCCGAAGTGTAAATCTGCGCTCCAAATGTCCTCTGCCTCCGACGACTCAGATCTACTTTGGCTTCAGTTGACTCACCACTTGTGAATTCTATGAAGGATCAAACCTCTGAAGTTGATGATCTAGAAACACACGTCCTCCTCTATCCAATGATCATGATTGGCTTTGATGCTTCGGCTCTCATGCTTCATGCGACCCCACTTTCGTAGAAGTGGTTATCCTACAAAATGAAGGATCTCCTCACACCTGTCCTCTACTGATGGAAAAGTATGATGAAATCCGATGCTCTGACCTAAGATAGTTCTAGCTTGAATAAACTCCTCTTTCTCTTAGAGTGAATTTTTGTCGAAGTGGAAGATCTTTTTCCACGCGTCCCTTTCCAACAGACGGTTCAGATTTACCTTTGTTGTTTGCGACTTTGTGAAGATTTCCCCTTTACACTTTGTAATTCCTCTAAATATATTATCCCCATACTTGCTTACCCAATGCCACTCATCCCCTGGCGATCAACATCCAGGATCTACTTTGGAATTCAGACTTTGACTATTTTAGCTTCACCTTACCCACTTTTCTCCGAAGTTCTTATGTTCCAGAATGTAGGATCTGGTGACACCTGTCCTTACCAATGGACAACCCATATCTTCTTTGGCTTCCAACTCTTTGGTAGTTATGCCAAATATAATTTCTTCTTTCTCTGGAGTTCTATGCCTCTGAACCTCTAGATATTATTCCATGTTCCTTCCTATACGCCAACGACTAGGATCAACTCCTCTCTTCGGGAATTCGAGAGTTTTGAAAGATCCACATGCTGAATCTTCCAGAATGTTGTCGTTCTAGACTACATAATATGTTGACAAACATCCTTTGTAATGGATGACTCATATCTTCTCCGAATCCTTGCTCTTCGGGAGTTCTTCCACCTTATGCACCCCCTTTCTTCCAGAGTGCTTCCTTCTGAACTCCACGATCTAACGCCACATGTCTCCTGGCGATCGATGACCAGGATCTATTGCTCTATTCAGAGCTTCGACGATTTCACACTCTACTTGTCTAAGAACTCCTAGAGTACTTCCACTATGGATTATCAGATCTGTTTCCATCTATCTCCTGACAATGGATGATCTTGATCCACTTCGGGACTCGAGACTTCACGAGTCCTCTCTCTTGTGAAATGAAAAGAGACTAGACTACATGATACTCACCTGGATCAGATGACTATCGATCCACGCACCCAGATCCAACGGATGGAATCTATTATTCTTCTTTGCACACTCCTTTGGGTGTCTAGACATGAATTTCAACGGTCCAAATCTCCTCCTTGCAGTTGATCTGGCAATAGTTGTCTCTCTTCCTCCTGACCTTCTGTAAACTTCTAAATTCGATGAATTTTCAAATGTCAAAGGCTGCGTACTTTGATCCTCCTATGAGCCCAGATACTTAGGTCTCGTATATACTTCTTCTCCTGAGCTTTGGGACATGAAGCAATTCCATATCCATTGCACACCTTGTGTTATCCCTTCTGAGATTTTGCTAATGTAACTTGACCTCGACTCTGGCGTACACTTGCGCTTTCACTATGAAAACTTGCACCACTTCTCTTCCAAGTTTTATCCCCTGGTGTTCCCTCTTGGAAAGCCAATGATCTTCCTCTTAAGCTTGTAAAGTGAAACTACTTTACGTCTGGCGCACTCCTTGCGTTTGACTGGCCTTCATATGGTTGTCTTTCAACACTTCATCTAAGTGTTTACCTGGTGCACTCTTTGCATAGGTCTTCCTCTAGAGTGGTCAACAACTTTGTTTCGCCTTGAGCTTCAACTACTCGAACCTCAAAGGTCTCTATCCCTTTTTTCCTCAAAGGGATATATGTTCCCTCTTGGAAACTTCTACCTAATCACTCCTTGATGAGCTTACAAAGTGTTTAGTAGCTCTGTGAGTGTCTTCTCCTTGACACTCCTCTTCTCAGAACTCAAAATAGAGTTCACCCATTCACACTTGTAGCTTCTTAATGCCCTCCTGACAGAGCTCTACAAAATATTCATCAATTTTGTCTCTCTGTGCCTCCTATGCACAGTATCTCCTCCAAGGTATTTCATAACCTTGAGTCTCCTCTTGAGATTGTGAATGTTCTGGTGTTCCCTCCTGGTACGTTCTTCTCCGACTCAAAAGAGTTCAGATACGCACTCCTTGCGCTGGCTATAGAATTTCAATACCCTATTGTGCACTCCTTGCATAGCCTAAAGAACCCAAAACAAATCAATAGCGCTAAAATAGATGGTGGAATATATCTTCATCCTACAGATGGAAACTATTCATACACATCTACAACATACATTCATATAAACAAAGAATGACATTCATAAACAATCACCACATAGGAATTGATAAACAACGAAATTTGTTCTTTTGTATTAAAACCAGAATGTCAATTACAACACATGAGCTCAGACTTCTATAGAGTCTCGACTCTTCTCTCCTCCCTACTATACTTACCCTTAACTTCCTAATCCAATCTTATCCAAATATCTTTTTACAAAAGAGGGGATCCTCGAGCCTTTCCCTCCAAGCTACTTAAATCTCATTAGTTACATTGAATGAACATCAATATCTCATATCTGAGGCCATGATCAAGATATGTACAAATCAAGCCTATTAAAGGCAACCTTATCTCCAGCATGTACAAAGGCAATGCCTCATCTCTTCCAGCATGACAACATTCAATTGTATTAACTTCACATTTAAAATTTAAAATTTGGGGGAAAAATGAGAGGATTCGTGCCTCTCCCCTTCTGTAATGCATGTTAATGAGATGGAATGTTAGCATGTTACTCAGGTGGAATGATTCTCCTGCATCAATTTATCTCATTGGTTTCGATGAACAATAGAACACTTCTTTTTAACTTTTCCAGTTCTTTCCACAAAGTAAGTCTTAAATTTGTCTGTTGCATGCTTTGGTTATGCTAATATGTTGGAGTTTGTGAGCTTTTGGAATATACATTTTTAGGAAAGAGGGAAAAGTGAAGGGTCTAGCGTGAGCTTTGGGTCAACCCTTCCATGTAAGCTTGAATTCTTTACTCCCACACTTATACATACTCCAACATTTTTTAAATAAGACCTTCTTAAAACACGTCTTTTGAACATCTTTCAAAAAGGTGTTTACACTGCTTTAAAATTAAATCGTTCATCAAAACCCCTTTTAAGTTATTATTTCATTTTTTTAACTTCAAATAATTTAAATTTAAAATCATTATTGACATAATACAAGTGTTTCAACCAAAGAAACCTCGTGTGGGGGGGTCAATAGAAGAATGCAAACATTTGCTAACATTGTTGGAGGATATTTTAAATGCTTGTAAATCTCTCACATGACCTCTAATTGGAGTTCCATATTTTTCACTATGAAGAACGTGGAGAGATGATTTCATTGAGTCCATTGTTCATGCCATTCAAGCATTACATTTGTGTAACCACTGATGCAGTTGGTTCGGGCGAGAAACCCTAGGTGATTCATTTTGGCAATTCTTAGCATTGAATTTTGATTTCGTGAGTTGCATTGGAATCATAATGGAAAAAAAAACATATGAATGACCTGTTTCGGGGATGAAAATCTTACTATGACAAAAGTTGAAAAATTATGCTCAAAGTCATTTTATAATGAAACTTTGGATCATGCTTTCAATGTTGCTTCACCCAAATTAAATTCCATCTCATCCCATGTCTTCTCATGTTTATTTTCTTTGTTCATCCATTTAAGTTGATATAATGCATTAGTAGATTGAAATTATAAATCCGTCAAAACAACAAAACTGATGTTTAGAGTGCCTATCACTGTGTAGGAGCCAAGAGGACCGAATTTTTTCCAAAGTTCATTTCGGATCTAGCGCAATAAAAATAGGTTCTATGGTCAACCTATCTGATGTTATATGACATTTTGATGATCACAGTTTAGTCACAGAACCAAGAAATGTAAAGTAAGCAAGCTGGTATGATGTGTGCGAATGCAAGTTGTTGGTGGCACAGACTAATTTGATTATGACTTTAATCATGAAGCCGATTAGGAGTAGTAGGTATCAGTTATTAGTTATCCATTTAGGCATGGAGAGATTAGTCACTGGAAATGTTTGGGAGATCGAGAGAAATAACATCACCATCAATGCACTCAGTGTTGATTAGGGGTCGACATCCTTCAGTTGGTGCATCAACAAAAAAATAGGAAAACTCATAAAAAAGAAGTGCACCGGTGAGGGAGAGACGAACCTCATCGATATGCAATGTATTGGATATAGAGGAAGGGTTGTTGCTGATATGCGATGTCTTAGCGAAGGTGGAAGGAGCTTAGCCGATGAAAGATACGTGCATGGCAAAGTTGATCATGTGAACATATTTGATGTACCGACATTGTTCATATGAACTTCCTCGATGATAAAGATATGTGTCGGTGAGGCTTAAAGAAAGCGTGTTGATGCATCAACTAAGTTTGGAGGAAGGTGGTTGATGTATTGACGAAGAAATATCTAGCACACCAAAATTGGTTGTGTCAATGAAGGAAAGATCACATTCACTAGTACGGTATGTATAGAAAAAATAAGAGGGAACTTGGGGGAGTGTTGACCAATGAGTTGAAGTGATTGGAAGAGAAATTGAAAATGGTAAGGTGGGAAGAGGGGCAGGAAAATCTTGGTCCTAGCCACTTGCACAAGAGAGAGAGAGATGAGGGTTCCGGTACAAAATTTTGGAAGGGGATCCAATTTCATGTCTTATAGAGACGCTAAGAAACAAAAATTGGGATATTGTTGTGCACGTGCGACAGAATCTTAAGAAACCAATATTTGATGGTGAAAATAGAAGGGGAGATGATGTTGAAACCTGGTTGCTAAGAATCAAGAAATATTTCTAGTTACATAGTTACTCACATAATCTATAAGTCATGATTTCCATATACCATTTGCATGGAAAATATTTTATGTGGTGGGATCAATTGAATCAAGTCAAGAACATTGATGAGAAAAGGATATCTTGGAAGAAGTTCAAGAAGTATTTTTAGTAGCAATATCTTTCATAGCACTACTATGATAAGAAGATCCATGAGTTCTTTGAACTCAAGTTGGGGAACATTACCATGGAGGAATATGAAAACAAGTTCTTGGATCCATTGAGGTATGTGAGATTTATCAAGGAGGTTATTAAGTGGAATACCATATTTTTACAAAGACAAAATTAAATTTTACTAACCCAAGACTTTGGCATAGACCATTAGAAAGGCCAAGTACCTATATGAGAAAATAGAAGACAAAGAGTCTTTTTACAAATATTTGAAGAATAATAAGAAGGAGAAGTTAGATAACAGAAGAAGGGGATTCAAAACTCATTTCAATAGAAATATCTCTAATACATATTATCCAAATAAGGTTGCTAAGAATGAGTCCAAGATGGAAGACTCCTTGGGAAAAAGTGGAATACCACCAATCAAATGTTGGGTATGTAAATAAGATCACATATACGAATATTTCCCTCATAGAGATGAAAAAATGAGGGCATTACACAACATTCAAGAGGCTACCATGGTGGAATACATGGGGAAAAGTATTCCAAGGATGTATGCAACCCTATAGGATTGAAAAGTAGAGCATCAATCCCATATCATTGAGGTGGAAGGTAACATTATAAGTCATCATTTTTCTGTTTTGGTCAATTCAGGGGCAAGCCATAGTTATATCAATCCTAAATTATTAGACATATTACATTTGATGAAAATTAATCTTGAAATATCATGGTTGGTCTTGCTAGTCACTATGATGAAAATAAGGATTAATGAAATTGTTATAAGTCGTCCAGTAGATTTGAATGGAGTGAATACAAATGTTGATTTGAATATCATACCATTGGGATCTTATGATATCCTAATTGGAATGGTGTTGGATAGGCATTTTTGGAATACAATTTTGGAAAAATCATAAGTACAAAAGAACTGCGCAGACGAGGTGTGCAGAGGAGAAGATGAAAGACGAGGAAGTGTGAAACTAAGATTCATTGAGAAGGACAACACATAGTAATAAAAATAAGACAAAGAATAAAGAAAAGAGAATAATAAAGAAGAATAAAGCAGGAGAAGAAAGCAGATGAAAAGGAAAAATGATAGCTCAACATTCTAAAGATGGAAGGATGCACAAAAGAAACATCTAGATGGAAAAGAAGAAGAAAGCAACCAAACCGTTGGTTAACTAAACTAGCCATGCAATGTAATGGGTTTTTGAGATGAACCAACTAGGGTTTTAAGCCCTAGATTTGATGTATAAATATGTAACGGGTTGGGATATTAGGGGTTCTGGTCTATGATATGTTTTGGAGTTCTTTCATGTTCGACATTGAGGGTTATGTTATGTTCTTGTTTAGGCGATGTTTTTGGGTTTCATGTCCTGTGACTGAATGTAAGGGATGATGAAAAGAGAGAGGGATGATGCAAAGAGAGAGAGAGGCTTGTTCCGAAGAGCATCTAGCTAGGACAAGAGAAATATTTTGACAATACATCTGTGTAAGTGTAGTGTGCAATCTTGAAGCACTTAACGAAACATAATAAAGAAGATAGTCATTGTGGATGTAGCCCAAAGTTGGGTGAACTATGTTAAATGTTGTGTGACATGTATTTTATGTGGTTTCTGATGAAACTCTATATGGATGCATAGTATCTTAGTTTTATCTTATGTTTAATCTTTGTGCAATGATCATGACTATTACAGTAATGAGTTTATACTGAAACATGGAATATAATGATAATATGAATCTGAATCACTGAGTAATTGTTACACATTATTTTCATCATCCCTATGACTGTTAATGATGTAAACCTATATGTAGTCTTCAGAGGGGTCAGTGGCCTGAGTTCCTAAAGAAAGAAGGGAGAAGAACTTTTCCTGAGAAAAGAAGTTGCATTTTCCTTTATGAAAACCCTATTAAAGATGATTTTCGCATGCTACACTATAGCTAGGGTGCGAGAATGCATGATTCTCGTAGGCTTCACCATAGTTGGGTTGCGAGAGGTTTGCAGGTTGCTCTATAAGAAGGGTGTGGAAATGCTCATACATGGGAAAAACGAGCATCTTCTCGATGCTTCTAAAAGGAGAAACTTCCATGGTGGGGTGGAGTATGAATGGTTTGGATCTTACTCACTTTCATGATTTAGTGGGATCATCCTAACCTCCTCACTTTATCCTCTTCAACTTATAAAAGGAGAGGAACTCTCCTGGAGAAAGTTAGCTTTTGGATTTGGGGATTAGCTTGGATTGGATTGAACTTTGGAGATTGTTAGCTTGGCTAGATGAGCCATTTTGTCAAGATAGATTGTGAATATTATCAGATCTATGCTCTCATAATTATTGGAGTGGAAGTGTTTGGGGGACGAAGGACAGTTGGAAGGGACCTTACAAAATCAAGGCCATGGTTGTAATCTCTCTTTCACATTTAATATGACACAATAATATTATTCTTTCCTATAAAGCTTGTTGTGTTTTATTGTATGATTCCTTGATCACATACATAGGTTTATATTGAGTTTATGCTATTACTATCACTTTGGTTGGTTGCATTATTTTGCAGGATCATCATTGTATGAGTGTTGGAATAGAGCTAGGATGGCGATGGCGAGGGGAAGCGACGTTTAAACGGTATTTCACCTATCCCTCTTTAGTTAGTAAATTCAATATTTAAAACTTAAGGAAAGCATCATGTTCTGGTGTGTTTTGTTCTAGATCTAGGTGGATATAGGGAGATCAGTTAGTGTCCACAACTACTGATTTATCCAATAACAAAATTTGCGACCATACTGGGAAATGGATTGTTTCCTAGTCAGTCTAGTTTCCCTTGCTTTGATTGCTTGTTTTTTGGTTTTTGAGTCTGTGGGAGATCCATCCAGACTCTCTGGATCTGAAAGTTCACTTATACTATTTTTCCTTTTTCCAAATTCCTTTTGATTACAAACATTCCCGCACTTCATCTGTATATAGCCTGCGAAAACGTTTGATTTTCACACTGTAATATACTGTTGGCTTGCGAACTTGTTTGTAATTTTTTTTGGATTGGGTCTTATTATCTTTTGATGCCCAGTTTTTCTTTGATCAATTGGATTGAACTTTTGGAGCCTATATTGATCTGTTTACAGTCTGCTTGACATTATTTGAGTTGCTTTTATCCATCTTTGCTTTGTTTTGTTTTGAAGGATTAGTCTCTTGCTTCAAGTATCTTTCAATTCCAAAGCCTGTGTTTTATTTAGATTTGTTTATGGAAAGATCATATTTCTTCTAAATAGTTCACTTTAAAAGAAAACTTTTAGTTTGGGTTTCTTTGTTTTAAGAAAGTTCATTATTTATTTTAGTGAAATTTTCGAAACAAAAAGATTTAATTTCTTGCTTTATATTAGATTGGGGGCATCCTTGCATCGTGCTTTGTTGGTCTTGGTGTAGAGGTTGCACTTATTATGGGGGTCATTTGAAGGTATACCCACAATGATGAGTGGAATCCTTTCAAGTTGATTTTGGGCTAGATACCCTGCCCTTGCGCGTGGATCGGACTGTCGACTGTTTCCCCAGGCATCACTGAAGTTATTGGTAAACTTAGTGGCCTATATCTTTAGGGTATTTACACAAGGTGACCGTGGAGGGGAAAGTCTTCACGATACCTGGAATCGACGTTGACCAAACTCACTCAGACTCCTTGGAGGTTATACCCACGTTTATGTGTGGGAGCTTGCACTAGGGTGTAAGTCCTTTAAGAAGGTCATCAACGTAACTTTTCCACCCGCTCTATCTTAGCCCCTTCTTACATTGTTCCCACGACATTGGATTTCATCACTAACTAGTGCATTCATTGTGAGAAAGTTTTGCTTGCTTGCTTGGTTACTTTATTTTTAGCATGTGTTGTTTGTTTTACCTAAAGGACTCTAGATTGGATATTTATTTAATGGTGTCATTTCTCGGAATGACCAATGAAGGAACCCCTCCTCCAGGGGAACCTTTTGTTTTTCCTTCTTATGGAAACATTGGTCCTCCTCACATCGCTAGTTTGATCCTTCCAGGTCTCACTATTGGATTGTTGGTGTGGCTGTTTTCCACTCAGGTAATCCCAAATGCAGTAAGTGCTTCGGTCGTAAGCACTTCCCCCCAAGAACATCAACCTCATGTTGATCCTTCACTGTCTTCGCCAGTAAGATATTCTTCACCTTCTTCACTTGCAAGGTCTTCTTCCATTTCATCTTCTTCGCCAAGTGAAAGATCTCAAGACAATAACTCGGTGAATAAAGAGAAAAAGAAAAGGAAGAATAATAAGAAGAAAAATAAGAAAGGATATAAACTTCCAACCACTGCCGGACAAGTTGGAAAACAACCAGTTACTGTTGATCGTATTGGGAGTGTTGATGATGTCAAGATCACCCAAACAAACCGTAAGCCCAAGTACCCTTGCAGGATTTGTAAGTGTAGCCATCTTATTAAGGATTGCCATGGTCTATCCAAGGTTATATAAGAATGGTCTACACATCCTTGTCAACCCATGTCGTTAGCCTCTGAACAACATGCTAATGACTTACTGTCAACTAGTCATGATATAGTTGGGAAGAAGAAAAGTAAAGCCAAGTTCCCGTGTATGTTATGCAAAGGGCATCATATAACTCATCTTTTTCCTCATATGGAAGAAGCCTCAAAATTCCTGGAAGACATGACTATTTCACAGCCTTAACTTCCAGCTGCTTATCGCAAGCTTTCTCTCAACCCACCTATAGTTAATGGAATGATCAATTTGATACCCCTGTCGATCAGTCTGGTTGATCAAGTGATCAATATGGTTACTTCCTTCATTGAACTAGTAGACCAAGTGGTCAATCCGATCCCATCCTCAGTTGATCCCACTGTCCTATTAGAGAGTGAAACCCAAGCGGATGATCCTTTTCCAAGTTTCGATCCCATTCTCGCCTTGGATAATGCGACCCAAGTGGTCGATCTGATCTCTCCATCGATCGATCCTACTTTCCCACCAGAGAGTAAACCTGATACATCCCACATTTTTCTCGTTGATACAGACGCTACCATGCCAGGGGGTATTCCTCCTTCTCCCGTCAAACCTCCTCCAAGTAATGAGGCCATTCTTTTTAATTGGGGTGTGCTAACTGGAACTTGTCTTCCCTCTCACATTCCTTTCCGTATTACAACACATGTTTTTGGTCGGGACGTTCCTCAGATGCTGATAGATGAAGGTGCGTCTATTAGTATTTTTTCCTCTATTGCTTGGCAGGCTTTGGGTTGTTCTCAGCTTGCATCGGTTACGCAAAATATGTTAGCTTTTAACAGAAGAACCAATCAACCTTTAGGGACCCTTCCTCAATTTCCTATAACTTTGGGAGGGAAAACTATCTTTATTGACGTTATGGTAGTCCAAGACCCCTTGGATTTTTCTCTACTACTTGGTTGGGATTATGTCTATGCCATGAAATCTATTGTGTCTACTCTTTTTTGTATGATATCCTTCCCTCATGATGGACGAGTTGTGACTGTTGATCAACTTTCATTCGATGACCCCGCCTGGATTGCCTCCCTGAATGGTTCTTATATGCAGATGATATCGCCCCCACCACAAGTCAATTATGTGGCATTGCTGCCCATGGCTTCAACTTGTGATGACTTAGATCCAGTAGTTGACATGGTGATCTCTTCGATAGGGTTGTTAGAGCCTGATCTCTTTACTCCCATTGTAACCCTCGACATGGTGTCCTTCCAGCATGTGTTTCTTCCTTCCAGTGAGGACCTCTTGGAATTCATGATTGAGTTTTGTCCCTTGACATGTTGTCCTTCCAGATCATTGTCCTCTTGGAATCCATGATCAAGAAGAGAGTTGAGGATAGTTTTTTCGTCTCTGAGACAACCTCGTTAAAAAATGAACCAAAGGTCTTTGAGCTTGATTTTCTGATTTCAAGCTCACTAAAAAATGAAACCACTTACGAGGATAGTTTTTTCATCTCTTTGGAAACCCCATTAAAAAAATAAACAGAGGTTATGAGCATAGTTCTTCTCATGTGTCAAGCTCATTAACAAATGAAACAACTTCCCCCTCTCCGTTTGGGTCAAGTCCTACGTATAGTATTTGAAGCTTCATTTCATTCTCCTTCGCAATTGGATGAAACAAAGCTTGGGGGGCAATGCTTTCAGCCTCTGAACTTCATGCTAAATTTAGAGCTGCTAGTTTCTTAAGCTAGGGGCTAAGTACCAACCATCCCTGTGTTATGCATTGGGAAGTACAAGAATAGTTTTCTATGGTCCAAGCTTGTGTAAAAATGAAACCAGGTGCAAGCATAGTTTTCTATGGTTGAAGCTTGTGCAAAAATGAAGCCAACTACCTCAAGCATAGTTTCCTTTGGTTCAAGCCTATGTAAAAATGAAACCAAGGCCAAGCATAGTTTTGTTTTGTTTTAAATCTTGCATAAAAATGAAAACAATCTCGAGCTTAGTCTTTGATCTTTCTCATGCTCGTTAATACATGAGAATAAGTTACCAATCTTAGTCTTTGTTCTTTATCGTGCTCGTAAATATGTGAGAATGTAACCGAGTATACTTTTATCACTTTTTTAGACTCGTAAAGGTTATACGAAAAAGGAACCCCCCGGAGTTCCCTTTAAGCTCTTTTTAGACTCTCTAAACATGAAAAGATTTCCAAGCGACCTTATTCTTTTTGCGCTCGTTAAAGTATTTGAAGGAAAGATCTGTTTAGCGATAGTTTATCTCTTTTTCGGTCTCATCATACTACTTTATGAAAAAAGAACTGAGAGAGTTCTCTTTAAGTGTTTTTTAGACTCTATAAACATGAAAAACCCTTGATTTTTCTATCTCTGGACTCGTTAAACAAACATCGAAAGGCCCTTATGGGACCGAAATAATCCTTCATAGGGCTCATTAAACATACTTCGAGGGACTCATCCGAAGGATGAAATTACATTTAAAGCATATGTTATCCTCCTCAAGCTTGTGTAAAAATAAAGAGGTACTCGCCAGAAATGGTGGGGGAAAATTTGGGAAAGAAATGTGTCTAAACTTGTATTCCATGGAAGGCTCGCTTTTGAACATGACACCCTTTCACTCGCCTTGTGTCTAGGTTGGAAAATACGCTCATCTCTTGATCATACTCATAAGATTATCCATTGGTCTATGATCCCTGTTGTTGAGTCAGTATTTCCAAGACAGTTGTCGTGTCGTCAATATGTTCAAAGAGAAGTTCAACCCAAAAAACCTTCTATTGCATCGACCATTTATGCAGTTTTTAAGCCTTCTATTGTTTCATCCATCCCTAAGTTAGTCTTGAATTACTTGTTACTCTGATATACATCAAATATTGTTACTTGTTTCGTGTCATTGATGGGGGATACATTAAGGCCCTCCTGTGACGAGTTTTTTCCTGTTGAATTCAACTCATTATCTAGGAATTAGACTTAGAAACCAATTGTTACCTTGAAACTTACATGCCTCAATGGAAGGTTTCCTCGCTTTCGACAGTGGGTTTTCATTATTGACCCCTGATCGAGAGATTCCGCCAAGTGTTCGACTTCAACTCATTGATTCACATTCGTTGGATTGTACTAGTGTATCCTGGGAGTCATTGACATTAATGGTGATTTCCCTCACACTTGGTAATGGTATACACTAATGACCGGTAATCAAGTAGTTTCTACCATGTTCGAATTCAACACATGTATTCGCATGGTTAGATTCGTACTATAGAGTGATAGAGATGAAGACCCAGAATCTTTTCTAACAGATTTAGGTTGCATTGGAGTATATTTAGTTTGTACTATTGCAAAGATCCACATTGTATGTCTGTTGGCTATGTTCAAATTTGAATCTTTAACACATAGATCCACAGTGTATTTTTGGTGGCTATGTTCAGATTTGAGTCATATCGTCATGGATCCACAGTGTATGTTTGGTGGCCATGAACTGTCTTACTTGACATGGATCTTCGCATGTCAGCATTTATTATTTGAGTCATTTGTGTTATGAGTATGGGAATGCCTACCTCAGTGATGATATATTATTGTACTGTCTTTCCTTATTTGTTGGCAGGTTTCCGACCGACACGTTCCTTGTTTCCTACACACACTCGACAATGCATTTCAGCTATCACTCCGTTCTAACTTCATACTTTGGGGGGCTCTTTGTTACACATTATTTTCATCATCCCTATGAATGTTAAGGATGTAAACTTGTTTGTACTCTTCAGAGGGTTCGGTGGCCTGAGTTCCTGAAGAAAGAAGGGAGAAAAACTTTTCCTGAGAAAAGAAGTTGCATTTTCCTTTATGAAAACCCTAATAAAGAAGATTTTTGCATGTTGCACTATATCTAGGGTGCGAGAATGCCTGATTCTCGTAGGTTGCACCATAGTTGGGTTGTGAGAGCTTCACAATTTTCTCTATAAGCAGGGTGCGAAAATGCTCATACGTGGGAAAAACAAGCATCTTCTCGATGCTTCTAGAAGGAGAAACTTCCATGATGAGGTGGCATCCGAATGGTTTGGATCTTACTCACTTTCATGATTTAGTGGGATCATCCTAACCTCCTCACCTTATCCTCTTCAACTTATAAAAGGAGAGGATCTCTCATGGAGAAAGTTATCTTTTGGCTTTCGGGATTAGCTTGGATTGGATTGAGCTTTGGAGATTGTTAGCTTGGCTAGATGAGCCATTTTGTCAAGATAGATTGTGAATATTATCTGATCTATGCTCTCAAAATTCTTATAGTGGGAGTGTGTGGGGAACGAAGGACAGTTGGAAGGGACCTTACGGCATCAAGGCCATGGTTGTAGTCTCTCTTTCACATTTAATATGATACAGTAATATGATTCTTTCCTATAAAGCTTGTTGTGTTTTATCGTATGATTCCTTGATCACATGCATAGGTTTATATTGAGTTTATGTTATTAATATCACTTTGGTTGGTTGCGTTATTTTGTAGGATCATCATTGTATGAGTGTTGGAGTGGAGCTAGGATGGCGATGGAGAGAGGAAGCGATGTTTATACGATATGTCACCTATCCCTCTTTAGTTAGTAAATTCAATATTTAAAACTTAAGGAAAGCATCATGTTCTAGTGTGTTTTGTTCTAGATCTAGGTGGATATAGGGAGATCAGTTAGTGTCTGCACCTACCAATTTATCCAATAACACCAATTTAAATACATAACAAGGGAATAATTGTGTGCACAAGACTAATAAGGAAGAATGAATAAAACGATCACATCCTATTTCCCCCCTACTACAGAAACCTAGTTCTTTCAGTCCCAATAGATACCTCGGTTGAGACTTCATATATGGAAGAAGATGATGCCAGAGGGGTTTGTGTCCGGTGGGCTATGTTGGTCATAGATAAACCAAACCTAGGTTCTTAAAAACTGTGCACAACACCAACAAATGGTTATGTTTTCAAGACCCAAAATTTGCGATTAAGGGGATGTTTTGGAGGCCAACTAAGAAGGAGATATCATAATGGTTGGAAAGGAAGGAATGAGAGTTTTCTCAACATGAGAACATAAAGCCTCGGATGAGTGACAAAAAATGGATTCAAAGGTATGTGTACACAGATTTGCATGAAATTATCTTTGGTGAATTTCCAATTATTTTGACTGAGTGGCTAGAAATATTAGTGGAGAAAATTGGAAGGTACAAAACTGTAGCATCGAGGAATTGGACTCATGAATTGGTAAGATAGTTGAATTCTATAAGTAACCCAACTACTTGTGAAATTGATTTTTGGTTGGATAACATATTAGGAGGTTATGTTAAAAAAATTGCAGTATATTGTATACAATCATACATTGTCGCAAAAAGGGACTTTCTCAAGGGTCTGCGTAGGAGGTTCCTGAAATCATTAGGTACATGGATAAATATGTTGTTGTTTGACAAGTGTGTGATGGTTATAGAATTTTAATCCTAAAGGGGCTTCGTGCACATAGGCGAACCAGGGGATGACAAGAGGATCATCTGAGAGAACAAAGGCTGTGATGAAAGAGAAACAGGGGGATTGAGGATGGAAGAAGAGGGTATACAAGAGGAAGAATATGAGTTTGGAGAGTTGTGTAGATGAAGGAGGTACAAGAGGAAAAATAATTGATCTAAGAAAGGAGATCCATGTAGTGAGATTGAGGGGAGAGAACCTTTTGCACTAGTCTGAATCGTGGAGATGCCATATATAGGAGGAGAAGAAGAGGATTTTCAGTCCAGTCCAGTAATACAAGAATCGGTAATTCCTACTCAGACAAGATCCTATGTCGAATCCACAACCCCATGTGTGTCACCACAATCAGAAATAACAATTGAAGACTTATCAAAACAATTATAGTTAGCTAGGGATGACTGAGTAGTAGCAATCAGAGTAGTGGAAATAGTGCAAATAGTCAGATTTAGAATTAAAGTCAACCAACATCACAAACCAGAGGTAATACACAAAGAAACATGGTAGTGGCAGAAAAAAACCTTAGACTGCCTGAGTTTTAGGGAGTTGGGTGAGAGGACCCGGAACAACACTTGTTTGTCTGTTAGACAATTTGGGACACAAAGAATGTCCAAGACGAGGCTGTGAAGATTGTGTAATTGGAAACAACATTTAGAGGTCATGTGTTGGTCTGGTACATGAAGCTACAGAGTACCACACCTACAGGGTAGGCCAAATCTTTGGTAGAGTGAAGGTAAGCACTCTTGAAGGATTTTAAGAAGCCAAAGTCATATTCCTAGTACATCACAGAAATGAAGGAGATTAGATATGTACAAACATATTCAGTATGGGACTTTGATCAAATATTCAAGGATATGATGGGTAGAATGACTTTACAGATCCCCGATAAACAACAAAGATAATTTTTCATTTCAATTTGTAGGGATTGTACCACACATTCGCGGGACGTTGGTTCAACAAATGATTTCAATGCAACCCCAAGAACTAGAAAATTAAATGAAATTGAAATCATCTATTATACAAGACAATGGAGGGATGGTGCAAGTTCAGACATAGTTGGCTTATTTGACGATTCAACTGGTAAAACTAACAAAGGGAAAGGAGAAATGTGAGAAAATACGGTGTACCAAATGTAGGACTCAAGGTCATCACAAGGATGAATGCCAAACATTTGTGCAGTATTACCAGGAGGAGGATATTGCAAGATATGTAAGAAATGGGGCCATCACCCAATAGAGTGTCCACTACTACATAAATATCAGAGTTCCCCAAGAAACTTGTTTTGCAATTTTTTCAAGTCAGTGGGACATGACGAGAAGGATTTATGTGCATTTGACTTAATGAGGGAGTGTTGGGTATGTGTTATATTATTTGCACGAGAAGTAGTGTCTGAGCGCCTGCACCGGGTGCCCGGGTGGGTTAGAGGGGGGTGCAGGGGGGCGGAGCCCCCCGCGCGGGTGTTCGGGGGCAGCGCCCCCGAATTTTTTTTTTTGGGCCGACATATTTTCGCCGGTTTCGGGCAGACATATTATCGCCGGGCCGACATATTTCCGGGACGACATATTTCGGGGACCACATGATATTAGGTGGTTTTCGGCACATGGTTTTTTGTCGATGGTTTTCTATTTCCAGTTAAGGAATTAGGGTTTTGGACTAATCCAGGTCATTGGGTTAGGGTTTTGGATGCCGCTGGCTCCTATATGTATATTGTATTGTAAACAATGTAACACAAAAAAATGTATCAATATAATATATGTTGGTTTTCCCGGTTTGGGTTTCCAGGTGAAAAATCTCTGTGTAATGTTTGTATTTGCCATTGTATCTTTTCTGTTCTTTTCTGAATATCAGTTTGCAGTAGATATTGTACAAGGTTAGAATTTACATTTGGTATCAGAGCTTTATTGGCTTCAGGGGGATGCCTTTGTCGTCAAGGGTTTGGCTCGGGACCGTGATAATCCTTGTTACAGTGGGAGATCTGCGGTATTGTTTTTCAGGTGAAAAGAAATGGCAAGCAATTCAAAGATGGAGATCAAGAATTTTAATGGGAAAATCTTTGAGCTGTGGAAGCTCAAGATGGAAGATCTTTTGGTGGAGAGAGATCAGTGGATCGTGGTATATCCAGGTACGACACCTACAGGAACTTCTGCGGATGACTGAAAAAAGATGGATCGGAAGGCAAAGAGCACAATTCGACTGTGTCTCTCCGATTCAGTATTACTGTGGTAAGTCAGTTAGTATCTGTTGATATTAAAATTTCAGATGAAGATAAATGTATTAATTTGTTGTGTTCTTTACCAGACTCGTGGGATAGTCTGGTTGTGGCCATAGGTAGTAATACAACTTCTTTGAAGTTTGAAGAAGTGGTCTCGTCCTTGTTGTCAGAGGAGATGAGACGAAAGAATATGGAAGGACATAGCAC